>VZRI01006726.1:2015-23562 GCA_013397515.1 Upupa epops
GAATGCCTTACTGAAATCTAGGAAAACCACATCCACAACCTTCCCCTCATCAACCAGTCTAGTCACTTGATCCTAAAAGGAGATCATGTTAGTCAGGCAAGACCTACTCCTCCTAAACCCATGTTGGCTGGGCTTAATCTCTTGGCCATCTCTCATTTTTTGCATGATAGCACTCAGCACTAACTGTTCCATAACAGAACTGAGGTGAGGCTAGCAGGTCTATAGTTACCTGGATCATCTTTCCAACCCTTCTTGTTAATCGGGGTCACATTCACCAACTTCCAATCATCTGGGACCTCACCTGTGATCCACGATTTCTGATAAATGATGGAGAGCAGTTTTGCAAGCTCATCTGCCAGCTCTCTCATCATCCTGGGTTGAATCCGATCCGGTCCCATGGACTTGTGGGGATCCAAACGGACCAGCAGGTCTCTAACTAGTTCTTCTTGGATAACAGGGGAACTACACTGTACCCTATCCCCATCTGAGGAGGAGCAAAGACATGTGGAAACAAACAAAAACCTCTTTGGAGGAGCTGTATTTTTGTAAAGCTGTGCCAGAGACAGGGTGTTAAAACTGGAAGGGTTAAGGAGAGCAGTGCAGAGAAACCCAGCTGCTGACAAGCCCAGATTTGACAGGTTTTGTTTGCTCAGCCACTATCCTGCACTGAATCTGTTCTCCCAGAAGCAGTGCAGGCAACTCCGCTGAGCCTGTGAGCTCATAAATAAACTCTGCCAGAGATGACCTGGGCTGCCTAGAGTCTTGGATATCTGCCCTTCATGACTGCATTTGTCAATAAAGTAGAAAAGCTGCCTGCAAGGAACCAACTGCATCAGACCCCTGAGGTGTCAGGACCCAGTTCACTGCTATCATTACCAAACTCCCTCTTTGCACTTCTTCTCTAATTCAGGAAAATGTCGCCACTGCATGTTGCTTTCAATTATTTGGTGTGTCCCTGTCGGCTGTTGGGTTTTTTTTTTCTTAATTGTGACTTACAATTAAGATTTTTAGTGTTGCCACTAAATGCGGCTAGTAGGTGATTATTAATTATATTTCTCACACAGTTGGAAGTCTGTTTTTCTGGCCCATTCCTCATGCAGCTCACTGACATCTGCTGATGCAACAATAGATATCCTTTTCCCCAAATGCACCATATAAATGAAAATTTGTACTAAGTATTTGAGCTACCGGGACTCAGACCTCACCAGAGTTTTTATTAATATAAAGGTAGAAAATGTACCAATTGTGGATCATATTAAAATAAATTATATTTAATGGAAGCAACACTCTAACATCTGATAGAAAATAATGCAGAAACAGCTATCTAGAGATTACCAATTTATGATGGTTCTTACACTGTTAGAGTACCATAGAGTGAGAGGGTTTTGAGCAAGGGTTTATTAGTAACCTCAAAGGAAGAAAATAGTTTCATGATGTAACCATTGAAATAGTTATTTATTATTTACATATAAGACTACATTTTCTAAATCTTAAAGTATCCAGATGCTGAGCTATCATCTTGAACGCTGCTCCTGCAGCAAAATTGTTTTCTTTTATTCCTTTGCTTTTCCCTTCCAATGATTTGTTTGATATATAACATGCCTCATAGTTTCTTGAGGACATCCTTTGGATAGATACAGATATTAGTCTTAAGACATGGATGAATAGATGACATCCAACTGTATTTAATACCTGCAACTGAATGTATTTCAGGAACAGGATAAACTTGCTTTGACTTCTGTAAAATCATGACTTACATTCCTGGCCATGGATCTTAACTCCTCAGGACCCTCCTACAGGCAGGACCCATGTGTAATTCTTAGTACTGAGAAGTGGAGTGTTGTCTGTCACAAGAGACATGGTCAGTGAAAGTGGTTGCAGAGTGCTGTGTGAGACTACTAAGAGAAATAAAGTAGTGGTTTTGGCTATCATGAGAATCAGCTGTGGGAAAACAAACATAATCTTAAGTGTAAGTGAATAGCTAAATTAAAATGCATCTCATTAAAACTACCTCTGGAAATAATGTAAAAAAATAATGAATCTAATGAGGCTGTATTTTTGTTTAAAAGACAAAATCATGTAGGGGCACATCATACTGCAAACGCTTTCTATCAGAAAATAGCACTTTCTATGTGAAAACTGTAGTACATGAAAAGTGATCCACAAGCTCCCTTCAGGCAGAATTCTAAATGTTTTGTCCAAACCCTGGAATATTTGTAGTGCCACAGCTGTGCCTCCGGGAAATTATTGTGCAGGTACATGAAGCTATCTTGCTCCTCTCTGAGGCATAGTACACTATATTTGAGAGACTACCATGGTGTACCTTGTAAAGAGAAGAGGAATTTTGATGGTTTGTTAGAAATTGCATCTGAAATAAGTTCACCTTAAAGAATACCTAGAATTTAAGGTACTCAAACTTTAACCCCTACGAGGATCTGATCAGTGTCTTCAAATCTCTTTTCTGCTTCTCTTAGCTGAAAACATCGTAGGTGCTGACTTTTCACCAAAACTTTGATTTCTTAGCGTGACATAATAAACAGCAACAAGGGGTATGCTGTTCTTGATATTAAAACACTCTCTGAAGGGTAGAACGTTTTCCTGGTGAATTTTATTTTGATGTCTGCTTGCATGTATCCTTACACAAGCCTTTTTTTTTGTTTTAATGTGTGATTGCTTAAAATACGTAAAATGGGCTGTTTGAGCTTCAAGAGAGTCTTGATTGAGTTTTCATTGCATTAACATAAAAGTGAAGATTTTTATTAGTTTTAGAATAATTTCCTGTCTAACAGTTGAGCTATACAACTAAAGTTTTCTGTGACACTGGTATATAACTAGTGAAAACTCAGTCATAAAATTCAATATAAAAGAACTTCATGAAATATAACAGAATATCTAATAAGCAATGCAGTTCTCAGAGATGCGGAATAGATATCTTTAAAATGTCACTATTTTATTTTTTTTGTACATATCTTCAGTGGTAGCTGTAGAAAGATACTGAATTTTTATTTTTATGTTGATCACAACTAGTCAAAAGACTGCAGTATTTTTTAAATTAAAACAAATTTGCAGGAAACCTTCCCAAATATCTTGTGATTTTTTTAATTTAATTTTATTTGTTTTAAAGTAAATGGCTGTTTATTTATTCACCTGTATTGCATATGTTCTGTCCTCTTTTCTGCACATCTTTCTGCTTTTCTTTCATTCGTTCAACTTGCTCCACTTTCTTCCTCCCACTGAAACACCCTATTTAGTTATCATCCTATGAAGTACTCAATTCAGCTTATTTATGACTGTTTCATAATCTATTGAGAGCATTTACACTAACTTTCAAAGATTGATTCAGTAAGTTATATGAGCGTGCTGCTGAGAGACCTCTCTGAAGAGATTCAGAAGCTATGTACTTTTGATTCATACATGGTATTTTTCCTTTTGAGTCTGTATTGAAGGCATCATTCTTTCTTGTGCCTGGGAATTTATCTTGCTGCACTACATCTGTAATTATCTGCACGTCAGACACCCACTGAAGCAAGAAAAAAATGTTAGGGTCAGAGAAGGTACTTCTTTTCCCCTTGGAATTATGAGAGAATTAGCTGGGCTGCTTGCAATTAGAAGCAATAAAAAATAAATGAAATGTATGCAGTCTTTAAAAAAAAAAAAAAGGTTAAAATATCCATTATATTTTTTCTAGCATTAATTAGAGTAGAGGACTTAAGCAAACATTGGAGGTTATGTGTCAGAGGACAGCTGCACTGTTCATCCTGATTTTTATTTCTTTGTTGAAGTCCCATGTCTCTTCACACATCTGTAACTATAACAAGAGGTGCATTTGTGGAAGTTACCATTATGAGCAGTGTCTAGGTATTCTGGGATCTTGCCTGGGATGTCAGACTCTTTGACAGCAGTATTGCTCCAAAAGTGGTGCCTGTTTCCTGAGGTTTTGTATTCTAGCTGCCTTAAAGAGCAGTAGGTGTAAAATTCGTATTTTTGGCATATTGGATCCTGGTCCTGTTTTCTATCCCCCTGTGCATTCATCTCTGAGCAGAGAGATGAGTTGAGTCAAGACCCTGCATGCAGATTGCTGACCCATGCAGAGGTTGGGATCCTTTTCTCGAAAATCGTTGAGGTTTGACTCCATAAAGGATGCTCTGCCGGGCTTATGTGCCTGATGCATAGCAGAACTCAACCCTGAGCAAAAGAGCTAGGAAAACAAAAAAACTCATCGCTGTGGAGATAAGATACAGTAGCACTCACCTCTGTTTAATCAATCGATAGAGAAATACCAAGAGAGTGTGGTTCAGCGCTGGTAAGGTCAAGGTCGGATGCCTGAGGGACGCAATTCAGTTTATGAAGTGCAGTGGGATGAATACACATCCATATATCCTGCCAAAGTCAAAGCCACTGAATGGGCTTAGGGACCAGGGGCTGCCAAGAAACACAGCGCTGCATTTTGAGGACAATTAGATCAACACTTGGAGTAAAAACAAAGAAATGATCCTTTAGGAATCTTTCTTTTCTCTCCATTCTCTGCATATAAGTTACCACAGCTGAGGAATAAGCCCGGCTGATAAAAACAACAGACGGTAGTTCAACACTGAAGTAAATCAGCCTTTGGTATGTCACTTACTAAATCAGAATTTCTACAGGCATATAATGCAAAGGTCTGGTCTAGCAGAGGAAGTCCAAACTTCCTCTGCTAATTCAACCATCCTCACAATGTGCTGAGTCATTTGTGTCCCAGCCATCTTAAAGTTGGGCCACATATCTCATGTCCTTTTCCTGCTTGGAAAAAGCATATAGCCAACTGTCAATGTGTCCAGCAAACTTAACAGAAAATACCAACTTGGACTTAAACCTGATCCACATCAAATTCATCTTGCTGAAAGAGCCCAGTAGAGCCAACTGAAACACAAACAGTCACAGTCCATAGCAGACAAGATCACATGTTCGAATACAGGGTCCTCGGTGGTCACTACAATGTATGAGCATAGAGCCTACATTTTCGCATGTCTTAACCAGTGGCACCGGTCAGTAATTCTTCTAGGTAATTTTGCAAAAAGCCCTTAATCTTTAAGAAAGCATCTTTCAAATACTACCTTGCTTAAGGAATGCTGGGGATTTTGTGTGCAGTTAATTTACCTCTTTGTTTATTATCATCCAGGACAAATGATACTGGCCTGCTTGCTTTCAAAGACCATTTGCCTGTAACTGAGATAGTGATCACTGATACAAACAGATCAGATTCTGAGGCTGCTTGGAAAATCGGCCCATTGCGTTGCTATGGAGACAGTGAGTACTAGCTCTTCTCAATTTCCATAGGTACAAAGTGTTCCCTCTTTTTGTTTTTGTCTTTAAAAAAAAAAAAAAATTTAACTAACAAAACGTGGTTTTGCATGTGCAGCTCGCAGTTGCTGTCCTGTGCCAATTAACTATAGAGAAGGGGGTTTTGTTTGCAGGGCAGTTCTGGAATGCTGCTTCCTTCAACACAGAGGCCTCCTGCCTGCACTTTCCCACCTTCCATGCTGAGGTCAGCGCAGACATCTCCTTCTTCTTCAAAACTACCGCTGTCTCTGGGGTATTCTTGGAAAACCTTGGAATTAAAGACTTCATACGAGTTGAAATAAGCTGTAAGTTCTACCACCAAGGAATCTTGTGTATCTGCTCAATATCACAAGTGCAGGGAAGTGGGAAGGATGTATTTTCTTGTCTTGAGATGGTTACAGTTACCTGAAGAGGATAAAATGGAGTCATAAGGATACATTAATCTGAAATTATCTACCTCTCCTTTCAGAGCTTACCTGTATAGCCTTAGTCATTACACTTTGCCTTGTCATGGCTAGGTTTATCTTTCTTAATCAAAATAGGCATCTGAATTTAATTTTTCAATGCTGAGATTTTTTTTTCTCTTTTTAGCTACTGGTTAGATGTACCTGTAGACTGTAATTGTAGTTGAAATATGAAAAAATTGATGCAACAACACTGATGGTTACTTTTATTTCTGTACCAGCAACATACCCACTCTGATGCAGCCCTCTGAGTTTCAGAGGAGTTCAGTGTGGATGGTAGAGCTATGAGGTGAGAGTCTGTGAAGGACTGGATGCTAATGCGAAATAATTCAGTCAAATTTGTAATGTGCCTTGAAAACTTCAAAATACAGTAAGTGACTGCAGTATAACTACTACTGAGTACTTAAAGGAAGGTAGCAAGGAATTTAATTAGAGGGTTTGCCTTACTCCTATTCAGATGACTTCAGATATTTCATAGGGATGGAAGAGTACTGTGGCTTTGACATGAAATATGACTTCTGTATTCCAAATTCTGTCAAGCTTAGGAAAAACAAACTGAGTGCTATGCATTTTATAATATGCTTATAATAACCCAAACATAAAATTTAATAAAACAGGGCCCCAAGGCCCTTTGATTCATTAAACCAATGGTAAATGTCATGCTGAATTATCGCAAGGTAATGAGGTATGATTTACTGTTAATTGCACATCAAAGTCCAATTTGGTTATACTTCAGTGCACTGCATTTCATTCTCATGGACATAGAAGTAAAAATGGTATTTTGATATCAAATATAACAGATGCTGTAAACTACTAAGAGGATTTTTTCCATAAGCTTTTGCACACGTGTTAAATCCTTACTCCTAGAGAAATGGGTTGCTTAAAAGTTTGGGGAGACTTTTGTCTTTTACACTTCAGTTTCTCGTTAATAGTTTCTTGCTGCCAGATGGAATTTGGAGCCTAAAGGTCTTGTATCAAGGAAGCTCCACAGACCAGCTGCTTCGAAGGGAAACAGCCTTTTAGCAGATGCAGGGGCTCAGAATAGATCTTTGTCTATCCCTATGGAGTGTTTCCTATCTTAACTATCTAGGCAGCAGCTTCCAACACCAGACCTATCTAATTTGTTTGGCTTGAAATAGTAGGGTTTTATGATTTTTCAATCCACAGCCATCTGGTTGCATGGTCAGTGTACTTAGTTCTTGAGTTTTCTGATGTATTTAGCATTTTAGGAAAAGACAAAATAATTAGTACAAATGAACAAGTTTTGCTCATTTGTTTTTCCTTGCTTCTTGGATCAGGCTTATTCAGGCAAAGGAATATTTGTAAGATTCTCTCCCACCAGAGGTAGCCAAGTTCTGTAATTGATAAGTATATGCTTTAGAAATATTTGCTCAGAAAAGCTCCTTAATTTTTTCTTGCACCCTACCATTATTTGTAAAAATGTTGTGCTGCAATTGTGTGACTTTAGTATGGAATTCAGATTTTTTTTTCTTCTTTTTTTTTTTACAAAAAATCCCAAAACCTACTATTTCTAGAACACTGTAACTGTTGTAGGAATATAACCAAAACAGCTGAAGATGGGAACCCACAGTCAAACATAATCACAGCAGAGATCAAGCAGTGAGGTTGTAGACCCCACTATGTAATTTATGAATTTATAGATAAACTGCTGTTTAGGAGGTGGGAGGTAAACGATGCTGTACTATTTGATGACATAAAAGTTAATGGACCCTATATTTATGTAAGATTTCTTTATGTCAGAAACACAATTTAATTCAGACCTTCATATCTGTTAATCTGTTCCAGCCCCCAGAGAGGTCACCTTCTCCATAGATGTCGGGAATGGCCCCATCGAAGCCATTGTGCAGTCTCCCACAGCCCTGAATGACAACCAGTGGCACTACGTCCGAGCAGAGAGGAACCTCAAGCAAACCTCTCTCCAAGTGGACAACCTCCCCAAGAAGGTCCTGGAGGCACCTGCTGAGGGGCACTTCCGCTTGCAGCTCAACAGCCAGTTATTTGTAGGTAAGGATCATTAAGTGTTTCTATAGATATGCACAATATTTCTATATCCACACCTTGGTCAGGCTATTGTTTCACCATTGAGTTTCTGCCTGGTGGCCTAATTCTGCTTTCTCTACTTCCAGTCCTGCACTGGCAACATAAAATAAACCCAAACTACTGCTGTTACCTCAAAGCATAACTATAACCATACTATGCTAGATGGCAATTTCATGATCTAAGATTTCTTAAAACATTTATTGCCAAAGAATTGATAGCATTTCTTCATGCGCAGCACTGTGTAGTTTACTGTAGGTGCTGATATGTCGTGTTAAGTTTCAGAGCAATGTCTGATGACACTGTGTTCTTAAAGTGATGTTGCTTCAAGCATGCCTCCCAAGCCGTTATTTGGGCATAGAGTGCATGTGAGAGAACTATGAACACAGTCAAATCAAATACTTTAACTGAAGATGATCTTTCATAGTGAAAAAGAAAGAAAATAGGAAAAAAAGTGTGTTTCTCCATCTCTCTCAAATGTAAACTAGATTGGTACTAGTTTATATTTGATAGTATAATCAGGGATTACAAGGAGATTTCTCCCTGTTCTATATTTACATGTTGTCTTTCTGCGTTACCTGCATAGTGATGGAGTGGGTTATAACCTGCTTATTCAGTGCCAGTCAGATAACTACCGATTCTTTCTTCAAATGGATTTTCTTACTTAGCAGAAATACTACAGCAAACATCAATCTGCCAATTAATTTTAATAATGTTTGTCAATGTATCCACACCCTTTGATTTTGGGGTATTTATGTGACCTTTTTATTGTGTGTGTACACTACTTCATAGACTCTGAATATAAAAATGAATCATTAATAAATAGATATAGCTGCATCAATGGTCAGGAGTCCTTCCCACATAGCTATTGATTTATAGCTAAAATGATCTTGGATAGACTGGGCCAGAGGTCAGTTCAATAAAGAACTCACAGAAGGAAGACTTAATATGTCCCAGTGTTCCTGTTTTCTGGTATGAGGTATGCTGCTAATCACTTGTTTCTCAAATGCTAAGATGATCCTAAAAACATGTTTTGCATGAGACCAGGCTTGAAGGCAGTGTGGTAAGAAAAATCTAGGTTTCCTCTACTGTTTAATGTTAATTAAACAAGATACTGTTTAATGACAGGATAGATATTTGTAAGTTTTTGTTGTGTCTTTTTAAAGAGGTAAAAATCAAGGATTTATCAGATGTCATCGATTCTTTATGTCATATATATTCACCACTTACTATCTCGCATCTGAAAAGCAGTATCTGCCTATAAGCTCAATTCTCTGCCTCAGCAAAATAAATAGGTTAAGTGAATGAACTTCATGGTAGTTTTAAAGTGACATAATCGATGAATTGCATCATGGAAATCCGTGGTAGTTAAAGACCTCAACAGGAACACTTGTCATAAATGACAAATGCAAAGCCCTGCACCTGAGACAGAACAGTGTTATATATCATACAAGCTGGGAGTTGAGAGGATGTGTAGCAGCTGTGCAGAAATGGTCCTGTAAATCTGTTCCTTGTCTGAATGTAGCTGTGTGTTGAGCAGATAGGACCAGTTGGTCACCAGCAGTGACTTCCAACCTAAATTTTTCTCAGACTGTGCTTTACAATAAACTCTAGGACACAGTTACTTTATCTCAGCCTAAAGGTGAAAAGTTATTATCTGCAGTAAATACATTTCATTCACTTGTCCATCCACACTTCTGGTGAAGCCTCAACAAAAAGGGTAGAAAACCCAATGGTTTTAGGAATACTTTTTTGGCACTTTCTCTGCTGTGTTGATAGCCCAAACTGTCTGTGACTCCCTCACTTTTCCTGGAAACCTGGCAGGTTTCTGATTCCGACACTGTTTGTCCATGGACGCTCGAAGGAAAGGTGGCAGAATTCCAACAGTACACAGATGTAGCATAATTAGTCTCTACTGAGGATCTCATTCCAGAATCTAATAGGAAACAACTGATTTAATACCTCAACCAAGGGGAGTGAATTTTATCTCATCTGAAAAATAAATGCATAAAGAAAAGTAAAGAAATGGCAGCACATATTATTCTCTCTATAACTGGCAAGGTATTTGTTTCTACAGGATTCTGCATGCTGATAGAGTTTTCTATAGTTAGGATGTACTTTATAGTGTAGGTGATTTGCCATTTTATAATGTTTCAAACATATTTTTTATTCAATCTTCCTATTTTACCCAATTTGTTTGTGTACTGGAGGTAGCTAGTCATTAAGATGCAATGTTTTTTTGGTTTTTTCTTGATTCTTCTCTAGAATCAATTCAGTTAATTTGTAAATCTTATACGTAAGGCTCAATGTCAGAATTTAATCTGGTTTATTTATCTTCTGGAAGGTTTTATTGATCCTTCAGGATGAAGATACTGAAGCATTTAGCATTATGATGATGATCAAAACTCTGCTGCAGCTTTCAAAATACAATTATTTTTCTGTTGCTTCAGAGACATCACCCTGTATGCAGTACATGTGAGGTAGTTTTGTGCCTTATTTTTTTAGGTGGTTATATACAGTATATTACACATAATATAAATGCATACATTTGTAAAAGTTGACTACTGTGGCAATTTCATGTAACAATTTTAAAGGACTTCTGCTAATTTGACCATTTAATTCCATGTCAACTCTTTCTGCTCAGTTTATGAATGAGTAATTTACTTCAGCTTTGGCAAGATATTTTCCTTATTGAAAATCCAGACACATTTGGGACTGCGTATTATAGAAGACTATAGCTCTTGGGCCTCTGTGTTCACTTCTTGTGTTTTCTTAAAAATTGACCTGTGAAAAATACTCTTTACTTTCTATGGCAGTGTTGAACAGAATATTAACAAAATAGCCAGTTCTAGGAGCTGTGCTCCATTTACTTCTGATCCCAATATGTGATTCTGATGCACTATGAGGAAGTTAATACACCCTTAGTACTTTGTAAGAATGAGAGGTCTGACATACCTTGAAATTTATCTTTAGATTGTCTGACTCAGGTATTTTAGAAGATGTAGACTTTTACTGAAGGTTTTCCAGTAACTAAGCATAAAGAAGAATTTCTATGTTTTATTTCTGGTTTATGTTTATAGGTTCTTTTATATCCATTATGGGATGAATTCACACTTCCTTCTTCCTGGGTGGAGACCTTGTTGGTGTTTCTCTGTTGGGTCTTGATTCTGTTACCTTGCTACCAATTTTCTTGAACTATGGGAGAGCATAATATTCTCTGTCTTAAATTTGGGCAAGAAATTAAAGACTGTATTCAGAGATAAAAATATACCACCTGTGTGAGCAAGTAAGAAACCAAACAAAAAATCTCTAATCAAAATGCTACATAGTCCTTCTACATGAGCAAAATGCTGATTGTGAATTAATGCAATGATGTGTCTTGAAGACTGTAAAAATTATGAACTTGAACTGTCTCAGAGGGATACTAACTGATGTATAATGACAGTGAGTTCAGTGTTCAGATGTCATGGTTGCTTAGTGCAGCAGTGAAATCCAGATGTTCAGAGACTGTGGTAGAACCTAGGAGTCTCACCATGATGTATATTGTCCCTGTGCTAATTTTGAGTTGCACACATTCTTGGAACCTAAATTTGTCTGGGTCATTGCTAGGGTAAAAATCCATTTTTAACCTGCTCTGTGTCCTTAGGTGTAACCACGGAAGTGTTTAGTGTCTATGGGGCATTCTTGTTAGACTCCATCACTTCCTGAAAGTATCTGACTGTATCCAATTACAGTTTCTCTCTGTTACAGAGGAACAGTACTGCATAGTCAGTAAGAAGCAAAAGTGTAGTTTAAGTAATATTCACATGATAGCTATTGTGTTAGATATGTACTTGACTCACAGGACACTTATGTATTTATGTATGTAGTACCAGAAAGAAATTCTAACAGCTACACTTGTTGAAATAATTTAGAATAACAACAGAGGTTCCACTCAAGACTCACTTTGTCACACAGATGGAGTTTGTGGAAGGATTTTGAGATAGCTTTCTCTGTGTGCAGCAGAAGGGAGAAATTATTTTCGCTGCCACTACACTCAAAATCAAACAAGCCTGGACTTTAAATCAGCCTAAAGACAGTTTCACAGTAATGATGAGGCTGGAAAAGACCTTAAAGATCATCCCAGTCCAACCTAAAACCAACCAAGTAAACCTAAACGTCTGACATCTAGATCATGCCACTCAGCACTTCATCCAGCCTAATCTTAAACACCTCCAGAGACAGTGATCCAACCACCAACATGGGCAGCCCATTCCAAAACAAGATCACTCTTTAGATAAAAAAACCTTTTCCTAATGTCAAGTCTAAACCTCCCACGATGGAGCTTAAGGCTATGACCACTTGTCCTGTCTCCAGTGTCTAGGGAGAAAAGACCGACCCCTATAACTACCTTTTAGGTAGTTATAGGCAGCGATAAGGTCACCCCTAAGCTAAACAGACCCAGCTCCATCAACCTCTCCTCATAGGGCTTACCTTCCAGGCCCTTTACCAATCTAGGTGCTCTTCTCTGGACTCGTTCCAGCACCTTGACATCCTTCCTAAACTGAGGGGCCCAGAACTGAACACAATACTCCAGGTGTGGTCTAACCAGTGCCGAATACAAGGGGAGGATAACAAAATGTTACAAAATTATTTCTCACTTTCTTTTAGTGAGTCTTCTGTCTAACTGCTTTAGCTTTAGCATCAATATCCTTATACCTATTAATTTTAAAAGAAATTACAGTAGAAAGAGCAAACCCCAAATGAGCATACAGGCTAGATAGTATCAGCAGCACCAAAGTGCTCAGCAGCAGGCCACTTTAGCACATTACTTGATCTGAAGGGACAGCAGAAATTCTTTTAAATGGAAGTTGCTTTCAGCATTCAAAATGAGTGACATGTCTTTGAATAGTACAGCTGGTTATATCCCTGTGGTTCTCTAGGAGGTATGTCATCATCTCCTCTCATGTTGCAGTTTGAGATGAAATTATCTTATTTAATGTAGAAAGCATGAGCTTGACACTCCAGTATGGGGATGGGGATAGATTTGAGAATCTATCAATTTATCTAATTGAATCTATCTAATTGAATCTATCTAATTCAATTTGAGAAGAGTATTTTCACCCAGACTGGCAACATCAAAGCATCAAAAACCAAATCCTAAAAAAAAGTTAATTTGATGCTTGAAACCTTGATCAGAAGGGTTTCTGCTTTTCATTCGACATATTAAGGAGAGTAGCAAAGTTAAATGCTTGGGTTCCTGGTTTTGTCTTGGAAGCAAGAGAGCAGGGAATCCTTGGGTGAATCTCCTGGTTGTTGTAGCAATGCAACATACCCTAGAGACAGTCAATGCCTGAGAAACTGTCTTGGGAGACAAAGGAAAAGCAGAAGCATACACTGTTCATTGTTGGTTTTGAAGGAATCTATGGCATCTCTGGATATTTTGGAGGCTGGACGGAGGCATTTGTTCTTAGTGTGTGTATCCTGGCTTCTTTGTATGGTTTGTAGTTTGAGACTAATGGCTGCAACTTGGATGTCTTCTGAAGAATATCATAACATCTACTCCTACCTAATAATAATTGTGATTCTTATACTCCCACACCCATCCATTTTCTTTGTATCCATTACATAAAATAAGAATGCTCCTAATACTTATTCACACTGCTTCAGTCTCCTCAATCCAGTTCTTACCAGCAAAAAGCCCTTTGCTTTTTAAAGCAAGTCCTCAATTCGGTCAAGGAATGTTAATTATTTAGCCAGCTGTGTCACCAAGTTTGCAATTTGAGTGCTCATCTCTGAGTATCTCATCCCCTCCTCTCAGCCTTGTTCTCTTTTGCCTTGAGGTTTCTCAGTAGAATTCAGCTGCATACATTACTGAAAAGTCTTCCAGTCATTAAACTGTCACCTCCACCCCAACCTTGCTGTTTATGGTCCTGAAGCCTATCCTAAAATCCTGAACCAGATGTTTAGGTTGCATCCATTAAGTTGTCTAGTCCAACAGACCTATTAGAGCAAAAAGAATCTGCAAAATGTAATTGGGGGAAGTTTTGTTTGCTTTCCATTATTCTCTGCTTCTCAGGAATGGATTTGAAAATTAAGTCTAGTTAATCAAAGCAAAATTCCTCAAGTAATATGCAGAATATCTTAATCAGAAAGCAGTAAGGATGTGGGTACAGCAATAAACATGACAACTGTGCAACACTTAGTAATATATAATATTATGATTTATTCCCACACAAAAAAAACCCAGAGTAACCAGTAACCTTAAGGAAGAAATCACATTTCTACTGATTTGGACAACGCTCAAAATTCTGTATGGTTATGGTTGGCTTTGAAGTAAAGTCTCCAAAGAATAGTGTGTGTACAGTGCAACAAAGGCAGAGGCTCGATTATTGTGCTCAGAGGGCCATTAAAATAAGTAAGCTAACATTTACTCACCTGTAAAAAAGTAGCTGGCTAAAGATAAATCTGAAAATATTTGTTTTCCTGAGAAAGGCATCATAGAATTAGCTTGGAATAAACCTGTTTCACTATTGAACTAATTGAACTATTTATAGTTCTAATCCAGTATTCCTGCTATTTGTGTCCCCCAAATGAAAACATAATAGAATTATTTAGCAGAAGAACAGGATTTTGGTGAGATTTCAGATCATCACTTTGTTGTATCATTCTGATAGTTGGCAGAAGTTCTTGCTTTAATTAAAAAATATATTAAAAAAACAGATGCTCTTCTGCAAGAACTAACCAAAAGATGTGGTCTCTCATATAACAGACTTTGATATAGAATCAACTTCCACAGAAGAAGAATTTTGAAAGATAACTTTTTTCATACATTGCAGGAGAATCACCAATAAAGCTAGTACTTCGAGCATACAAATGCTGATAACTCCTGAAGCAGAGTTAGATTTATTAGCAGCAATCAAAATTGCAATATCTTCAAAAGCACAACACTGGCAACTGCCAGACAAAGCCTACAATAAGAAAAATGGTGGTATTTTCACTAACTACTTTAACAATCATCATTATTGTAATTTTCAGAGACCGCCTCTTATAGAAAATGTTATTTCATTGTAGCACTTAGCAGTTTCATTGGTCAGATAAGAAGCTCATTAGCTTGTAGGGACTGAACAGCTCACTTGCATAGAACCATACAGCAATGCAGTTATGTTTAACAATTGTAATAAATCACATAAGTGTAACATAAAATCATGTGTCTTGCCTGGAACAACCATTCACATGCAACATCAGGCTGGGCAGTCATGCATAAATTCTGACTCAAGTCATTTCCCTTCAGCCAGACAGCCTGGTGCTGAACATGATTCATCCCACTATCTGGACTCATCAGCATGTGTAACTCACCTGCTGCTGGGATTAGGGTGCTATTTATACTCTTTACTACAGCAACAAATAGAAAAAACCCACACAATTTAGGTTTGGGTTCCTCATGTATTAGGTGATATGCAGGCACACGATAAAGAAGCTAATCTTTTTCCCAAATGAATTTGCAGTTTAAATGCCAGACAGGGCAGTAGATAAGGCAGAAAAGAGAAGAATGGCAACATAAAGTGTCACATACAGGTTTTTAGTTCTTTTTTAAAGATACGTACCTTTAGTTTGCAGGGCTGTCCATCTGTCATTTTTGCCACAGCATGCACTGACATATAATAGACAATATCTCCACAATTCATGGATTGCTTGTACCTCTGAATTTGATTTCAGGGCTTTGATTTCTGTCCGGATTAACACATGAATACACGTACTTCTTTCTCACTTTTCCAGGGGGAACAGCTTCAAGACAAAAGGGCTTTTTGGGTTGCATTAGATCTTTGCATTTAAATGGACAGAAACTTGACCTTGAAGAGAGAGCTAAAATGACACCTGGAGTTAAGCCTGGATGTCCAGGACACTGCAGCAGTTATGGTAACCTGTGTCATAATGGAGGAAAATGTGTGGAGAAGTATAATGGTTACTCCTGTGATTGTACCAACTCAGCCTTTGAAGGACCTTTCTGCAAGGAAGGTAAGGAGTGAGCTTTGATTCAAAGTCCTTTGCAGTCTTTTCATCACAACATGGTTTCACCTGTGTCAGCTGATGTCCTCCATGCTACAAGATGTTCTAATATCGACTGTCCCTTCAGCATCACTATTTATCTTAAGCAGGCTCTAATACCTCCTTTTGTTGACTTCAGTGATGGCCTCGGGAATTAAAGTGGTATTAGTGTGCTACTAACATTACCAGCTATATCTTGGTATGATTCCTGTATTCAGTTGCACGTAGCTCAGCCCAGACATTAGCAAATAGGGCATTTTTTCCAACAGTTGTCTCTGTCTGCATCTGAATGTTTAGTTTGCTGACTTTTAAGCCTCATCCAGCTTTGTCCATCTTAACAAATCCTGAGGGTTATTTACAGAATTTTTAATCAATGGTGTGACAAAAAGAGTTGGTCTTTTTAAGTAGTTTTGCCATTCCACCAACAACCCATCTAAACTTTAAGATATTTTTTTAAAATAAGAGTGAAGTATTCAGAAGAAAATTGATCTGCATAGTTTGGTGAATGTGTCCTCACCGAACCTGTAGGAGATGTTTCCAATACCAAAAAAAAAGGAGCAAGGTAAATAAAGAGCACCCTGTTTAGACAGTGTGTTCTTTGGGAGAGGACGGAACAAGCAAAACTGCACAATAAAAGCAAAGTGTAATGTGAGTGGTTTAATTTCCATGACTGCCCCTCACCTTACAAACATGACAGGTTTGACAAGTGCTACACATATTCTGCTGGTGTAAACTGGCTTACTTGTATTGCAGTCCTCAGAATTATGCTCACTTTCATGAGCTAAGAATTTGGCACTGATGCCGCTAGAAGTGTATCAAATCAGCTCCTAGTACCCTGTTAGGATATGCTGCTGTAGAGGTGGAACTGCTTTACTGGTGAAAGTATTTGCAGTCAATCTGTTATAATCCTGGCTTTAGTGTACCTCACATTAGAAAAAAATTGCTGTTATCACATCTGAGTATTTCATTGCCGCATTATGTTGCGTTTATTGAAAATGCTAGTATGACTTGTTAGGATCTGAACATGCACAGGTAGATACTGATTTTCTTTTGGTGCTTCCCTTACTGGTTGTCTTCTTTGGGTCAATGTGTTGCTTTAATAGTAACACCTTCCTTTGAAAAGAGGCTAATAAGGAAAAATATAGTCTTTACTCTGGGGGAAAGGCAAAAAATATTACCTTACATGACTGCAGTCTGAAGATGGTAAGGCAAGTATTTATTTGGCTGACAGATGTTGGCCCCTTCCATCTTGTAGAGCTGTAATTCCAGCACTGGATAGTTGAATTTAAGAGGGCTTTCTTCATACAGTGTCCTTCTCTGTGCCAGACAAACAGACTGAAAGGAAGGACAAACTGCTAGCCCAAGTTAAGGAATGGTGAAGTCAATTGAATCAGGGGACTTTTACAGTGTTATAATTCTGGGGATCATGTCTATGCCTATCTGGGAAATCTGAAAATGCAGAAGCTGACATTATTCTCTTGGTTTATGTATGCTTTCAGAGGTTTCTGCATTATTTGAAGCTGGCACTTCCATTACTTATATTTTCCAAGAACCTTATCCCGTCACAAAAAATGCAAGTACCTCAAGCTCTGCCATTTATGCGGATGCTGTCATATCCAAGGAAAATATTGCTTTTAGCTTTCTCACAGCACATACCCCAAGCCTTCTGCTGTACATCAACACCTACTTTCATGAATATTTGGCTGTGATTCTCTCCAAGAATGGTAAGCACTCTTGATTTGCTACCAAAGAGAGACCAGTGTTTTTGTGAGAATAGTATAGAATTCTGCACTGATTTAACTTTGTTTCTGTGTCTGCAACTTTATTACCTTCATAGTATTCAGTTGATGCCAATAGCCATCAGTCTTGTTTATGTTCCTTTATTTGGCATTCTGTGCTACACTTGCCTATACAGTCTGTATAATCATGTTGCTGGGGATTTAAAATGTGTTTGAACTTTCATTTAGCAAGACTGTACAATAGCAATTCCTTGATCTTTATGCTATGCTGAGATAGATTAGGCCTCCCAGATAACAGAATAAGAAATACCATGAATGTACAGGATCACTTGGTGCAAAAATATATCTTATAATTTTATCTTTTAATTCCTATCTTGGCACATGTTGTTCTTCACTGTTTTGTTTTAATATAATGTGGCTAGTACAAAGGAATATAAAGCCAGAAGTCACAGTTGTATAGATTCACTGACCTATGAGTTATAAATGCAATTTCTATTAAGTACATGGTGTGGGGACTTTCTGAAAACTTCTAAAGATTTGAGGGGCTCTGGCTCCTGAGTCCTTGCAGTACTTTCAGAAAACTCACTCATCCTAGATGAATTTAATATTTGAATTATTCAACAGTCATCAGGCACTGGAGCACTGGAAGTGATGAGTAAGTGTATTGGTGAGTCACTAGCCTATGGGAGAAGGTTAATGCTATGTAGTTGAATGTAAGTATTTGACCGAATTTCACCAAGTGACCCTGACCACTCTAAAACCTTGCAAATTCCAAAACAGTGAAGCTTTCAAGTACCATTCCAATTAAATTATAAAGGAAAAAAAGTATTTATTATATGGGCTTTGCAGTAGTTTATCTCCTGGTTATGTCATGGGGCTGTTGTTCAGGATGGCATGGGATGGATATCCAAATCCCTGGGAAGGGGTACTTGGGGCAATGTCAACCTGAACTCATCACCCCCTAAGCAAAGTCACAGCAGAACAATGGGACTACAGAGGAAACCCTCTCTCCCATCCGATCCCAAATTTCCATCTCTCTTGTGCTCCAAGAGGCAAAGGATTATGAGTTTCAGATTTATGTATATTCCAGTTCATAGCTCCAGAGTGGCAGAGGTTATCCCCCACTGAGATCAAACATTAGAATCTGCTTCTCAGTTACACTCAGGTGTCTCTATGCTGCTCAGGCAATTGAAAATAGTGCTAAACTAAATGAAAATGCAATATCCATTTAAATCACCTTTACTGCTGTCAGAGTAGTGTAAAAGGACTTTAGAGGTATTCCAATTGACCTTTATTAATGAAATACAGCTATAATTGTGTATATGAGTGAAGTTCTGAAAGAGGGAACTCATGCTGGTTGCAGAAGGGTTTGGGATCAAGACATCAGGATCACTTTTAGCAGCTTGACAGACAAAGATATAAATCTTGCTCTGCATCTCTATATTAATTTTCAATTCTGTGGTTCAGAGATACGGACCCTGAATAATTCTAGAGGTTAGGTGAAGCAGCTGTCAGCATGCTCAGGCAATTCAAACAACGGTACTTTTTGCCATTCTGTACCTCTATTTACTCACTTGTAAAGTAAAGATAACATTAATGTAAAGGGTTGGTGAGATGTCAGCTTTTAAAACTGGACTATAAAATGTAGCACTCTATGCGAATAATTATTGAGATGACTAGCTCACCTTACTTAATTCCTGAAAGTCTCTTTCATGCTTACTCAATACATGCTTCAGAGAAATTCTTTCAAGACAGTTATTTCAGTCTCTTCCTTTTGACTCAAATGTAATTGGTTTTTAAGACTTCTATTTTCTTGTTTTTCAGTCTTGTTGGAACTGAAATTATTCCAATGAAAATAATGTTCAGATATGTTAGTCTCTCTTCCTCCAAGAGGTTTATGCTTGCCATAAAGTTCCTGGACTATGAATAACATTGTCCTTTATAGAATGAAAAATGAGCATGAATCCTTTCCTCTTACTAATTCATTTTCAAGGAATCTTGCTCAGTCTGACAGTGTATAGTAGGAGCTAAGCATGTCTCTGCTGGCTAACTGATTGGTCAAATAAATGTTAGGCTGCAGGTGAAATGGGAATGGGTGGAGTAGTAATATTCTTTGCCGTAATCTCAAAACTCTTTCCACTTGTTCAGAAACTGTATTGGAACCGTCTATGTACTGTAATGGTTCATCTTCTGTAAATATTTTTCAAGCCTACTACTCACATATCCTGTTATTCCTCAAAATAATTAGGCAAATTATTAGTTAATATAAGTGACAGAATAATTTCTAGTAATTTAGACTTCACAGACTCATAGAATGCTTTGGGTTTGAAGGGACCTTTAAAGGTAATGTAGTCCAACCCCCCTACAGAGCAGGGACATCGCTAAGTAGATCAGGTTGCTCAGACCCCTTGCGCTTGTGTCTCGGTTTGGGATGACAGGTATCAAATTCTTTCAATTTAGAGGCCTTCAGTCAAGAGGTTCGGAAGAAAAGGAACAACAATTTCCCCCCTACCCCCCCTCAGCTCCAGGCCGCTGCCGCCGTGCACTTTTTTTTCAATCGCCCTCACGCAGGCGCCGTAGCTCCAAGCAGCACCTGGGGAACGTCCCCGCACCGCCGAGCGACCCCGGCCCCCCCCACTCCCATGCAAGAAATAAAACCACATATCCTCCCAACAGAGGAGAATAGAATACAAATTTTACATTGCACAACCCAATACAGCTTGGACTTGAACATCACCTCTCACGTTGAACATCCTCCAGTGCCAATCTCCATGGCAGAGAGTAGATGTTCTCTAAGATATTCTATGATTGTTTGCTGTAATAGACATTAAAGTTGCTGCAAGTCTTTATAGAAATAATTTTAATATAAATAATAATCTATAAATAATATAGTATTTTACTTATAAATGTAAATAATAATTTATAAATAAACATTTAACCCCAACACACCTTGCACTGTCAGTCTGTAAAGAAAGTTATATCATTAGAAGATACCTTCTTTATGTATTGATTGAGACATTAGAGTTATGGTAGTAAAAATTTTTGTTTAGAGTTACCCAACAGGTCAGTGTCAGGTCTGGGAAAGGAAATAAAATCTTCTCATGCCTACTTATGGTTTCACCCGCCCAGACTGATGCTACCCAGACAGAAATCCCTTCGAATGCTTGAAACCTTAGAGGAAAGGTGGGTCATAATGGATATACAATTAGGAGAGATGCTGGGCACCACCAATGTACCCAATGTAGAAGATGCAATTCTATGCCTACACAGATGACCTCTTTCTATAAACAGAGATGCTCAGTAGTACCTAACAGCTAATATTTCTAGAAACAGTTATTTCCCAAAAAATTTGTCTGTATCACAAGATTGGTCTTATGCATGAAAAATGTATACAATAACTTGGCATTGTCCTTTCCTCCTGAATCTTATGTGTTAGAATCTATGACTTTTTAAATAGCACATTTATATATATATATGTGTGTGTAGTTTTGTATGTAAATGTATAAGTTCATACCCATCTGTACACAGATGAGTATACTTGCAAAGCTCACATAGCCCCATTGATCCCACATCCAAAAGATAAGCAGCAATACAATAATGCGGAGATCACTTTTAATATAATTGATGTGGAAATTTCCATTTATAATGCCCAATGTTAAGCTATATAGAATGGGCAAGCATCTCCAGTTAGCCTTTTCAGCATGTCAGTCCACGGAAGTTATTCATATCATGGGAAGCTACTTTCCCAAATAAAATTTTCACTATACATTTTTGCATTTATATGATTTCAAATAGTTAACAGTGCCTAAGTATTATTATCTTTTTCTTTATCCCTAAAGATAATAATTCATTGGGGAGAAAAATGTCAAAAAAGAAACTGTTAGTGCTGCTTCTTTCTCCATTATTCCTTGCATTCCCCCAACACCCCCCCCCCACACG
>VZRI01006726.1:23593-116155 GCA_013397515.1 Upupa epops
ATAACGAAATGCAATATGAATGTGATGGAATATATTATCTACAAAATGCTTTCCCAAGTCTTTGATTATCAGTGGTGTTGTGTTTCTCCATGGAAACTATATGAGTCCTAATCTAGCAAAACAGCAGATAACCAGCATGACAGAAGAGCAATAGAATCTCAAATTATCCTAGAATGATTGAAAAATTATCTGTATTTATTATCTGATCTCATAAGAAACTAAATTACTTGAGTCCTTTTCTTCTTTGTTTCTATCCTGTACCTTTTGCCTTTACAGTGAGATGTTCTCAGTTTCTTTTGGAAAGCAAGGCTCTGAAATTGCATAGAAAAAATAAAAAAAAGACATAGTTAAAAAAGAAAAATACAAATTAAACAGCTTGAATATTGTTCTGCTAGTTTTCTGATATTCAGAATATAATAGCATGACAAAGATCAACTCCATTACAACATCCTATAAAGACTTGAAATAAGCTGGTACTTGAAGTAAATAGGGAAATAAACCAAAACCTATAAGTGAGCTGAATTAACACTCTGCAAAAAAATAAGTAAATGTCACCAGTGAGAAGCTGCATTCTTTTTGTTTTTAATAAACTAGAAATCTACTGTAATCTCCTCCTCATATCTCTAAGTCTGAAGCATTTCCAATGAAGACATATAACTTCTCTACATGTCTTGAGCTGCATTTTCAGCAACTTTTCTCAAGCAAAACCACAGCTTTTTTCATTCAATAGTAAAGGAAAACAAAAACTGGTTCATTCTTTGAGACAAAGAATGTTTTGATTCTGTTTACGTTGTGCGCTCCAGAGTTCAGCGAGGCATAGCTGAAATAATGAGGGAAAATAGAACTTACTGAAACAGTGGAGTGGATTTTGGGGGTGATTTTGCTGATTCCTTTACCACTTTGCAGATACTAGTTTCGGGATGTAGGTACCACAGGACATAACAAACTGCTGCAGAGGCTCTGCTATGCTACTACTCCTTCAATTGCCCTATCTCTTTTTAACACCATCAGTTTACAGACTGTCAACACCCTTTGAACAGTCTGCACAGTTCATGTGACTGAAAGTGCTAAAGTGCTAAGGTTCAGGTATAGTTATTTTTCACAGATCAGGAGCAGGAAAGTGATTTGTGTTGGGAAGTGACTAAGAATTGTTCCCAGTCTAGCTCTGGTTCACTGCCATTTAAAGATTTTATGTGACAGATAGGACTGTATATCTTCTATATGTAATTTCAAACAATTGTTGTAGTTGGCCCAGAAATCTTATGTCATTTACTAAGAGATGAGCGAGAGTTTGATTGAGAATGGTGAATGTAAAAGACTTTTTCCCCTGTTGCCTGTAAATTGTGGCAGGCTGAGCAGAAAGGGTTGGGGTTCTTTTTACATAAATAGAGATACTCCTGTTGTTTGAAAGACCTCTGATCCCTTGGATGATTCCTGCTGTAAACATGCTTCACAGAACATAGGAATGTTGATCAGAGTTTTTGGTTAAAATCCAGCATTAAGTAGTCTTTAAGGGAAGAAGTGTATTTGGCATCCAAAATCAATTTTTTTGTTTGTTTGTTTTAGCATATGGCACTAAATCTCTAAGAGTACAGAGCTATTTTGAAATGAGAAGCAGCCACGACAGTCAGCCAGGAAACTCTGGCAGATTTTTTTATCTGCTTTCCAAGAGGAGAGGTCTAAAAGATCTATTTCATTAGTGGAATTCATGGACATATTTGTACTGATGAAGATCATTTTGCAGTACGGAAGGGTCAAGAGATGTTCTGGAGGCCCAAAGGAAAAAACAGGGGAAGTGTAATTGGAATTCATTGAACAAGAAAGCCTGAGAATGAGGTTAACAATTGATCTGTTCTCTGCATATACACAGACTGACTTTGAATGTACTGGTGTCTGGCATAAAACCCCAAGCCACTGGCTGCAGGTAATCAACTAGCAAGAATACATGCATTTCCATTTGCTTAGAGAAAATGTTTATCTCCTAGAAGCCTTAAACTCGTAATTCATGTTTTGCATTTTTATTGTGAGGCTGTCCTGAGCGGGCTGGAAAGGAAGGACAGAGGGTGACAAGTTCTGTGTTTAAAAGGGTGCCCTGAAGATATGCATGCTTTCCAGTATTTCTGGACTTAAGATATTTCAAGAAACCATTTTACCAAAACCTTAACCCTGAGGGGTTATAGAAGTTATTTTTCAGTTATTCTTAAGTTGTGAGTTATCTCTGTGTTGTGGATGTAGAGCCTCTAGTGAGACCTGTAGTCCAGTAGAACCACTGGCTCAAGAGCTGCCTTAGAGCAGTGTAGCTGTTTCTATGTAATATAGGGCCCAAACTAATAATACTTGGGAGAGACAGTCCGGTTCTGAGCAAACCACTTTCTCTATCTTTCTTGTAGTATCCATATGAGCAAGTAAATTTTTCCTATAATATATCAGCTAGGCTGTCTGGATAATGAAAAAGTGACTTCATCCTTCTTGCCTGATTTAATTGGGTGTTTATGCCTTAGCCCCTTTACAAGAGAGACCACCTGTCAGGAATTCCAGATTCAGACGAGGGCAAAAGTCAAAGTGGATCATGTCAGTCAGTGCTTAAGCAAACTGGGTGTACATAAATCTGTGGGCCCTGACAGGATTCAACCATGTGCTAAGAGAGCTGGAAGATGTGATTGCAAGGCCACCCAAGAGAAAATGGACACAAACTGAAACACAGTGAGTTTCACCTGAGCATCAGGAAAGTTTTTTACTGTGAGGGTGACTGAGCATTGACACATCTTGCCTAGAAAATTCTTGGGTTTCCCCACCTGAGGATACTCAAAAGCCATCTGTACATGGTCCTGTAATACCAGCAACGTGTCCCTGCCTGTTTGGGAGTGGAGTGGAGGTTGTTGGACAACAAGACCTCCAGAGCTCCTTTCTGACCTCGCCATTCTATGAATCTGTGAAAGATTGCAGAAGTATGCATTTGAAGATAAAGTAGTGAAAATATATGTGCATAAGCATGTATTTTGCTACAGGAAATTCATCACAATTCTGCCATTACATGGTTCTTATACTAGCATTGTTATTAAATAAATGTTTCATCCTTCTACTGTTTTTCTCTGTTAAATGATTTAAGAACAGCACTCAGATCTTTGTATGCCTATAGGTGTGACTTATTATGAAACTCAAATACTTCCAAGTTTGCTGTAACAGGACAATGTCAGTGATTATAGCAGTCACAGAGGCTGGCATAACCTGTGAAGCATCTAGTACTACTGGTCAGATGAGCAGAACATTTCCCAAAGATTTGTGACCAGGCAGGCAGTGTCTAGAGAACTCAATTCAAATAAAGATTTTTAACCTTAGAAAGCCATTAATCCACAAAATTCTGTGCTGTCTTTATTATAAGTTAAGAATAAAAAAGAGGTTTGAGAAGAAAGGTCTATGATTACTTTTCTGTAGTTTTAATTACAAGATTATTGCTTGGTCTCCTGCTCTACAGGCATCATGTAGTGTTCAAATAGTTTGTTCAGATGTTTTTCTGTTCAGACCATCATTTTCTGTGTTCACATTACTGAACATTATGGTTATTTGTTAGGTCAGCGTGAAACAAGTTCTTGCTGGAAACAGGTAGCTGTACTGCCCTGACTGAAAAAGGAAGGACTGAAAGATATTAGAAAAGAATAGAAACCGTAAGCCAGGATCTCTGTGAGAGTATGTTGTTCAGGGTACCACAATAGAGGATCTCAGTCTTTTTTAATCTCCTGTCAGTTGTTCTGACAGAGTTAGTGATGATGCAAAAACACTTTTGGAATAAAATTCATAGGATGATACTTTTTATTTCATTCACTGGGAAAAGAATAAAAATGCTTCCTGCCAGTCTGGCTGCTATGCTAGTCTTAGATGAAGAGTATAGTGAAGATGAAAGCCTAGTAAGCTTCTCCTATATGCAAAGGTATGTACCATAGGTTCTGCTGAATGTCTGACCATGAGAGGACTAATGGTATCCCTTGTGTGTTTAAAGGGGGGATAAGATCTGAGCATGAGATCAAATACTATAATGCAGATAGCTTTTGTAAATGAAGCATTTTAAAGCAATTTTTAAAATTTCAAAGAATGCATTGAAAAGATAAAGGCTAAAATAAACCTCACTGTCAGAAAGCAGGCAATTCCAAGGAGTTTTAACTGCATCTGATACATCTGATGTCTTTCTTCCACTTTTACATTCAGTCACCTTCAGTGAAAAAAGATAATGAATGTAACATCACCATGTAAAAGAAACTGCAACCAGTTCCTTTACCAAAAGGAAGTATCTAGGAATGAAGTGATAATCATAATTACTAATAGTATTTCTTTAAATTGCTGCTCACACAGAGATCTCATGTGATTTTTCCAAAGGATGTTAAAATTGACTTTTTTTACCAGTGGATGAACTGTGACACAAAGAAAGAAGATGATTTATCAATTGACATCAAGCCTGGTAGATCCCAAACTGAGGCAGAGGGGCAGTGCTGTTTCCATCATACTTGAGGTACATCCACTTTGAATGCCTACCCATGAGCTGAAGTGGAGAGACAGCATTTAGTGTACATAGCATTTAGTATATATCACCCACATCTGTGGGTTAGCTGTGTTCCCAGTTTAGACCAAGCCAATTAGGCATGGGCTGTGGGCTGCTTTGTGTAGATGACTGTTCCTTTTAAAATTGCTGGAATAAGCTCTGCAGTTAAGCCATTCAGTATATGCATAATGAGCTCTGTAACTGTGGTCCTCTGGGGTCATCTTTTAATATTGCGATATTTTCTAGCTTTGGAGCAAGAAGCATCTGCCAGTTCCTTTTTAATTGCTGGTCAGCCTCTGTTAAACCAACTGACGGCTGGTGGGAATGAGATGTCTAGAAAGGTTAAACACATTTGTCAGTCACGTAAGGGAACTAGCTACATATGTTGATGTTTAAGTGACATTCTCAATCTGGCTCCAGCTGCCTAGAAGGACTGCAAAGTGAACTGAGGTCATGGGCCTCCAGTTAGGCTTTTTTATGGGTTTTGGGGAGTGTGTCTTCTAAGTTGAAGAAATGCAATGTGAAAATGTGGGTTTAATATAGAATGGCCTGAATACGATCCTTATGACTTCAGTGTTTTAAGCATTGAGTGGAAGTCATCAAAACAGCACCTATTTTCTTCACTGCCACAAGAAAAAATTCAAAGGTTTGGTTTTTTTTAAACCCTCAGTAATGGTGTCACCCAAGCAAATGCAATAGCTGAGTAATCATATCAGCAAATATGTTTAACAGCTTCACCTCTTTGTCTTCATTAAAAAAAAAACAAATAGGAAGAGTCACCTCTGAAAATTGTGCAAGTACTTTCTTCATTAAATGCCATTGGGCACTGAGGAGATGGGCCCTGTTCTTTCGAATCACCAGCAAGCAGCACTTTCACTGAAGAGTAAATTTACTGAGTAAATATCCCTGGGGAGGAGCAGCTAATTAAAGAGCAGGTTTCTTAGCCAGCTGCTCTTAACTGAGAAAATGGTGGCTCATTTTTAAGTAAGCTATGAAGAGGGACACTGTCATACTGAAGCTATGCAATTTGCCACAGACATTTTGTGGTAAAGATATACTGAAAGCTTTCATATGCTGTTCTGCAATCAGGAATGAACAAGTATTTGCACCTTATAAGCTGCAATTCTGAGCTATATAATTACATTTTTTTTCCATAATTGCAACAGCACCTTCACATATATATTCTATAATTTGATTGGTTCTTTCCTTAATGATTTTAACTTTTTACTATAGTTCAGGTTAGTGTTGAGGGTGGATGCAGTGGAGGTTTTAACATCTTACAG
Source organism: Upupa epops (assembly GCA_013397515.1). Lineage (NCBI taxonomy): Eukaryota > Metazoa > Chordata > Aves > Bucerotiformes > Upupidae > Upupa > Upupa epops. The sequence goes on from VZRI01006726.1 coordinate 29,411, forward strand.
TCTAATGAGTGTGACTACCAGTTTGAGAGAGCTGTAAAATGCTCTAAATTTGGTCCTAAAATTCTTTTCCTGAACTAGAGCTCTCTTTATAATGTTTTCCCATGCTTTATTTTCCACTGATTATTTAAAAATTACTACTTGATTTTCAACACAGCTTTGGCAGTCCAGAGTAAAAGTAAAGTTTTTTGAATGTACACTACTAAGTTTCTGACATTCCACTCAGCAAAAAGACAAGCAGTGTGAAGGCATCATGCTATTCCTGTAGCTGCTTGGGGGTTTGTTAGACTGATAATGATCATTAATGTGCAACTAGCAACTACTGGCCCTGGCCTCCACCAACATTGAAGGAGTGTCCCAGAAGTGTTTTGTTGCACAAAAATCATCCCCAGCCTAGTCACCAACATGGGATAGCATAAATCACTGCCCTTTGGTCTCTACTTAATAGAATTACAGTATTGTAAGAGACATTTGAGATCATGAAGCCCAACCACTGAAAGATCACCACTAGATCATGTCTCTCAGCACTACATAGAATCATGGAATCATTAGGGATTGAAAGGGACCTCTAAAGATCATGTAGTCCAATCCCCTGCCAGAGCAGGACTACCTAGATCAAGCTGCACAGGAACAGATCCAGGCGGGTCATGAATGTCTCCAGAGAAGGAGACTCCACAAGCCCCCTGGGCAGCCTGTTCCAATGCTCTGTTACCCTCACTGGGAAGAAGTTCCTTCTGATATTTATATGGAAACTCCTATGTTTCAGCTTGCACCTGTTGCCCCTTGTCCTATCACCAGATTACACTGAGAAGAGCCTGGCTCCATCCTCCTGACACCCACCCCTCACATATTTGTAGACATGAATGAGGTCACCCCTCAGCCTCCTCTTCTCCAAGCTAGAGTCCCAACTCCCTCAGCCTTTCCTCATAAAGGAGGTGAACTACTTCCTTCATCATCTTTGTTGCTCTATGCTGGCTGGACACGTTCAGCAGCTCTGCATCCTTCTTGAACTGAAAAGCCCAGAACTGGACACAATATTCCAGATGCGGTCTCACCAGTGCAGAGTAGAGTGGAGTGGAAGAAGAACCTCTCTCCATGTGCTAACCACCCCCGTCCTGATCCCCCCCAGGATGCTGTTGGGCCTCTTGGCCACAAGGGCACATTGCTGACTCATAGTCATCCTGCTGTCCACTAGGACTCCCAGATCCCTTTCTCCTACACTGCTGTGCAACAGGTCAGTCCCCAAACTATCCTGGTCCCTGGGGGTGTTCTTGCCCAGATGCAAGACTCTACACTTACCCTTGTTGTACTTCATTAAGTTTCTGTCTGCCCAGCTCTCTAGCCTGTCCAGGTCTTGCTGAATGGCAACACAGTCTGCTGGGGTGTCGGTGACACCACCCAGCTTTGTGCCAGCAGCCAACTTGCTAACAGTGCAGCCTAATCCCTCATCCAAGTCAGTCGTGAGTAGATTGAAGAGGACTGGTACATGTGTTTTTAATACTTTGAGGGATTGTGACTCTACCACCTCCCTGAATAATCTGTTCCAATGTCATCACCCTTTAGTAAGAAATTTTTCCTGATACCCAATGTGAACCTTCCCTGGTGTACCTTCCAACCATTTTCTCTCATCCTATTGCTTGCTACCTGGGAGAATAGACCAATGCCACCTTACTACAGCCTCTCAGTTAGTTGTAGAGAGCAATAATGTTTTCTCTGAGCCTCATTTTCTCCTAGAAAATCCCTCCGCACAAGGGAACCCACGGAAATCCTGTTAAAATAGCTCTGTAGGTGTTTGGTATCAGCAAACAGCGGTCATTCCCCCCTACAGTAACAGATTATACTACAATAATCTATGATTGAAGATCACACATTGCTGACCACAGTGATGTGGAAGAAGGTGCTTTTGATACTGGTATCACAGTAGTATGGCAGCCCACATAAACTCATTTCCTTCAGAAGTGGTGAAAAAGACCACTGTGTACTCTAACACTGCTCCCATCCTGGACTGTTCTGGAGCTAGCAGAGCATATCTCCATTCTGGTCTGCATTCTGGAGAATTTGAAGCTAAAAGGGATGACTATAATAATCAAGTACGAATCTACTCTTACCTAAAACCACTGGAATAATATGCCCAGGAAAATTTTTCCAGCGTAAGGCCAAAAACATGATACTGGTCTCCTTCCCTTCCTCTTTTATGGACTGAATAGAAATCGCCTCCAGCAATTCCACATACATTAGAGAACGAAGAATACACAACAGGTAGTGCGTTGCTTGAGCATTATGGCACTACAGGTGTGCATGCTCAGACACAGGGAGCTGAAAAGAGGATGACAGGCATGACTACATCAAGACTGCCAGAAATTACTCTGCTCATGATTAGTGTGGATCCCTATTGTGAGACAAAAAAATGTAAAACAGAGAATAGAGGTGGTTTGTGCACAGATTTTTATTTGCAACCAGTGAAACTGAGCTGATATGATGGAGAAAGCCAGTGAACCAGATAATCAAAATTCAGAGGACAAGAAAAAAGTCTTAATAATAATCCTAATTAATAATCCATTTATTTTGCCTGTCAAGTATCAAAATGAAAATATAATCTACCAGACAAGTAATTCTGCACTCTGAAAGCTGGAGTTTTGCTACTGAATGCAAACCACAATCAGCCCTCTGTCTTACTGTATTACAATGGCGTAAATTTCCAAAACACCTCTGAAGAGATTAGCCCGGATACTTCTAGTTTAGATTGATGCAAACTTGGCCCCAGGTAAAATGCAAAGTTGAGTTCATCGGTTTTGAAGAGCAACCATCCAAATTAAGTTATCAAAGCAGCTTGATTAAAAAAGATGTTATTCACTGATCACTTTACGTGTTTTAAGGTAGAATTGTGCCTCTATAGAAAGTGAGATCTGTTCTTAATGGTTGTCCAGAAACCTCCACTGTCACCCCAACAAACAGAACAGATGGTTTCTGATTTACAATCAGTATTTCTCTGATAAAGTCGATGGTCAAATCTCTGCAGCAGCTGGAACCAAGATACATGTCATTCTGGCTCTCTTTGAACACAAAATGTGGTGGTTACTTAGTTAATCACCTAGATACAGTAGTACCCTTTATATTTTGTATACTGATGTGCTCATGGCATTCAAAAGAGCAGTGAAGTTTTTAAACGTTTACAAACTAAGCAACTACTCTGTGTCTACAAAGTCACAAACCAAATCTAGATCCTGTTACATTTTCACATTACAACTCTTTCAAAGGTTCCAGGTAAGAGACAACCAATAAGTAGTTCTGCTGGGATATGATTTGGACCAATTCATTACACTATCACATCTTAGAGTCAGCTTATTCTGTGTGGTCATTTCAGCAGTGGAGTCAGGCAGTCTGTCCATTTTTTACTAACTCTGCCTCTGCCCTCATGAGCTATTGTGACAAAGGTCCCTTAAGTCCCTTGTACTTGGTCTTCTTTTCTCATGTCTTTCTAGGCTAAACTGTTTGTTAGATGTTTACATTGTTATTCAATACCAGAAAATGGGTTGTGATTTTAGTTTGATTCTTCAAGTGTGACATTAATGGTGATAGACAGTAGCTCCTTGCCCTCATTTTACAATGAGGGTATGGGAGCATTTCAATATGATTCAGGGCAGCTGAATCAGGCCCTGTATTATTAGAGTGAATAATTTAGTAGTTATTACTGACCTTGATCTCTTGACTATGTCTGAGAAAATAAATGCCTTTTATGGGTTTTTTTAATATTTTATTTTCACTTTAACAGCTCACCTGATCCAACAGCCTTCATCCTAGTAAATTCTCTTGTCTCTTAGTTTTGGATGCTTTGTTTCTAGCTTCCAAAGCCTATCAAGCATAGTACCCATCTGGGGTATACTGAACATTACAAAGTATGTGGCTCTTAGGAGCTCGAGCAGACAAACATCATTGTGAAGGAAAAAGAGAGGTGACCTTATCTGGACTCTGAATTATGAAGAAGTGGCACAATTCTGCTCTGCTGGAGGGGCGAATACGTAATGTTTTAACTTCTGCATAGAGTGGCTTTACAATATCTTGTAGAATAACAGAGCTGACTTGATTTGAGAGAGGACTTTGAAAGGTGAAGGGAGTAGGTACATCTGCACTTTGTAGTGAACTGCCACGTGTCCTTCCTCACTTAACTCTAGACCTGCAACCAATCTTGCAGAATTAATATGGCCAAATGTAGAAGCCAAGCAGATCTGTATATTCACCTCATTAGATAGCCGGGCCGCTTCTTGAATCAGGGGTGCCTCTGAACAACATCACAGTGAACCACACGTGTACAGCAGCTCATGTAGGTGCATCACAATGTGCATACAAGCATTGCTTCTGCAAACACCAAAACCAGTCCTAAACCTAAAACTGCATGAACACATCCTCCAGTGTCAGTCAGTCCCTACCATTCAACACAGGCAATGTTTGCCTGTAGGTTTCTGCAAAGTCTAGTGACGATAGTTTGAACCTGTTCTAGGAGAAATGCTGAAAGAATTGGTTTTTTAAAGATGATTTTCAGAACAGGAAAAAAATGAAGAAACTTTTGCTCAGGGTATGGTGCTGTCAGCATTCATTTTCTCCTTGGAGACAGTAACAAAGTCATTGAGAAAAACTTTTTAACTCTATGTTGCCACTGTTGATCACGTATTTTAATTGCTGATGCATAAAAAGAATCCAAAATTTCAGAGGATTCTTTTCTCCCTGGTACTTAACTCTCAGAAAAGTAAGTTTGACAGGATTTTATCAGAATGGGTTCTTTTAAATTATGTATTTGTATGTGTGTGTGTGTGTGTGTATGGATAGGAATTTTTCATCTGTACTTGTTTGTGGAAGAACGAAAACTGATTTCTTGTTTTCTTGTGCATTTCAATTTGTTATGGTACTGTCATTTATCAGAAATCACAATGTTTTTTCATGCAGACTCAGAGAGACCTTTGGCATTTTTTTTTATATGGATTGTATTCATTTCTTCAACTACATTAGAACAAGAAAGTAAAAATATTTTTTCAGTATGTTCATTTACAATATATCTTTTCTTGTGTTGCATATAAGTTTAGGACTTTAAATGTTTGAAATTAAGTTACAATTCTCACAGTTGTCACTGTCTTCTACATTGTCTGTTAAATCTCGATAAAAAGGGATAGAAAAATCCACCAGTATTAGTTTAATAAAACCGTGCAAGACCCGAATGCCCTCTGGTGGAAGCAATCCTTAACAGACGTCTTTTGTGGCAGTGTTAAATGTCTGACCTGCAGACAGACACAGTCTCCTTTGATATACTTAGTTATTCTTTTTTTTTTTTTTCCGTATCAGAGTTTGTTAGCTAGTAGGAAGGAAAACTCTTTCAGTGCATTATTTTTTCCCACTTTTCATTACAGTTGTAACTCTTTCATTTCTCTTAAACCTTTTTCTTGACTTTTAGTCTTGTTACTGCACTGTAATAAAAAGAACCGGAGTTATATGTCATGTAAAGGTTTTCAACAGTATCTCATTATTGACATGGGTTTTATATGTAGAAATTTGCTCTGCTTTTAAGGAAGTTTACAGGTTCGATACAAGCTGAGCAAGGATGGTCTCATTTTCACCATTGACTCTGGGAATTTTGCCAACCGAGAGCTGCACCATGTGAAGATTAACAGAGAAGGCAGAGAGCTTGTCATTCAGGTATGCCGTGTCTTATTGTTGATGGTTAAATAATGCCTCAGGCCACAAACAGACCCACTGATTTCAGTCTGATCACTAGCAGGAAGCAAAGTTTTTACACTGATCTAGAACAACAGAAACTGAACAATCCAGTAGGTTAGACCAAAGCTCCATCCAGACCCTACTTCAAAGAGTACCCAACTGTGCTGTTTTCTGTCTCTTTCCCTTGTCTCCGACAATCTGTGAATTAAGAAACTTCTTTAATCCAGAGGTTAATCCAGATTATTGGAGAAGTTCTGAGGTTTAGGGATGACCTGTAGTCCCAGAGGAAGTACAGTATGAATCATTATAGAAGCTGCTGAAGCAAGAAAATCAGCTGAGGAATGTAACTCCAGCACTTTATCCTCTCACAGAAAAGAAAAAGATAGGAGGATGCAGGGTGAACCCCTGTCCAGTTGCTAGAAGGAAGCCATTCTGAATCCAACTCATGAGAGATAAGAAACCTCCTCTCCCATGTTTCCTTGCATTGCCTGTTTTCCCAAGGCATGGAGAAAAGGACCTTCTGAGGCTAATTGTAGTAGTTCTTATTACAAAACAAATTAACTGGATCAGGATGGCAGTCATTTAACTGGGAAAGGTGGCATATTCTATAGAGAAGCTGTGTGTTAAGTGAACAGAATGAGGGAACAGAAACATACGGAGCACCAGAGTTACAACTTCCTCTATTCATTCCATATTTGGATTGTTAAATATTAGCAACTAGGGTGGGTAGGCCTAATGATGTAGGATAGAGGCATAAACTAAAAGCCAGGATTTTCTTCAAGTACCAGTCTTCTATTGTATGCTGCATTGCAGTTTGCTTCTGTGCAGAACTAATTCTTCGCAATGCGTTTGTAGAGAGGCTTTCTTTGAGTGTATTCTGTGGTGACTACGCATGGATTATTGGAAGCAGTGGGATTTCGGTGTCAAACATTTTAAGCTTTTCTGCAGGGGAAGTTTCTTCAAAGCCCTTTGTATGACTATTCTGGTGTACTTTTCAGTTTCTCCTGCTAAATCAAAGCTTTGATTTTTGCTTTGCTATCTTTAGAAACTGAATCATGCTTGGGGGCAGAATTAACTGATTTGCAGCTGAGCACATTCCCAGAAGTTTGTAGTACAGGGTGAACTCAGGGTGTCTACATGTTGTTCTAATGAACCAATTCTATTGACCACTTCCAGGTTGATCAAGTTCTCAAACTGAAGCACAACTTCTCTGAGATTGATTTTAAGGCCATCAAATCACTCACCTTGGGCAAGATCACAGGTAGGTTCTACTGAAAGTATTTCTGATTCCTCATCAGCTGTTATAGTGCTGAAATATAACCAGTACTTCATATTGGCTTTTGAAGGGCTGGAGGGTTTTTTTCTTAGTTTTGCTCTAAAAATTGGCCTGAACATTCCAGGAATATACTATTTGTATATCCAGGAAAATATACCTATTTGTATGTCTCACCAATACAAAAATTTGTCAGCTTTTCTTGTTTGCACTGATAGCAATATTAACTTGTCCCATTGCTCTCTCCAAAACATGATTCATACCGCCTGTGTGGCTGCACAGGATGGGTGTCATCTTAGCCTAATTATATATTTTTTGCTGACTACACCTTAGCTTGCTCCTCTCAAGCTGTCTCTGTTTTGTAATGATAAGGACAGCACTGTGATCCTTCATCCTCTCTACCCTTTTTTCACTTCCAGAACCTTTTCCATTTGAGTTCTGCAAGAACTATTTAATAGAACTGAGACCATAATTCTGAATGTTCTCTGTGTGGACCTTCTCGATCTTTGCTCCTCCACACTACAAAGCCATTACAAGACCATGAAAATTCTGCCTTCATTTTGGAACTTGCAACTCCTCTGTAGCATTGTCAAGTACATTAACCTGTATAGGTCTTATTCATTCCCAGTAAGATTCTAAGCCTGACATGTTTCACTATCACAATTTTATATGTTTTATGAATACTACCCAAGTCCTGTGGAACCAGTAGCTAGTCAGAAACTATACTCATCCTCTAGTATCTACTTGTGCAATGTAATTGTATATAATCAAATCACAGAGTAATAAGTAGATTAAGGATAGAAAGTGATTTTCCCCCTTAAATATGCTTAATAGTTTTTCAGAATGCAGCAGTCTTCCAAGACTTTCTGGACAGGTTTGGGGACTCCTTTTGTCTGTGATCAGCTGCAGTGCTGAAAAATCTAAAAAAATATTACTCATCTTGACCTCTACCTAAAGCTCCAGATATAGACATCAAATCAATAAACCAAGGCTTTTCTAACCAGCAAGATGGAACAGAGCACAAAGACCTTCAAATGTTGCCAGCAGGCTGACAAGATACAGCTCAGCATCATGGAGAGAAACTAGATTTAGTCACACAAATGTGATTAAATTTCCAAGTACAAGGTTGTTGCACAGCCAAAAAGCCCAGATGTATCTCTAGAGGTCTGGCATCGAGTTCCACTGAGCACCACAAACTTGTCTCCAGACAGCTTTTATTGGATATATCCTTATGTGATTTCTCTCATACCCCAAACTTTATTTAGATTTTTAAAATGTATTAATAATATAGCTATAGTTCATACTCTGTAATGACAATAAACCTATTGACTTGGCCATCCACATGGTGGGAGATTTTATTGCTATACTAGGAATCACACAGTGGATCCCAGCAAGTCACTTTAGTTCCAGCCTAATCCTAAATCTGATTTCTTCTTCATGTGTTAATTTCCCCAAACAACTTCTTTTATTTCAAGATTTAGTTTTCCAGATTTTCTGCTGCATCTATAGCTGAGCTGAGTAGACTCCTTGTGCACTTACAGAATCACAAATCTTCCCATGTCTCCTCTCCAGGATGAGCAGTCCCATCTCTATGAAGCCTTCCCTCATATGAAAGATGTTACAGCTCAATAATCATCTTCACAGCACTTCACTGGATTCACCCCAGTCTTTCACTAGGAAATCTAGAACCATACCCAACACTCCAGTAGTGTCACACTCATGCAGAGCACAGGGGAAAGATCACCTTCTTCTATCTGCTGGCAATGCTGTTCTTAAGGCAACCATGGGTACCAGGATGTTGTTATCTGCCTTTGCTGCAAGAGCACATTTCTGGGTAATGCAGAGCTTGTGTCCACCAGGGACCTCCATGTCTTTGCCTACAAAACTGCTTTCCAGAGTTAGTGGTTGAGGTTATTTGTAACCCAAGTATAGATATTTGCTTGTGCTTCATGAACTTTGAACTTTCATGAACATTGAACTTCATGGGGTTCCTGGTTTTCCATTTCTCCAGCTTGTCAATGTCCCTCTGAATGGTGGCACAACCATCTGGTCTACCAACTGCTCTTCTCAATTCTCTGTCTTGTCCAAACTTAATCAGGTTATACATTATCCCACTGCTGCAAAAAAACCTCAAAACCCTCTACCTAAAGCTCCAGATATAGACACCAAATCAATAAACCCAAGGCTTTTCTAACCAGCCTTGTTGGTTAGAAAAAAACTCTTGCTACAAAGTCAAGAGGAAAAGTCTCCAAAAGGAGAGCTGAACCTTGTCATTTTAGGAATGTAGAACTTACATTAATATGTTCATTCATCTTTGTATTATTATATAGGTAAAATGTCAACTATAGCTTATTTAAATTACGTTGCACAACAAGGTTTTTCCATATCCTCCAAGGTATTCTTTGTCATTCTTCATCCCCTCACCAAAGCATAAACTTCCAAAGGCAAGTGATGCTTCGGTGTAGACTTAGACTTTCCTTTATGAATGCCGCTGGGATTTAATGCACCTAAAGGCATTCATTAGGAGCATGTAAATGCCCACTGAAATAGAACTGTATAATAAAAAATCTGTCTACATAAGCTATGTATCTGTGCTATACTCTTCGGAAAATTTGTCTGTCTTATTTCCTACCACACCCCTGGTCATTTCCCTGCTCTAGTAACCAGATCCTGACTGCTTAACCCAATTGATAATACCACCTTCTTTCTCAACCCCGCCATTCATTTCTCACTGGCTAAGAAATCTTGGAGACTTTCCAGCAGGACTTTTCCAGCCCAGGAGGTACCTCCAGTGTATTGATGACAAATTACTGGTGCAAATGGTAGATGAGGCACTAGGAGAGGAGCGCTGCTGGATCTTCTTCTCAGTAACAAGGAGGGTCTGGTTGAAGCAGTGAAAGTTGCAGCACCCATAAAATGGTGGAGTTCAGGGTCTCATGTGGCAGGAACAGGATGACAAGCATAATCACAACCCTGGACTTCAGGAGGGTCAACTTTGGCCTTTTCAAGCAATTGCTAGGGGTAATCCCATGGGACTGGGTACTGGAAGGTAAAGGGGCCCAAGATAATCAGTTAACATTCAAGGACCACTTCTTTCAAGCCGAAGATGAGAGCATCCCAACAGGTACAAAGTCAAGAAAGGGAGCCAGAAGACCTGTGTGGTTAAACAAGTTGCTGCTGGGCAAGCTCAAGAGAAGTCATAGAAGGATGAGATGGCCACTTGGGATGATTGTAAGACTAGTCAGAGGATGTAGGGATGCAATTACAAGGAAGCCTAGGGAAGCCAAGGCCTCACTGGAACTTGCAAGAGAGGTCAAGGACAACAGAAAGGGCTTCTTCAAGTACATTGCAGATATAACAACACTAGAAGCAAAGTAGGCCTACTGCTGAATGAATCATTGCTAGACCACTGTCCATCATCTTTGTAAGTCGTGGGGTGGACAGCAGGATGACCATGAGCCAGCAACGTGCTCTTGTGACCAAGAAGGCAAATGGCATCCTGGGGTTGATCAGAAGGGATGTGGTTAACAGATCGAGAGATGTTCTCCTTCCCCTCTACTCTGCTTTGGTGAGACCACATCTGGAATATTGTGTCCAGTTCTGGGCCCCTCACTTCAAGAACAACATAGAACTGCTTGGACAGAATCCAGTGCAGAGCCACGAAAATGATTAAGGAAGCGGAACATCTCCCTTATGAGGAAAGTCTGAGAGTCTCTTTAGCTTGCAAAATAGGAGACTGAGTGACCTGTAAAGGGCAGGTGTCAGGAGGATGGAGCCAGGCTCTTCTCAGTGTTATCCAATGACAGGACAAGGGGCAATGGGTGTAAACTGGAACATGGGAGGTTCCACATAAATATGAGAAGAAACTTTTTCATGGTGTGAGTGAAAGAGCACTGCAGAAGGCTGCTCAAGGTTGTGGGATCTCTTTCTCTTGAGACATTTAAAACATGCCTGGACACATTCCTGTGTGACTTGATCTAAGTGATCCTGCTCTGGCAGAGTGATTGGATTAGATGATCTTTCAAGGTCCCTTCCAATCCCTAACATTCTGTGATTCTGTGATCATCAAATCTTGAAACTTCTTCCTCAGCATGTTTTCTTATGAGAGAAGCATTTTAGCACAGCAGGAACTTTGATAATGTGAACTTTTACGCAATGAGCAATTTTTAAATACTAGGGCTTCCCACCCTCCTGCCACCCCTCATTTACTTCCTTTAGTTTAAAACTCCTTAAGCTCTGATAGTTTTTTTCTGCTTTTCAAATCTGCTCTATTTTCCAATGGTTGCCCTGTGCTAGGCTCTGAATTCCAGGAAATAATCCTTGTCTGAGGCAGAGAACTTCAAAACGTGGGGACACTCATTCTGCCACAGGCTGGTTGAATGACCTTGGGCAAGTCATTTATGTGCAGATGTAGAGGTAAGCAGGCGTTTTATTCATGCTGGAACCAGTCTGAGCTATACTATCTCTGTTCTTTGTCCATAAAGCATGGATAATAGAACATCCCTACATCAGAGGGGTGCTGGGAGTATAAAAGCATTAAAAGCTATCAGCTGTTCATATCCACAGTAATGGAGCCATATAGCTGCCTTAGAAAGATCAATCTAAATATAATTGTGGCTTTGAAGACAAGAGAGTAAAAAGTGGCAGCATTCAAGTAGCCAACAAACGTTTGTTGAATTCAGCCTCGCAGTAGCCAACAGCAGTAGAAAAATTGTATCATTCTGTAGCTTATGTTCATTTTACTTCACAAACATAGAGGCAAGACAAAAAAAAAGATCTATCCAAAGCTCACCACTATCAATAGGAGTTTTCCATGGACTTTGCTGAGTACTAGATTTAGGCCCCAAGTGGGTCATACACTTTACGGCAAAGTTTCAGTGAAATCTTAACCACAGTCCCAGTTCATTTAGTTTAAGTACTCCTTGCAGAGATCATACAGCTGTATTTAACCACATGAGTTCCACTGGCAATCTAACCTAACTGTGAAGCTGCCTCCTCTTCGAACAAGGGATTGGACTGCATGACCTTGAGAGGTGTCTTTCAACTGAAATTATTCTGTAATTGTCTGATCTCAGAGACACATTTGAATATATTTAAGCCTCATCTAGAAAAAGTTGTTATCCCAATGGAAAGTATAATTTATTTGTTTGGGGTTGACCTTAGTGAATCTTTGCAAATTTCTTAACTGTGCCCCAGCATGTCTAAATCTTTCATCATTGTGTTCCCAGGAAAAGTAATCAGTGATGCAGAGAAGTGAGACTCATTGTCTGCATAGTTGCTTCTGAGCAATGTAAGATACTAGCTGTGTAGTGAGACCAGAGTAAAAGGGTAGCATTGAAAGGGATTCAAGAGTATTCTCAAGAAAAAGATTGTGAAGATTTCTTTAGCACCTATTAATGTTGACCTAATTTACTTGTGTCTTCAAAGTACTGAATTAGCAGACCTTCCCACACTGGCAGTGTAAAGAAATGTGCAGTCTAGCATATGTTTATGATATCTTTTATCTCTGAAGCCTGAGCTGAAACACACTCAAGTTGTAGGAGTATTTCCACTGAATTATTCAGCTTTGATATAAGTGTATGTAGAAGAAAGTTTATCTGGGAAGTAATTTGATTAAAATAATTATGTAGGTGCAGTACAATTCTTGTGATTTCTACAATAGCTTTTCTTATTAAAGTTCACAAGAAGAAAATGGAATCTGTGCACTGAAAAGATCACAAAACAATTCTTCCAGGAGTGATATCATATTGGGGGAGATGGTAATGGGGTAATTAAATCAGAAGGGATAAGTTGGATTCATCTTGAGATACAAAAGCTTCCCTAAAAAACATCTCTTTTTAGAAAGTTACTATGGAAAATAGTTCAGTCCATTTTTTTTTTCTCCTTTGGAAAGTAACTCCCATTTTTATGCTCACAAGATCACAATTTCCTTCAAAAATTTGAAGTCAATAGTCTCAAAGTATAGCGCTCTAGGGCAGTAAACAATACAGCAATGGCTGCAAGAGATTTTGACTGGACTTTACAGGTCACTGCAAAGCCTTTTACTGCAGACTCTCCTTGCCCTGAATTCCTATTTCTTAGAAGGACCATACCCCTGAAAAAAATCTTTTGGGTGCATACTAGGACACATTTAACAGTCATTGTCTTCCCTTCTAGTAGCCTACTAAAGCAATAAGAAAAGTGAAAACAACGACATAGGATAAAAGAAGCATTTGGGATCACGATGACAGCAGCTAAAAATAAGTAAAATTTGGCTGCCCCAGGCACTTCAAGCAAGCAAATAAGTAAGCCAGTGATGCGTTCATGCCACTATCAAAAAGAGACCAAATCTTTTCAAACTTTTTCCCCAGCAATATAACTAACCCTATAAATGTAACACCATGCTTAAATACCCATTTTTTATGATAGTATTGCCTAAATAACATCCAAGGTCATCTACTTCTCTCTAGAATTTGTATTTTATTTTTAGATGGTTTTAGCCTTCTGCTCCTGAGAAAAGCTTTCTTTTGCACATCATCTGTCCCTCTTCTTGCATATTTTCTTCTTTTTATAGGTTACATTTTGAGCCCATGCAAAATCACATAGGACTGTCTGCTCTGTGACAGATTAGGAGTCAAATATCAAAAACTCTGATGTGTAACAAATTTCACTCCTAGCAGTGCTTCATTTTAAGTAACAAACTGCTGTTAAGAAAACATGCTAAATGCTTGTCTGAAATTATCTCCACTAAGCCTACTGGAACTAAAACTCTACAATGTTCCACTTGGCACGGAATGTTCAATTGTCAGCAAGCAAATGCTGTTGCACTTGAGAAGATGTGAGAAAAACTACTGCCTCTTCACTTTTGCTGTCCCTTGGTCTTTCAGAGGTATCTTTAGGTCTATTTGAATGCTTGTGTCATCCTTATCTTAAACAAGAGGCAGCTTGTTTGGGCTCAGTTTTATTGACCAGGAAAATGTCATTCACTTCCCAGCCTTCATGGCAGGCTGCATGTCAGGAAATGAGATTCATCTAAAGATGGCTTCTTGTGTGTTCCAGTCTAATCAAAGACATGCTTTCTGCCCTCTCTAAATTATTAATATAAAAGATGTGTAAGGAGGTTGTTGAAGGACATAGCAACATATTTTTCAAGGTAGCCACACAGTACCTGCCTAGTCAACTGTTCTGAGACAGGTGCAATATGGAGATTAAGAGTCCTTTACTTTAAGGTCATAGGCTCAAATCCAGTGACAACATACAAGAAGTAGTCTTGCCAGTGCTGTTCAGCACCTTGGCAAAATGAGATGGCAGATACACGTTGAGCCCCACAAAAATAATCTTTCTCAGACTCAAAAAAGGACAAGTAGTTCTTCAGTGTACAGAATAAATCACCCTTTGCACGTTTACCACTGATTCACTTTGATTAATTAATTAGGCCATAGATATTTAAAACAGTCTGTCTGCTCTCAGTGGTATTAAAAATAGACTTCCATCAAGGATATCCATGATTAGCCATCCTGGGTGTCAGTGATCCAAAGTAAACTTTGGATGCAGATTTAAGTTTCTGAGTGACAGGAAATTAATTTTCATTAAAAAGAACACAAATATATTTGATAATTTTTATTATCCCATTTTTCATAGTGATATCTTTCAGAAGAATGGCTTTTGAGCCACTCTCTCTACACACAAATAACACTTTTGCTTTCTCTTTGATTCCAGTTAACTGTCACAATTGTTATTGTTTACTATGTCAGTTTGTTGATATATTGTTGAGCGCTGAATACTTGGTGTTAGAGAATTCCATCAGAATTCTATTTACGATGAAAATTAGTTACCTGCTACTGAGATGTTGTGACTTAAAATTGCTTTATTTATTTAAAATCTTAAACAAGTGTGTGTTATATGGCAGAGGGTGTTCAAAGAAACAGCAGTAGAACCAGATGTCTGTTTTGGTGAATAGGAATGAATCAGCAGATAAACTATGTTCATACAATCAGAAACGTTTAAAAATTATAACTGCATGTTAGATTTAATCCTGATTATTATAGAAAGTTCATAGAGAACAGGAAAGCAAAACAGGCACAAAGCTTACTGAGATGTGACACTGCAGACAGCTTCCAAGGAGTGCTACAGGACACAGCAAGAAGCTGGACCAGCACATAATTCAGCAGAAGAAGCTTAAAAATTGAAAATATGGTTAAACTTAAGTTTGAGAGAATGAACAGTAAAGTTACTCAAAAGCCAAGAAAGATTGCCTTTTCATCCCCCGTGTACAAGTCAAGCAACAAGAACTCAGCCTGTAGTATAGACAATTGAAATGCAACACCGAAATGTCAGATTAAACCAAGCTATCTGCAGCAATTCAATGTAATTTTCCAGGCCAGTCAAATGCATGGAATGACGCACAGTGTAAGCAGGTCAAAGGAACACTGACATTTCCAGTGACCTTGCTTCAACACAGACCTTGGAACTTCACTGAGTTGCTTTTCCTGAGTACCATGCCATGTAGTAAAAATATGATTTGGAAAAGCATTTGATTGTGATTTAAAGGCATGATATGACAAAGTTGCCTTTAATGAGCCATTCACAATGGTAACCATGTCATAATCACAGATGTACATTATCCACTCACAAATTCAGAGGACAGCAGGAGTCGTTCACATCCAAGTTGTGCAGGTCTCTTACTGAGAACAGTTAAAACCTCCCCTTCTGAAAAGCGTAAGGCTTGGACCTAAAGCCATAAATACAGCAATCTGCATCTGCAAACACTGGATTTTTACCAGAGAATTCTGGAGTTGGTTTTGGGTTGTTCTTTCATTTATTTTTTTCATATTTCTAAGCCTTTCAAAAAACAAATCTCCAAGCTCTCATTCATGCAAAGCTTACTTTCACAAAAGGCTCCTGGAATTGGCCCTTAATTTGACTTTTTTAAAAAACCTTCAAAAGTACTGTATCTTAGACTTTTCAAACTACTGTAGCATGAAAAAGGAATTCATTATTTCTTAAAGCTTTACCTTTTGTGCACTGGGGCAGAACAGACCAATTTAGATTGCCTGATGTCTAAAAGATACCAACAAATCCACCTTTTGTGTCAAACCTAAGAAAACAGGAAAGGCTGAGAGTGGGAATGTTTACAAAGGGTTTTATAAATTCAACAAAGATGGCAAATACTGTAAATCAGTATTCTAGTTTTACATAAGCCTCCTTGCAGAAACTTGGAAACAATTCTTTGTCTGTTTTGTAACACCCCTGCCAAAATCTCATTAAAAACCTGAATGCAGCCAATTCCTATACAATTTGCAAAGAGCAAATGTGAACCTCTCTGTAAGGCTATGTTTTTTCTGGTGGCAAAGCCTTACTGTTTCCCTTTCCATCTCTCTTCCCTGCAGTTACTTGCAGCCCAGAGGCTGTCTCCTTGGCAGCTCTTTAGACTGAACATCTCTCCTGTAAGACCCCTTGGAAAGCAGGCTCATACGGTACTTGCTGTGCTGAGAAGTGTATTATACTTCCATGAAGACATTGAAACATAACTAGACTTTTTTCTTGGCTAATTCCCCCTGACTGTGTGACATATTGGTCATAGGTCTTTAACAACCAAAATAATGTGTGATTTGGGCTAGTGTTGACTTTTCTCAGAATTCCTTAATGTAACATAAATTTATATAGATCAGGTAGACAAGGCAACTATAAGACCTTTGTGCTGAGAGCTTGTAAAATCATTATGTTTGAATGATAGTAGATAAATTGTAGCCTATTTTAATGTTCACCATCTTACTCTTTCAAGCTTTGAAAATAAACTTAAAAGGATAAGAATCCTTATTTTCTGTCACCATTGGAATTATTTCCAAAGCTTTCAGTGATAGAAGCTTTTTCAGTGGCAGATAATTTTTAAGAGTTTGGATAAGTTTTGAATATTATAGAGCTGTGCATTTTGGGGTTGCTTTTTTTCATGTCTGATTGGCTGAGATATAAGGTTCATGATGTTACAGACCTCTGAGCAGTATGAATTTCAATTTCAGGAATGTAAATAAATGAGAGCTTAGAGAAAAGAGAAGATGGCTTTACTGTCCTTCACTGACTTTCCCTAACAATCTTTGAAATTAAAACTTTTGATACTAAATAAAAGACACACACCTCTGAATTGGCTTTCTCTTTGTGAAATAAATGGACACAAATGGAGATAAATTAATTGTGCTACCTCATCTTCAGGATGGAAAGCAGCATGGAGATACTGTTTTGTTTTTTTTCCCTTCTAAATTTATTAGTGGAATGGGACTAGCAGAGAAAGAGATTGGCTAATATCTAGGAGGATTCCTATAACTCTGATTATTAAAAGAATTTGAAAAATAAACAGTTTAAGAATTATGAAAGCCTATTTTAGCAAGCCATTCAATATTAGGCCACATAAAGCATTTTATAATAGAGAGCAGGGTCCTTTATTAAGAGTGGAGGAGGCAGAATGCCTTGAAGATATGTTTTTCATCTGTGAAGCATGTGTTGGCAATAGGCACAGAAAAAAAGTTAGAAAGCATCATCCTCAGATGCTATAATATTCAGTGTTGCTATTTTGCTATTTGTAATTATTGTTATTGTTGTGATTGATACCTATAATGTCTTATGTATTGTCTAGACAGTAGAGAAAATGGATGAAAAAAGAAACACAATGCTTTTATGTCCAGGCCAACTTGATTCAACATAAGTAACACTGGATGGGAAGGAACTGTGGATGAGAACCTCATGGGTCAGGCCAGGGAGAACTTGTATGCTGCTGAACCTGAGCCTGAACAGATGAGATTGGATGAATTGGATGAAGAGAAGTAAAAGAGGCAAAAAACGATTTCTTATTTTGATACCTTACTAAGCCAGATAATTCTGGTGTGTTTTTATGTTTTACTGCAGACAGTTTGTCACTGGACCCTGAAGTGTCAAAGGCAAATGCCTATGGTTTCATTGGCTGCATGTCCTCTGTTCAGTACAACCACATTGCTCCCCTGAAAGCTGCCTTACGCCATCCCAGCATTGCTCCTGTGACTGTCAAAGGCTCCCTGACTGAGTCCAGCTGCGCCTCCATGATGGAAGCTGCTGTGAACACAGTAACCACAATATATTCCTCATCAGGTATGTCCCAAAATGAGGGGATTGGGGAATTTGAAGGATACTATAGAGTGAGGTTTCCTTTCCTTTAGCTGTAATGCAGTTGTGATAGTATAAGTATTGGAACTCGGTAGTTGCTGCTTTTCCCAGAATAAGGAGAGTTGAAAATACATGAAGTCTCTTTTAAACAGTCATTGCACAAAAAAAAAAAGTTTAGACCAAGTTTCTGGATTGCCTAAAACATGCGTAGAACAAACAAAACCTTCCCAAAAGAGCACTAGAAGTATCACTGTGCTTCTGATTTGCCATTCCTGTCCTAGGTAGCTCCTGTGCTGCAGATCTCAGAGGCGAACATAAATGTTAGACAGATTCCATATCCCAGTGGTAATGAAGCAGTAGGAGTCATACAACAAACAAGACAAATTTGTTCCCACCCTAGCAGAAATGAACAAAAACTCCTCATACAAACCCCTCAACACATGTGCATGATTTCCATTTAATGCTTGTACTTTATTCTCTCAGGCTAAAGAGGAGGAACACTACTTGAGCGGTACCAGTAAGATGATCCTAATAGTTCATTTATCTTTTGTAATCCTGAAACTGTCCTTTGGGAATCTTAAGTATTTTGCGTATGTGAATTTGTATGCAGAGAAGTAGACTCAGAGCAGCTGGAAGCTCACCAGGAACAGGAACAATCAAGTTGCTGCTTTAGTCACCAGTGGATGTGGCAGAATTCTTAATGACCAGAGAGGGGTACAAATTAAGGGCTGTTTTTTTACTCTTTGACCTATGAAATCACATTTTCTTTTCTGATAAGTATTAAAACTCTGTTTTGGATCATAATATGATCCATTTGACGTTTGTACTTGCATCAAATCCCATTTTTCCTGTAACTTCTGCCTAAGATATTCAGCAGAAAACAAGTGTTGCTATTAGCATTCTGCACAAGGAAAGAGGCAGCTGATTACTCTGCAGAGCCACTGTGTGTGTGCTTCTCCTCCTGCAACCTCCAGCTTTATTCTCACAGTTGTTTAAGGTATCTGCTCTGGTGCACAGAAAAAATGTCTTTAAAACACTTAATGGGCAATGATACTGAAAACATGAACTCCTTGCCCTGTAATTTGTAACCTTGATGATCTAAATTTTCTAAAAATGTAGGAAACAGCAAAGCTTGAGGCTCAATACTGAATGACAGAACACAAAGCAGGGTAGCATCATTGGACTTTAAATATTTTTTACAGTCAGTTCACTCTGTTGTCAAGGTTTAGCACTTTTACATCAGAAGTATGGGATTATTATGAAAGTTCATCCCTGTCTTTTGTATTGGGTACATTAAAATATGTTTTTCTCTCTGTGTGAAGAAGTATCTTACACTGCTTCTCAATATTCACACTGGATTTGATTAAAGTCTGAATAAGATCTTTAGAAGAAGTTAGTTCTGAAGACTTCATATCTTTGCATGCTATAGTAGGAGCACTGGGCAGTAGGATCTTGTTAAAACAAACCCCATTTTGTAGCAAATTATACTTTGTATAGATGTACTTGAAAATTACATTTATACATGGAAAGGACACATTTTCAGAAATAAAAAGAAGACAGAGTTAAGGATTAACTTTCAAATTTACTGCTCCTATCTCCATTCCTCAGTTCCAAATTTTTCATTATTGTCTGAGAAGAAAAATAGAACTTCAAAGTTGACTGTACATATCTGTATCCATTTTCTAATGTACAGATACTACAAAAGAGCCCTCTAGGAAATCTCTCTTTAAATGTGTGAAAAAAGCTTTCTATATTTGTAACTGCAAAACAATAGGAGCTCTTTCCTTCAGAGAGGAATGCTTGTTGTCTTCAAGAACATTTCCTACCAAAAAGATATAGAATATAATCCATTTACTCACAGTCAGTCATCCATATACCCCCTTCCTAATCGAGAAACACAAAATGAAAGGTAATCTACAGTGGTCTTGATATTAAACAAAGTTCTCCAAATCACCATTTCCCTTGCTGAAGCACAGGTAGAGATTTTGGTGTTTTGAACTCTACACAAATGGAGCACTCAAATTCTGGTGGTAGTCATATAAAAAGTGAGCTTAACAGCATTTCACGTTAAGATCTTAGAGAATATTTTAGGCATGAATTATTATATATATTTAATTTTATGTAATCATTCATATTATCATTTAATTTTTAAGGTAGAAATTAAAATTCCTGTTTTTTTCATAGTTATTAGCCTTCCGTGGCTCTATTTGATTACTTCCGTGCATTAGGTACAAGCAGGAGATATTTGTCTACTTACAAGAGGACTGAGTTTCAAGAGCTGTGATTTTTATTGTAACTTAGAGCTGAGACAGAAAATATCTCACTACCAGTATCTGAAAGTTAACATCTTTAGTACAAGGGTGTTACTGTCCTCTTCTAGTTTGTGGAAAGAGACTAATCACACACACGTACTTGTCCTTTGTTTAATTAAATAAAAATATCATAAATTAATAGTTTTGATTTAGATAAGTAACTCTGGGACACTGAAAAATAAAGGAGATGAACATACCCATTGTGTACAAAATGATGAGCAACCTTGATCTAACTTTGAATTTGTTTCTGCATTCTACTTAGGCTCAAATGCTTAAAATTAAGCTAAAGAAGCTCCAGTTTTCCCTTCCAGCCTAACCTTTTCTGGGATGTTATCTGTATTCATGTGTAAAACTACAACATTCTGGTCCCACAAATGCAGTAAATGGGATGAATCATTGCCATGATTATTTTTTTTCCCAACATCACTGTAGGTGCTCAATATCTGTGTGAATAGGTCTCAATGTACTAATATGTCATTGAGGTGAATCGCCATTCACCTTGACAATGTGTATGCTGGAGTTGTTCAGTTGTCCCCATAAGTCTCTTTTGTGCCTGTAGTCAATGAATGGCAGATACAGGATACCTTGATTCTTCAGCATGGATGTGCTTGATGATAAATCCTTCTAACATCTAAAACCAGCAGAAAAGTTGCATCTTTTAAAGCATGAAAACCTCTCTGAGGCAGATGCCTTTTGCATATCTTTGAGGCTGGTATCAGCAGTGTAAAGAATAAGGAAAAATTTCCCCCTTCAAGAGCCTAAATAGCTCAAAGCCACTACCTCTACAAGCTCAGCATCTCTTGATAAACATAAATGAAATTTTTGCTTGTTTTAATAAAAAAACATCTTGTTGGGTAATGAGATACCAAACTATGACTGAGTCAGTTACTAAGGCAAGAAAGTTTAATTACAATAAACTTTGCAATGCCAGATTCATCAGTTAGACTTCTACATCATTCATTGGAAAGATAATGCAGCAAAGCAGTGTAATATATAAGCAGAGACAATCATCTGTAACTCCCACATACATCCTCTGTGTGATAGCCTGGAGGCTTATAGGTGAGAGAAACACAAATAGGAATCTCATCAAAGGAGAGGGTAAGTTGAAAGGAAAAAACCAGTGAAGGTACAATAAATTTGGATTCAGCTAGCAGTAGAAACAGCACATTCTGAAACACACAGGACTGAAGTGCATCTACTGCCACAACTCCAGTGACTCTCCACGTGAGCCCTCAGGTTTGTATCTGAATTTGTAGCTAGCAGCATGTAAACTCTATAGCCCAGTGTTTCAACAGTAGTCAGGTGCAAGACTTTCAACATTGAGAAGCCTTTAATATAGGAATTAATTTCTGATGCTTCTCCAGTTTGGGTACAGTTTGTCCACTGCATTTCTGTATTGGAGAGAAGCTGACTAAAACTTCAATACTTCTCTTTGAGGGATTAAATTTTACTTGTATATCTGCACCTACAGACACAGATCAGGTGTAAATATTTCTATCCTTACTTTATATTTATTCCTTTCTGATATTGTTCCTGAGTTATCAAAAAAACCCACAAACGAAACTGAGAAAAGCTCCCATTGGGCTTTTTAGTTTGAATGTCTTTCTGATTCTTCAGTAGCAGAAATTTCAGATATTAGTGTGTCTTTGTATCTCCCTTTAAATATGTCTTTAACAGTCTTTGCTCAGGAATATGTAGAAGAAAAGTGTCCTGCAAGCTCACCTTATTTTTCAGAGAACTTTCTGCTTCAATTCTCCAATTCCCCCAAATCACATCTTTTGAAAACAGATTAAAATTCATGAGGGTAAGAGGACACTTCCATCTAAGCTGACAAGACAATGAAAACAAGTTTTGTTTTATTTAACCAACTACAGATCCTTTTGGGAAGACAGATGAAAGGGAGCCTCTCACCAATGCGGTCAGAAGTGATTCCGCTGTGATTGGAGGTAACTTCATTTTCAGATTGCAATTGAAAAATAATTCTGTCAAGGCAAACATCTAGGGTACTTTAACTCAAGACCCATAAAATCCAGTTCAGATTTTTTGTAATCTAGTGCAGGTCTGGCTTTTCCTGTATTTATTAACACATATCTGTATCAAACTATCCAGATAGACACCTGCATTATGGATGAAGCCAAGAGTGGTGACATGTTTGATGTCACCAAAAAAAAAGCTGTTATGGATCGTCAGCTGCCTGAGCTTTCTAATATAATCAAAGTCTGTCTACCCACTTGAGTAGAGGATTTGGACATGCTGACCTCCAGAGGTCCCTTCAAACCGCAACCATTCTCTTTTTGCATGAGATTCTGTGATCTAAAGAAGATCCAGCTAACTAATAATTGTGTTACACACAACTCTCGTGAAAGCCTTAATACAGAATTCACTTACCCTGTATTTCTTGAGCTCTCTCTTTGCAAGCTGGCAATGTAGTGGAACTCTATAGGCCACATGGAAGCATTTATATACTATGTCTATACTAAGGGGAAGTTGTGTTCATAGCCTTGAGTATGGTTTTCATTTTTCTTTCACAACCTGGGAAGCAATTTATCTCTTGTTTATTTTATAGGATGCTCCACTGGGAGTTGCTGTTGATAATATCTAGAAGCTATAAACCAAAGTGTATAAGGATAATGCAAGTTTTCCAGAGATAACATTGAGAAAATACAACAGGCAGGAATTTTAATTAATGTACAGACTGTTTAAAAAAAACCCAAAACACACTGACCCATTTTCACATCCAGTGAAAGCAGAATGTGACTGAAATTAGAAGGTCACTTACATCAATTCTTGCAGGTTAAGCCTTATGTAACATGATAAAATAGAAATAAAAATAACAAGGTGGGTGTGATAGAGGCAGGTGATTGTGTAGAGACTCAAATTAACTGTTGTATAATATCTACTGGCTGTTGTGCATTCATAATTGGGATTTTGGTTTTTACTTTCTGTCCTTATGCTTCCCCTTTTCAGGTGTGATAGCAGTTGTGATCTTCATCATCTTTTGCATCATTGCCATCATGAGCAGATTTCTTTATCAGCACAAACAAGCACATCGAAGTAGCCAGACAAAGGAGAAGGAATACCCGGAAAACCTTGAGAGCTCCTTTAAAGCTGACATTGACTTGCAGAGTACAGTGAGCGAGTGCAAACGGGAATATTTCATCTAAAGGACAATGCAATTTCTTCTTACTCCCTTAACCTTCCTTCCTTTATTCTTTCTTCCTTCTGTTGTTCTTTTTGTAATTTTTTTTAAACATTCATTTTTTGCTGACTTCTTTTTCATTTGGAGAAGACCGCCCTGCACAGGAAACACTGGCAACAATCACAGTGCCTCATTCTCTGCACAGGAACCTTGGAGTCATAGTTTACTTCTGCAGCTCAAGAGACTTCTTATGCCACCCTACACAGAATAAGATTCACTTGCACACCTAGATTCTTCAGTGGGTTCCTGGATGTTTCAAAGTCCTTACATTTGTTTGTGTTTTTCTCTGGAACCATTTAATTCATCGCTTCTATATTAGATCTGGACTATGTAAAGTAGAGGTAAAGTAGCTGGACATGTAGCTCTACAGGTACCGGGACAGGATAGAGGGAAAGAATGATACTGAAATGCCTGATGCATTTTAGAGGCTCATTTACAGCAATCATAAAGAACTAGCCAAAATTTCAAATCCATTGATTTCAGTGGTGTTGCATTAATTTGTACCAGTTGGGAAGCCAGTGTGAGGTAAGGAAAAATTAAACCGTCCTCATTAATCTCCTTCCTCCAACCTCCTGTCCTTTTACTGTAACTTTTAGGCTTATCAGTACTTTCCCAACAATATATGTATCAACAATAAATGTCGTTCCTGTCACCTCTTTCATCTCCATTTCATAAGGCTGGCTATGTAGACCAAACATACTCTAGTGTAACTCTAGTTGAAGCATGGAAAACAGTAGCTTGAATCTCCAAGGGTTTTAGAGAGCTGCTAGGAATTAGGTGATCTATGTTTGCCTGAAATGTTAGAAATGCAGCATAAACCTGTTCATGCCATATGGAGGAGCTGAGGTTAAACACTGATGCTACTGTGGCAAAGAAAAAACACACAGACAAGAAAAAACAAAAATAGTTTAAATCCTAAAGATGAGTCACACTTTCTGCCAGTTCTAAAAAAAAAATAAGGTCCAACTACTCACCCCCACCCCTCAAAACTGCATGAAAGATAGAGGTATTTCCTGTTTGTAGAAATTGGACTACCTTCTCCAAGGTTAAATAGAGACAGGTCTGATATCACAGCTGAAAAGTTTAATATTCAACATTGTTATTTTAAAAAGAGCCAAAATGCTGTGCTTTGAATTAATCTTTCATGGTTTTCAAGTCGTCTGTCCTTTCCTGACTGGAACAAGTACTGAAGACTTGAATGTCCTGCATTTTACTTGTGCTGCACAGTTTCAGTGTGAGGCTGAAAAAGCTTCTTTTCAGTAACAGATATCTGAAGTGTAGGAAATGGAGAATTCCCACCAAGGGAGGTTTTTTGCACCCTCATTTTGCCTGTGGACACACTGTGTGACTTCTGATATTTAGGATTTTCTGTCAGACTTGAAGTTTTCTGAGAGGAGTTGGATCAATCCAACAGCTAAGAAAAAAAATACTTATTTTGGTAGCCTTGGTAAGAATTAATTGAAGACAGTGAATTGTGCAGCTGAATCTCTTTCTTTGCCCCCTATACCCTCCTGTAGTCATTCTGGGGTTTCTGTATGGTGATCTTTTTATATAGTATGAGGTACTGGCCCACAGCGAATATCAACAGGTGCTATATTTCCAGGCAGTGCATCACAAAGGTATGAAACTTGTTAATTTTTCAATGGGAGGAGTGGACAGAGAAAGAGTAGGTAAGGTAGAGTAGATAAGCAAATGACAGTTTGGGTATGGTGATTCTTTGCCACTTCTTCTGGAAGATTGTATAAGAAAAGCATCCGGTGGAAATAAAGCAATCTTGGAATGATATCACTCTCACATAAAGACGGATATGTGAGAACTGCCCCATATGCAGAATTCCAACCAATTTTATTTTTATTTGTGTTGACGTTAGTATCGGTGCCATCCTTCCTCTGCCATGGTTAACAACAGTCCTTTTGCTTCATGCTAGCTGTTTGCATGATGCATCATTACTTGGGAGTGTTTCTGCATGATGAGACATGTAATGATGGACTCATTAGCTGTTTTCCTTTTTTGTTGCTTTATCTCTTGTGATTAAATCCTGGCAAAGCAATTTTCATTTTTCCCTCCAACACCCTCAGTGTGTCTGTGTGGCACAATGGGAATGGAGCAGTAAGCAAGTGCACTAGCTTCTCTGCCCATATCTGAGTCATCTGGCCTCTATATGGGACATGTCTGAAGCCCTAATGTACTTAATTTTCTTTATGAAGTATGGAATAGGAAGGAGAGGGAAAGCCCACAGGTATGTGTTTCCTCAAGCCAAACTAACAGATACAAATCATCCTTCTACTTTCCTACAGGAAATAAAAGTTACTTAGTTCCCAGGAATAAAATTACTACGAAGTGCATCAATAAAGCGCAAAGCAGTCCAGCAGTGGAGGTGCTGGCAAAGAGAGGTTCAGCAACAAAGCACAATCCTCTTATTTCTCAAGTGATTAAATTCAGGTCTCTTTGCAACTGATGTGGCAAAATGCTGTGCTTTCTCAAGAAGGATCAAGTTTGCATCACCAACAGTAGATACTAATTTTGCTGCCAGTATTTCAGATGCATTTTAGTCCTTCATTCCTGGGCCAGTGAGCAGTTAGTGGTATGAGGTGTGCAAGCCCGGACCTGACAGAACAGTTCTAAGTTATTTGTTTGTCTATGTTTCCTTATCCTCATTTAATATAGCCTAGGCTGGTAAAGCCCTTTGAGAACTTCGTTGCATTAGTTTGCATCTATTAAAAGAGAGAACTGCACACAGATAAGTATACAGAAGCACATGCAGTTATACCTATGGATATAGAGAGTTGTGAGTTTTTATATGTTACAGGGCTGGACAAACATGTCAAGTAGCTAAGAGATGCTATATGAAGTACTCTAATATTAATTCTTTTTTTTCCCCTATATTTTTTGTAATTTTTTTTATTTTTTTTTTAAGTGAGGGCATAATCTGATTTACTTTAGTACCAGTTAAAGACAATTAAAAATATTTTTTTTTATAAAGAGAAGAAATTAAACTCTACCACAGTTAAAATATCTTTCATTTGCCATAGTTCAAATGAGACCTTTTTTCCTATCTATTACATTTATGCAATTTTAATTAAAATTGCTCTTTAAATGGGGTGTTCTTTATGCTTTTAGCTGTCACTTGGTAAATGTAGGGGATAATACTCTTTATATATAAATGCTGGGATTTATTTTAATCAAAAACAAAAAAAATTGTTTGGAGATGGTGTTTGGATATTCTTTGTTCTACTAAGACATGCTTTGTAACAAAATTAAGGATCTGGTTGAATGATACCAAGCCAGATTTTTTCTTCTAGTGATATGGTATGTAACGTCTGAAAATTATTACCAAGCATTACAACATTACTAAGCAGGGATGTGTGTGTGTTGAAATTTCTAAGTCAGTTAGATATGGATTTAGGCACTGAAATTTCTTTTTTCCAATAAAGGATTGGTTAATAACATATCCAATGCTTGTAAGTCAAGCAAAGCCTAAATTGGATGCCCAGAAGGACTATCTGAGAATCCTGGTTTTTGGCTATAGAAATCAAGTGAAGGCACACTTTCAGAAGGCTAAATCTCACTAACTTTCAGTGAGACATAATCCACTACCTGAGTGAAGCAAGACTTTCAAAGAAGTTTAGTCTCCTGAGGATTTGGGTCAATGCTTTAGTGACTAAACAAAATGAACACTTGATTTAAATTAATTTCAGTTGGATTTCTGCTTCTGCCTTGCTGTGAAACATGTCAAAATACTACAAAGTATTTAAATGTCTTTGAAAATTGAGTCTTATTTCTCTTTTAAAAATATTTCCAAAAGAAATTTGGTCCTAAGTCAGACACCTATGCAATTTGCAGTAAATATTTAATCTGCCCATAATTACTTACTAGAGACAAGACTGTATGAGTGTTTTGGGTAAATTTTTAACACCTACACTTTCTTTTTCATTTTTCTTGCATCCCATGACACTTAGGGCATGACTGCAGTGAAAAACTAAGCCAAACAAAAGACAAGCTTTTAAATCAAGTTGGTTAAACCAAGATTCTCACCAGAGTGAATGTAGCTGTGAAAACTAGCTATTTAGGGCTGTATTGATATCAGATTGTGTTCAATCATGAGATTCTCCTGACATTTAAGGTAAAACTGGTAGCTAAAATACAAGCATGAGGTGTCTTGTCTCTGTTTAATTTTAACCTCATGTAGTCAGACTTAACACATCCTATTTAACGATCTTTACCGCAAAAGCCAAATCCTTATTTTACTGAGATGTTTGTCTACATTAGCATTTCACTGATTGCATATTTTACATACTGCGTGAAGAGTAATCAATACATCATACAGTTTCACTATAGTGAAGGGTTATATATCTTCTCCTAAAGAAGTCAGCTATTGATTTTGCTGAACATAATAAGATTGAGTCCTACATCAATGGAAGCACCTGAAGATTGCTTTTATCAGTCTTCAGGGTTTGTTTCATTTTGTATTTGTTTTTACAGGTAACCTGTTTTACACTTCTCATCTGCTCCCGTCCTGTGGTCAGTGAGGACAAGGCAAATGTCTTTGACAATCTTTAAGATTAAATGAATCACTTGAGGTGCATCTTTCTCTCCTTTGAGTGCAGAAACAGGGTACACTCTTGGCAATAAGCTACTTCTAGCAAAATTTGCCTGCATGTAAGAGTTTCCCCATAGACACATCTGAACAGGTTTTAAGACTGTTTGTTATTGAGATGCCACATGGGAACA
Source organism: Upupa epops (assembly GCA_013397515.1). Classification (NCBI taxonomy): domain Eukaryota; kingdom Metazoa; phylum Chordata; class Aves; order Bucerotiformes; family Upupidae; genus Upupa; species Upupa epops. The sequence goes on from VZRI01006726.1 coordinate 57,741, forward strand.
AGGAAAGACAGCTCCTTGCATCTAGAATTACAATACATATCTCTTCTTAGGAAATGCATACATTGTACTTATAGCTGAATACATGAAAATTAGGTGTCAAAGCACCATTTTAGGCAGTGACCATCCAATCAGTAATTTGTGGACCCTGGGAGAGGATAGCTTTCCTTCCTGCCTATTCCAGGTACAAAATTCCACATCCATTCATTGCCTTATGTGGCAGATAGAATACAGGCAGACAGGTCTACACAGATTTTATAAACTACATTTAACATGTGTCCCTGAGAGCCCTGCATGCCTGCTGCTGTTTGAGATGAACTAGAGTATCTCTGTAGTTCCAAGTAAGGAGCAGGTCTCCCGTCTGTCTCATATGTGCTAGGCCCAATCACATATGATACTTGTTGGTTTTTCAAATCATAGTAAATGTCCGTCCAGAACTCCTGAGTTCTCAATGACATGAATCCCTGAGAAAAACCAAAAACTAAACAAAAACCTCAAATCAAATCTTCAGAACAAAATCAACCTTCTTTTCCACCAGTGTAAGGCAATCAGTTGAAACATGTCCTTCACCTCAGCTTAACAAGAGTGTAGCTGGAGGCAGGATTTGACCCCTTTGCCCTCCACCACCTTATGCCATTGTAATTTAGTGGTCATCACCTACCCAAAGCTTGCACTGAAGGAGACCAGTTTTGGGTATTGTTCTCTCTGCCAGGTTTCCACAGACACAAGGGGGTTTTTAATGATGTTTTTTTCTTTGTTCAGAAAACACCACCTTGTAAAAGATGAGCAAAAGCTGAAGTATTGTGAAGCTCTCTAAGACAAGCACTATTTCAAACCTTTTGTGCAGTTTTGTAACGCCTGCTTTTCAAACAAGCCAAGTGATACAGTTATGTCCCTGACACTGCAGGCCTTTTCTGGAGTAGTTTGAGGTTGGTGGGAGGCCTCTTGGTTGGCTAGAGTTACAGTTGCAGTATGCCTTTGGCAGGGTTGAGTTTTCATCACTAGTTACTACTGTTGCTTCAAAGCATGATTTGTTCCCTTTGGTTCTGTACTTTGTTGTGCTTCTTTTGCCAATGAAAAATTCTCCACTTCCCTTTTTGTTGTGGGCAGCCCCTTCTGCTGTGATCCTTTTTGTACATGACATTTCTAAACATACTGAGGTCTGAAGTAGATTTTTTTCTTTGGCTGTTTATTCTGAGTCATGCATATGAGAGTTTGGATATTTCTATGTATTGCTATTATTTTTGTGATCTTTTACACTAAATAACTCTGACAAAAACTGGGGGAAAAGCACACTTTCTGGTGAACTGTTGTTATTTGTGAGCTCGCTATTTGTTGTTTGTAATCTACTGAGTCTACAAGCCGAGCTAAGGAAAGATAAAGGGAACAGTTTCTATTGACAGTGTCACTCTGGATCTAGCTCATCCCTGTTCAGTTTTTCTCTCCTTTTTCTTTAACATGTGGGGCTATCAAGCTGGTGATAGGAGGCAGAGGGACTCATTTTGCAATTCTAGATAAGGTTATGATATTTCTCTTGGCAGTCACAGAAACCAGAAATCTGAGGTAATTGCATGATTCTCAAAATGTCAACTGGGTGTTCAGCCAGAAGGGAGATGCACTCCACCATTGAGATATAGTCACATAGAGGGGGTGGCCTATAGGGAGCAATGGAGACATTAATTCTCCAAATATAGTGAGGCAGTGAAGGAGGGAAAAGGTCTCAGTAAGGATAATATGTTGGAAGCTAGGCATGATAACCATCAGGTAGATATGAGCGTTTCAGGTATTTTTGCACAGGTCATTCTTGGTATGAGATTAATTACTCATTAGCGTGATAGAACATAGCCTTGATTGTCCTGATGATCTCTAAAGTTCCAGATATGTGTGTCAAACATGGGAGATGATTTCAAACCTCTGGCTGACACTAATGTGAATCACTCCAGTTAGATCACTGGAGTTCTTCATGAAACCCCACAGAAAATGTGGGGATGGCTTCCCTTAACACTCATAAGACTTAATGGAATATAATGTACAACAGGTAAACTGAAGAATGATGCTTGCTTAGACTCTTTTCATCTCTCCCTTGTGTAAGATGTTTGTGACAGCTTTTTTTTCTATATTACTGACTGTTCACATTGCAACACTCTTTGCTTCTTAGTATGCTGGGTATTATGGATTTCAACCCTACAACCCTAAAGAGTCCCCTCTGATATGATTTCTGCATGGGAAATTATTCACTTATTTTTGCATGCCCTTTCCAGTTCTTTCTTGCATCATCTACGGAAACCTTTTTCTGATGTGCTTTGCCATGGCTGCTAAGGCTAAGCACATGTACTGTTAAGAAAGAGAGTTGATTGCTTCTGAGATAAAGCTTAGGTACAGCCAGTCACAGCTTCACATCCCATTCATGACACAGGGGAGTACTCAGACACATAAGTCCATTCCATGAAATGTCAGATAGAGATTATGGGAACAAGCAGGTACATATTTTTCCAACTATCCAACCATAAAAATATCAGCTCTGTGAGCTTTACCAATTAAATATTTAACATAGACTGTTATATCCAGATGATAGTGTGAAGCTAAATAGTGTACTACCTGACCTGCTTTGAAACTCATTTTATGAAAAAAACAGAGCAAACTTCAGACCTGGTTGCAAATGTGTTGAGGTCAATGTAGATACATCACAAATGAATTTAGCCTTGGATTGCCCTATGCAAACTGGGGCTGACATATAGGAATTTGAGTCAGGACCTTATATTCATCATCCCCTACAGCTGTCAACAAGAGTTGCATTCACTGCAGTTATGTGTGTGTGTGTGTGTGTGTGTGTTCAAAGCAGAACTGTGGCTAAAACATGGGATAAGGCAATGAACTTCAGCTCCACTTAAATCTATGTCATGGCTTAAGTCACCTTCAGGAGTTTCTGGAAATGTGTGTAGGGGGAAGGGTGGCCTGTGGGTGATGTGTTGTGAACCAAATTGGGAGCCCACCCACTAATTTTGGAAGGATTTTTTGGAATTTTTGTGGAGTCCACCCCTGGGTGGGTGAACTGTATACTACTTAAAAAGTAAAGGCACCATAAAAATTAAAAAAAAACCCTACAAAACAAAACAAAAACCAAAAAGAACAACAACACAGGCTGTGAAAGATAGCTGAGATTACAGACTTGTAGTATTAATAAAATTGGCACTTTGTACAGATGAGCCCTTCATCATTCATTTTACTTTGTTCCACTCAATTATATTAAATAAATCTGTCATAGCAAAGGAAAAGAAAAAAAACACCAAACCTTTTTTTCTTCCCCTTTTAATGGTCTGTCCAAGGGTAACGCAAGAGTCTCTCAGTTACAGTAAAAACACAGAAATTTAAATTATTCCCCTTTCATGATCTGGTTTTCTAAAGAGAATTCTGCGGGATGTTGCCTCAGTCAAAGTCAGTTTTGTAGACAAAGTAACATGTCTTAATACCCTGTTTGGGGAATGAAAAAATTTAGCCTTAGCTTCTTTTGTTTTGTATGGTTACTGTTGTACAGAGGAAAGATTTAAGCTGTAAATAATGTATATTTAATAAAAAGAGACTTTTTGTATGATTTTGTGTGGAAGACAAATGCCTCCTCCTGTGTTTTTATTTATCTTCCAGCTGAATGGACATTAAAAAGTGCTGATTATGCAAAAACCAGTTTTCAGGTTTGCATGTTACCTTTAACCTAAGAGAACTCATTAGACATTATTAAATGGTGAAGTGCCAACCACTTCGATTTCAGCTATGGTTAAAAGTTTTTGTCAGAGGGTAGCTAGTGATCATACACATCCCTGACAGAACTATTCAATGTGGTTTGCAACACCTACCCTGAGGTGCGTAGGAGCACAGATACCTAAGGGGTTAAAAGTCAGGTCTGGATACATGTTTTAGTTCTGGATAGAAAATATGCCTAGTTGTCACACTTGATAGCTTTGCAGGTACCCATGAACATACATGTATACATACAGACATACTCCTTCCCCAGCTTGCCATGCATAAACAAGTGTGTCCTGTTTTATCCTCACATCCCTTCACACAGCAAATGCACTTTTGGCTGTCACAGGGATCACACTCGCACACTGCCACCTTCACACACATCCCTAGGATGATAAACTGGTCCTGGCTCAGTCTTGATTCTGCCTTGTCTCTATGCTTTTGGTGATTTTTGTGATAATTATTTTACCTCCTCCATGGAAACTGAGCACATAAATCTCTTGGTGTCCTTTGCAAATTGATACAGTCAGCCAAGAGCCAGAAACACTTACAAAATAAGAAATCCTCGTAAGTACAAAGAGGACTCTTCTCAAGAGTTTCACATGCTTGGGTTTGGTGTAATCTCCATCCTAAACTTTCAGTGCTTACACGTTCTGTGTTTCAGTCAGCCAAAGACATTGACATTTACAGGGGAGATCTGGATCTTGTTATCTTAGGAATGTCTGTATGAGTTGTTTTGGTTTTCTCTCCCTTTCCTTTCTGAATGGACTGTCATTAAGAAAGCGCTATTGAGAAGTGTTTGTAGTTCTGTGTGGAGATGTGTTATCTGGTGAGACAGCTTTTCAGTACCTACCCTATGGTTCTGCAGGCAACTGCACAAACACCCATCTCACAAGGCTGCTTCAGGCTCTCAGTTTCAGCATGTCACAGGTGTCACAAGTACAGAAACCATCCTGCCCACCAACACTCTCCTGGTGTCTGTCCCCTTGTTCCTGCTGGATGAGTGAGATAGGTGTTATGTATCACTTGACTTAGCAGAAACGTTAAGTTTCAATGAATCCCATAACATTTTTCCCAAAAAAAAAATGAGCAATACCTACACAAATCTACCTTCCTCATGGCAAGTATGGTGTGAGCACTGACTTCAAGGGCACAGTATCACAGTAATTAAGTAAGGTCATGCTGACTCAAGAATTTTATTTTTAATCCAACCCTTTGGAATGAAATTGATTTGGCTTGCAGTCTGGAAATGTCACTGTAACTTGTTTTCTGACTGGAAAGAAAGATTTTTATTTTCATCTTCTTTAACACCTTGGGTTGCTGCTTTAGACTTCCCTATGTTTTTTCTGTTTAAAAAAATTTATTCTGCTTCTTTCTTCCTGAACTCTCATGTGATGAGTTAAAGACATTATTTAGCAGGTTGCATTAAATAATGGCACTAGTGTCATGGAAATGCCACTGGAGGTTTGGCAAATCATCATTAATTGCTGTTTATGGCTAGGTGGCCTGACATCAGATCTTCCTCTTCCTCAGCATTTTCTGTCAACCAGATCTTTAAAAAAATCACTTCTTTTGCAGCATCTGCATAAGTAGCAAGTGCTACAGATTCATTCCTGCAAGGAAAAACCCACTGGCAAATGTATACAGGCAAGTGCCACTAAGTGAGCACTGCTGAGAAAGAAATTCAGGAAAGCCTTGCTCTAGTTGTCTATGTTAGTGATTTGCTTTTTCCCCACAGCATGTGTATTAGGCTGCTGCAGTCAGTGCTTATTTTTCTAAGCCTGTTAGCCTAGCAAGAAATCATAAAAAGCAGTCATACAAGGTGATATTGTTCCTCCACCCCACCCCCATGCTGGTGATGACTATATTTAACTCTTCTTAGCTCATGACCATTTCTCTTTCTTTCTTGAAGTCTATGTGAAACAGCCATTGCCTCAACTTAAGCCCATTACAGTTTGTCCTCTTTCCAAGGAAAGAAACAGTTTGATCCCTTCCCATTGAGCTCCAGCCCTTCCCTTTTTAATGGCTAGCTTATCCCCAAAGCTTCCCGCAGTCTTCAGGCTTCCTTGTTTCCAGACAATAGAATTCACTGTAGCACAACTAATCTATGAAAGATATTTATTTTCCTGTTCTCCCCCACCACCCTAATTTATTTTCCTCTGCACTACTCCCTGCACCCGTTAACAAAATGTCATCAGAACTCTGCAGCGATGGGGGCCAAGCCGTGCTGCAAAGCCAAAACAAGATTTAGAGTCTACTACCAGCAGTCACACGCTGCAAGTATTTCTGTGGCAAGATATCCACTGTGTGATGGATTACAGGGTTTCTGCCTCATTAGGTGATACAAAGAGGTGGCTACTTGTCCAAAAGACTAGTTTTTACTTAATTCTCACCTTGCAAGGTTTTGGACAACAGGAAATGAGGAACTGACAGATCTTGCAGGAGATCTCTGATTTATCCTTCCCTTAATAAGCTCTGCTATTGCTAAGCTACGACTACTGAGTTAAAGAAAAGTCTTTAATGTGGAAGCAAAGTGGATATTTTGTGTGTTACAAACTTCACTGAGAATAATGTGTAATAAACAGGACAAAGTGGGAAATGGACAGGATCTGCTGAAGAGATTGTGTGGATGATGAATGTTTGAAAGGCAGCAAGCTTCTACATAACAAATGAAAGATTCATTCTGAAATAGTTCAGCTTCTATAACCTAAACCAGCAGTCTGCTAGCAAGTTTATGAGGCTAAAATGAAACATTTTTTCCTGAATGAGTGATTGTGTGCTGGAGTCCCAAGCATTTGCCTTGGGGTAAGAAAATAAGTGATAACAAAAGACGTTAGAAGAACAATGGCCTTTTCATTCTATGTAGAGATCCATGTTAAGAGGTGATCCTAGAACCTGATGCCTAAATTATCGTAGTTCCTCTGATGAAACAACTGCTAAAGATGGAGTGGCAGAAAGATTAGGAATTTGCAAAGGATGTAAGCTTGGGAATTTGCGATTTCTTTTAGTTTTTGGATACCATCCTATGTCTTACTTTGGATCTTGTCCTCTTCAGGGTCATTCCTCACTTGAATGTGGTTGGAGAGTGAAAAACCAGGAATAATGTGTCATTTCTCAGTCATAGTAAGACATGGTTAATAGTCAGATAGGCAGGATTGGAGGATTTCTCTGCACCAGAATAGATCTCCACCCATGCATGTGTGCTGTGATCCTAGCATGGCTGCTGCCCTTGAGAGAGGTCATGTGTTGATTCCTTTGGAATAGTTAATACAAGAAATCCCTAATAAAGACAGCTCTTTCCATTATGAGAGACTACTGTTAAAAAAAGAAACCAGAACTCATCACCTTTGAATGAAAGGCCAAATGTCTCCAGAAAAAAATAAAACCAAAACATTGTAACTTCATTACACAACTGTCTGCACCCAATTCTTTTTTTGTGCTCTGTGAAGATTTTTCATTACATGGACAGCACCATGAGAAAGACTGTGGAAATATTTTTCAAAGAACAGCAGCAGCTTTCTGATGCATAATGAGTAGGATCTGCAAAACAGGTTCCTGCTGCCGCTGGAGCTGTCAGTATCAGCAAAAGACAGCCCTTGTAGATAAGAGGACAGAGTTTGAAAGGGAACCCGACTGGAGAAGAACTGGGTGGTCCTGAGCACAGGCATGCTGCAATTTTTGAGAGCAGACCCATGGGTCTCCTCAGCTCCATGGGTACTGCAGATCCACCTCAAAGATGGCAGATTTGTGTTTGTGGGATTACAGAAACTATTCTCTAGGATGGTAAATGGGAAACGTTCACAGCAGCAGTTATGTCTGTGTTCCAAGCAAGTCATTGCTGGATCTGGATCATACTCCAAAGGATATTCTGGATAAGGATTATGTTTCAGGCCCAGCATGTGTGTGTATAAAAGTAAACTAAATAACAGAAAGATTTAAAATTTGGATTAGATTTTACAGCACTCATGCTAAATGCTACAATCATAGTGTGATTAGCTGAATATTTTTGAATCTTTATACATATGGGGCCCAAACCTCCATGACAATGTCTCATCTATTGACACTTGCTACCTCCTGTCAAAAACCTGTCAGACTAGACTGTTATCAAATATCTGTTTGGTCCTGTCATAGAGGCTAGTACAAGAAAAAGTGTCTAGAGAACTACTTTGAAGAATTAATTTCTGGGCTGTCAAAATACAAAGATATAACAAGATTGCCCTTGCCTCCTACCCAAAATTGTCTTATATGTCAGGAAAAGAGATCCAGAATCAAGACTAAAGAGAAATGTTCAACCACAAGGGTTTGGTTCAGAGATCCACCTATGTTCAGAAGATCCAGTATACCACTAATTTAATGTCTTTGACTGATGGGAAGGAACCACATAAACATCTGCCTTAAGAAGAAAGAATGAGAAAATTGTGACTTTTTAGTTTTGACAAAAGAAAGCTATGAGGGGATCTCTATAAATACATGAGGGCTGGGTGTCAAGAAGAAAGGAATGCTCTCTTTTCAATTGAATCAGAAAGGACGGGGTAATGGATGCAAGCTTGAATGCAGGAAGTTTCATGTCAATATGAGAAAAGCCTTCTTTACAGTAAGGGTTATTAAACATTGGAATGAATTATCCAGGGAGGTGGTGCAGTCCACTTCTCTGGAGACGTTTAAGACCCATCTTGATTAGGTTTTGTGTAGTTGATTCAGGTGTTTAGGCAGTTATGCTTGTCAGTGACCTGTATCCTGCTTGAGCAGGAGAGTTTGATCTGATGGTCTTTAAGAGCCCTTCCAACCCTAATAAACTGTGTAAACTGTGTGTAAACTCTGTAAATTGATGCCTTTCTAAGGTTGAACTCTGTCCTTCTTTACTTGGCAAGTTAAAGATATGAACATTAGATTGAAATATATTCTGAGTGACAAGGGTAGGATGCAGCTTCAGGTTGAGGCACTTAATGTAGGGGTTCATTTCACTTGTTTAAAATACATCTCTAGTGCTGTTTGCAATACTCAATACAAATACATGGTTGGCAGACATGATAAAAGACTCCCATTGAGAGACCAGTTTAGTAGGTATAGAAGAAACAGTGCATTCAAAAATTTCTACCACAGCACAAATGGAAATATACACACACGCACAGGATGTATGCTTTACAAACTTAAATACCATACACTTTTTCACATGCTCAGAGGATGATCTCCTGACATGCACAGAGCTTTGCACAACAAATAACCATGTAATAAAATTTGTATGTTTTCACGTACAGGCACAAGATCCACTGAAGTCACAAGTCTACCAGATAAACCTCTGACTTCTTGAACAGATGAAGTTTTCTTTTGTATTCTCAGTGGACAAGTCTGAGAAGAGAGGAAAACAGGCTTGCTGCTAAGCATCTGCACCTTATGAACAAAAAACAAATTTCAAAGGGGAACTGCCAGAAGGCAGATTTCTCAGAGGTATAGTGATAAGGGAGCAGTTCAGGTTTAAAAAGGCATTGAACTAAAAATAATCAACATACTTTAAAAAAAACATTGAACAGCTGTTTATCACAGCTCATGTTCACCATACATAGGCTGCATCTATTGACATTCAGGTGAAACAATGAAGCTGACTGCTTTTCTGACGACTTGCACCTGGGCTGTCAGAACACTGACATTTCAGCTCAAAACTGTTCTCTGCCTTCTTTCCTGCTCACCCTTTTGCTAGTCCTTTGCTTCAGAAGTCTTGAAGCAGTTCATCACTACCTGAGTTAAAGTCCCTAGAAAATAAGCCAAAAATTTTCCAGTGTATGTAACAAGTAAAATCTATCTTCTGGGTTAATCAGAAGGGATGTTTGCTTTTTCTACTTCTATTGTTCCAGTGTCTTTTCTATTGTTAGCCAGAATCTTCAGTCTAGCTCCTATCTTTCTGCATCTACATTTTTTGCAGCTCATTCCCTTTCTAAATACTTGAAAACTGCTTTTCTGGGTACAATATGAATTTTTATTTTTGTATTAGTTATGCATATGTTTGCATTTTTTGTTTGGTGTTATATATATATGTATATGTATAAATCCTACATTTAAAGAAGTGGCTTAACGTTCTCCACATGACCAAAAAGTTTTTCTATTAGTTTGCAGTACAGACCAAGCTATTCAGAATAAACAAATTGCATCATAATAAATTCATTCATGGTTCATTAGAATTATGCTACCAAAGAATTACCTACTTACCCTTCACCTCATTAGCATCTTTATAGTACAGTTAACTAATGCAAAGTGTGGGCCACTAGTAACTATTAAGGACTAGATCACCTTGAGTACTCTACATTTATATTATAAACCCAAGGAAATATAATGCCATTCAGAAACAAATCAAGCTCTTAATTTCCCCTGATTAAAGCTGAGTCTCCCTTCATAGCCCCCTGACAAAGTTCTAGCTGAAATAAAATTACAGAAAATAATAAATAACTCTGCCTTCGGTGTTTCCCTATCCCTGGGGACATGGGAGAAATCTGGTTTGTTTTTTTTCAGTGTTTGGGGTTTTTTTTTCCTTTTCTGCAAGCTCCAAAAGCATTAATTAACTGTTTATATTTTCTTCACCAAATAACAGACAGTGACGCATTTCGTTAACCCAGCTGGGCATTTATCCCAGAACCCACATCTCTTGTTATTAATACACAGCTTCTGTGGGTTTACAGTTATTTTATTACCTAAGCTATTACAACAATATTTCAGCAGAATCTCCTTAGACAGCTTCTCAGGTGGTCCACAGATTAGGGTATTTTTTATTAATTACCACTTTTTCAGCTTTGCATAGTCTTATGGTTTGTTGAATGGTAGCCAGGTGTCCTCTGAATTCCAAGAACTGTCTTGCATTGTTACACAAATGTCTTCTCACCCTCTCTCTCCAGGGAGATGTTCAGTTCTCTCTGCTTACATCTGCAGTTATTCATTTTTCTTCTCCGTACATTCAAACTGTGTTCAAGGATCAACTAGACCTAAGTAAGATCTCTCTCCCTTTCTTTCTCTGGTCACTCTCTCCATCTTTTTTCACCTCTCTGCAAGGAGAAGGTGCTCAAAATCTCATAAAATATTTTAGAGCTTATTGTGGGAGGTTAATGGCATATTTGATCTCACTTCAGGATTTAAATTATGCGAATGCAAGAAGAGGTGATAATGTAGCATAGTCCTTGAAATCTTTTCCACTAAAACTGACTCACTGTGTGACTTGGGTAAAACATTTAGTACTTGTTCCAACACAAGCTGAAGGCACTAGAAATATTGTCAATGAGTTTTATGAGTAGAAAATCACCTCCCTCTTCACCCCTAAGAATCTCTTTGCGATCTTGATTCATGGAGAGATTCTCACTGCTATAATTTGAACCAATGCTCAATGTCATTATTAAATGGAAATTCAGACTTGGGTCACCAAGATTGGCTGCAATGTTTCATGAAGCCACCTTACAGGAAAACATTTATAGAAAACAAAGAGAAATTGATGTAGTAATAAGAATTCTGGAGGCAATTTTAATGGAAGAGAAATGATTTGTTTGTATACAATTTGTAGAACCATGGAGATATTGTCAACATTTTCATAAGTAAGTTATTCCAACTCTTCTATGTGCTATGAAATATGCCATATTAATAAAGATAGAAAGGGGTTCTCAGAAGTATTATATAAAATGGCAATCATGTAGGGTAAAATTATTTACAACTATGAGAAAAAATCCCCTTCTCAAAATCAATTAGTTGTTCTCATTTTATTTGTGCACTCATTTTGACTCAAAAGACCTTTTGAGCCCATACTGGCCTTTTCAGGGCACACAAATGTGTAATTTTGCCCATTACACCAGCAAAATGCTAGCAGAATTTCTCTCACATTAAGGCATGCTGTTTGCCTCCATCTACAGCTCTGTTCCCTTGTGGTAGAGTTGCTAGGAAAATGGGATGCCATATCTATATGAAAAATTACATGCATTCCATACACATCCCCATCCTGATATTTTCTGCCTTTTTTTGTTCCCTTTTTCTGTCACAATAAATGTCTCCTGCCTAATCTTTGTTGTATCAAAGACTGTGAGACATTTAACTTACAAGACTTCTGTAGTGCAGAAAAAGCATGGAAAATAAAATCTAAGTAAGCTAATGTAAAAACATCTTGACATTAGAGTACTGATGGCAGAGTTTTGAAGAAAGAGTCAACAATGGAAGCAGGCTTTTTGTTACCCTTCCTTTTACTATTCCCTCAGAACAGTAAAATAAAGTATGGCCTCTCCCTGTAGCAGACAGTGCAACCATCAAAGCATCATCCTATGTTCACTGCACAATGCCAGTGTTCAACTCAACCTGTGAGTTGTTAGGAAAGATACCTGTGTTTAACGAAGACCATGTAGGAGACATGGTAACTTCAGTACTGATTCCCACCACATCAGTGGTCCCCATTTAATGTTCTTTTGTTGTCAAGACTCTCTAAAGACCATCTTCTGCTTATGTTGCCTGCTTTTCTTCAGAAGCTGGTGGAGATCGCTTGACCAGAAAGGAAAAAGCACCTCTGCAAGGACAGGGAGCTTCAAGGGATGCCTTGTTATCCAAGTGAGTCTTTTCTTGTAAGACCAAATTGCTGGTCTTACAAGAATCATAAAATAATATCTGTATTAGAAGAGAAAAATGAAGAATCAAATCTTTCCAGTTATAAAAAAAAAAATATTTGCGTCTTTTGGCTGTAAGAAATTGCAGGTCATTGTGCTACTGTGGTTTTAATTTAAGGTAGTCATATTCTAAATTTTACCCTTGACAACTGGCAACTGAAATGGAATCATAGAATCATTTAGGCTGGAAAAGATCATTGAGTCCAACCATTAACCTAACTATACCAAACCCACTTATGAACCACGTCTTAAGATACATTATTTTAAACATGTTCAGGAACAGCAATTCAACACTATCCCTGGGTAGCCTGTTGCAACGTTTGACAATTTTTTCAGTGACATTTTCCTCATGTCACTGCATGTCCTCATGTTGCTGCATGGGGTTCAGTGGCATATTCAGGCTCAAAGTGACTCACAAGCCTAATCTAAGGACATCTAAATCAGCAGTTCTCAGGATGACAGTGTTCTCTCCCATTTCTCTCACTTCAAGAAGAAAAAAAAATCAGACTTATTTTCACTACAACTACAATAAAAATTAGAACAATCTACTGTAGGCTATGATAGCTAAGATTTTCATCTGAAGTGATTCACTTGTGAGCAGCAACACAGAGACCACAACATAAACCAAATAATATAAATATACTGAAGAATGAAACACTACAAACAGTGGTATTTCAATAAATAATCTTCTCTTCAAGTGAACACTGATGTTCTGCTTGGTGTTGAGCAGGAAAGCTCAACACAGAGGAGACAGGTGGCCCCATGGCTTGGTGTGCATCTGGCCCAGGCTGCCTGTAATGTGTCATTTGGAAGTCATGCAAATCAGCTTTATTTTCACTTGCCACATGTGTGACTCCTCATTTTGCAATCGCAGCTACGCGCCCTCAGTCAGTAATATTGAGAAGAAAATACATCAGTAAGGAAAAGCAATGCCCTATAATAGGACCACAGTGTTTTCAACCATCCCAGCTGTAGGCAACTCTGAATGGATTCATGCAGCTGCCTCCAGCAGCTAGGAGATTCTTGTGAGGGTAATCTTATTGGGAGTGTTATGAAAACATCTACTGACAAAACACCATCAGGGTACACAAAATGAAGAGGATTTATTATGTTACAGAACCCATGAACAGTACTGCATATTCTCAAGTGCCATCTACTGGTACTTTACCTGGGAACTATGTGCAAGTAAACAAACACCCTTCATTTTTGCATTTCACAGGGTGGGTTTTTAACAATTTTTAAAGTAATCATATGCGTTTCAAGTAAATGCACAGACCCATGTATAGGGTAGGAAAAGAGAGAAACTTCTCTAGGCTGCTGCTACAACTATCCCCAGGAAAAGCGTCAACTAGATTTTCATTAGGTGAGAGCATAGAATTCTATCAGAACATCCAAAGCTGCATGAAACTGGATGTCATTCATTCTTCTGCTTGTTGAACTTCTTCATTTCTTCACCCATCTAAGGAAAAATCTTGAAACATTACAAACATAGTCAGTAAACCAAAATCTCCTAGATCATTTGACTAAATCCCTAGAACCTGCAAAATTGTTTACTACAAAGGTCTCTGTATGTCCTAGTTTTGTGAACAGATTTGTGGGGAAAAAACACCTTTGCTGGTTGACTCTCTTGTTTTGTATAATTTTGATTAGGAAAACTAATTAAAATAATACATATTATTCAGTGTTACTCAACATTTTTCTTTTGTTTTTTAAAAATTCCATAATTATCTTCCATCCTTTTTTTAAAGTTAGTTCTAAAAAAGAAATTCCCAACTTTTTTTCCTTTCTTGTCAAAGCCTTATTGAATTTCATACACATTTGCTAAATTTTTGTATATCTGCTTACTAGGAAAAACAGACTTTATGATATCTTTGAGATACATTTAGATATTCTTAGTTCTGAAAAGCATTTTGTCTCAGCTCTCTCATCTGTAGACCTTCATATCCTGAAGTAGCTCAGAGCACCTATTGAAGTTGTCAGAGATTCTGTGGCAGGAGTCTCAGAATTCAATATGATAATGAATTCTTAATTAGTAAATATGAGCTGCTTCCTGTCAGGAATAATCTTTTGCTGTATTACTGATGCATATAGACCATATTAGTGATGTTGACAGACATTACCAATTCATAGTAGCCATGAGAATGTGGGCAACATTCAGTAAGTTTCAGCTTCCATGCTTTGATTAGGAGACTGGTTTCTTCAGAGGAACTAAGATATTGCACATTTTCATCTCCCTTCAATAATAATAGACATGAAAGTAGTTCAAATTAAATAGACATAACTCCTTGACCTGTGCAATACTCTATTTGCAAGCCTTGTCTGTGAAACATGGTTTGAGACTTTCATTTGCATAGTCTTGTCCAGCAACCCAGATCCTTATTTAAAGGACAGGGTCACTCTCAAATCATGTTATAGATATTAGGACTTGAAATAAACTTGATATTGAGTATCATTAGATTCTTTGTTACAAACTCCCGAAATCTGATGAGCTTCCTATGCAGAAACCTTTCCTTACCCAAGAAGTCAATATCTGCCACACAGACTGTACAGATGAGAAAAGATGATTTATTTTTTTTTACCAGTAGTAGGCCTGATGTATAACAAATTGATGTACTTTCCATGAAAGAAAGGAAGAAATCATAAAGTGGAAAATAACATCCTTTATAACAGGCTTGGGAACCAATCTTCTCATTGGTTCCCAAGGATAGGCCTTGGTGCAAGGCATCACCCAAGGTTCAGCATCACATCTCTAAAGTACCTGTCCACAGCAAAGCTCCCATGTTCTTTACCTATTGTGGGAAATTACAGCTATTAGTAAGAAAAATGTAGTGTTGCAAAGTGTTCCTTTAGCTCTTGAACTGAATGCTAACCCTCACTTTTATCATTAGACATGTAGGCAGAGGAGGGTTGGCCTGCAGCTAAAAAGCTTTCGGGTTTAGGAGTACAAGATAGGCTGTGTCATGGCCCAGTCTTATCAGAGATGTAGCACCTTTTTGCAGACAAATTAGACATACTGACATTTGGTCTGTCCTTTGTAAAGCATTTGCTGGATGTCCCACTTTTGATACAGCTTTTGGGGTCAGAAGATTGATTTTATATTTTGCAGAGATGGCTCTACCTGTAGAGATTTTAATCCTATATTGCAATTCAATGCAATTCAATTGAAATTCAAAGGCAAATTCCATAATAATATTGCGCTACTCAAAGGTCTGCTTCCTATTCCCCAGACCACAAACAAAAGCTGGTGCTACAGAATTGCTCATCACACCAGCTATGTCTCCATATATTAATTATAAAGAAAAGTAGTTTTAATATTGATAATCGACATCTGTCTTCAGCTGCATTTACCTTCATATTGAAGGTTACTGAGATGCACATAGAGCTGGATGAAGGTTAATAACTTTCTTCTGGCTAATCTCAAAATTCAAGATACTAGAAGAAAGAAAGAACAATTTCAAATGCTATAATATTACTGAGTAGTCAGTAGATACTTTTTAAAGAAAATATATTATTAATGCTTTTCCCCCATGGAAATGTAGTACATGTATAATGGCAAGAGCACATCGGTGCACCAATGATCAGATAACACTTAAAAAGCTAGTCACAGTATCACAGTATCACAGTAATAATGAGGCTGGAAAAGACCTTAAAGATCACCCAGTCCAACCTAAAACCAACCAAGTAAACCTGAACATATGACATCTACATCATGCCACTCAGCACCTCATCCAGCCTAACCTTAAACACCTCCAGAGACAGTGACTCAATCACCTCCATGGACAGCCCGTTGCAAAATCTGATCACTCTTTTAGTGAAAAACCTTTTCCTAATGTCGAGTCTAAACCTCCCCCGACGGAGCTTAAGACTGTGACCCCTTGTCCTGTCTCCAGTGTCATGGGAGAAAAGACTGACCCCTGCCTGACCACAACTACCCTTTAGGCAGTTATAGACAGCGATGAGGTCACCCCTGAGCCTCCTCTTTTCCAGGTTAAACAGACCCAGCTCCATCAGCCTCTCCTCATAGGGCTTACTTTCCAAGCCCTTTATCATTCTAGTTGCTCTTCTCTGGACTCGTTCCAGCACTTTGACATCCTTCTTAAACTGAGTCCCAGAACTGAACACAATACTCCAGGTGCGGTCTAACCAGTGCCAAATACAGGGGGAGGATAACCTCCCTTGCCCTGCTGGCCACACCATTCTTGACACAGGCCAGGATGCCATTAGCCCTCTTGGCTGCCTGGGCGCATTGCTGACTCATGCTAAGTTTACTGTCCACCAATACCCCCAAGTCTCTTTCTACCTGGGTAGTCTCCAAGAACTCCATTCCCAGCCTATAGTTCTGATAAATCATGGAGAGAGGTTTAGCCACCTCGTCCGCCAACTCTGTCATCAGTCTGGCTTGAATCCCATCCGGTCCTATGGACCTGTGGGGATCCAAACGGACCAGCAGGTCTCTAGCTAGTACCTCTTAGAGAACAGAGGAACTACACTGTACCCTATTTCCATCTAACAGTTTAGGTAAGTAGTCATCCTGAAGACAGTCTACCCTGTTGTTGAAGACAGAGGCAAAGGAGGCATTAAGTACCTCTGCCTTATCCTTCTCTCTAGTTATTAGATTTCCCTTCATGTCCAGTAAGGAGTGGAGGGTATTACTATCCCACTTTTTTTCATTGATACATTTATAAAAGGTCTTCATATTATCCTTAAGAGTCCTTGTGGGGTGTCTTGCTAATACCTGAGTCCCAAGGAGGCCAGAGTGTTGAGCCACAGAGACCTCATGATTCAGCCTACCTAAAATCTCTGGGGATAAGCCAAGACCTTTGCAAGTCATCAGTGATTCAGTTTCTTTCTCAGCTGCTTGTTAAAGCAAACTTTGTCTAGAATAATCAATGCACTCTATTCCTAGCAGAATTTATACCAACAAATGGTTAAATACATTTTCAAGAAAGGTCAACACTTGAGGCAAATGTCTTCTGACTCCTCTGAGATCTATGGCATCAAATCTTTAATACAGGTAGTTCAGGACTGTTATGCAAAGTGAGCCCATCCCTTTGTTTAAGCTCCTTCTCACAAAGGTCCTTAAAACTACCAAGTGCTCAGAGAGAATGCAAATATCAAACACCATTTTTCAAAGAACTAATTTAAGATTGAACAATCCATATGTGCATGAGTGCTACTGTCATTTCTAATTATGTCCTTTTTAGTGTTGTTAGGCCTCATTTGATATATTTTGCTTATTTGTAATTGCCATTTCCACCTATACATCTACCTAGATTTGTTTGTCCTATCCCAAGACACCCTTGTATTCTACCTTAGTATCTGAATTTGGGAGAGTTGGAGTGACTTTTATTGCCTTCTCACCAATGCCAGCATCCTCTGCTGCCTTGCAAGAATGGTGACCACCTTACTGCAGAATACAAACTCTCTAAGACACTTCACTCACAGCATCTGTGTGGTTGAACCCAGTTTATGTAACACTTACTACCTTGAGAGCAGTTAGATATGGTTTGGTCTATCTGAAACGATAAGGAAAGGGGGTTGATTTTTTTACAATTGTTTAGGTGTTTTTTTAATTAGTTTATTTTAACTAATATGTCCTGGAGACTGTTGCAGTTGACATTTTGGGCATTCAGAGATCAGTTTGGTTATATTGTACCACAGTGTAGTGTGGACCACAGGCTCAGCAGTTAGCTAAAAACCTCCATGTTTTTTACCTTACTTATATGCACACATATGTATGCATATTTATGTATGTTGATATATATACATAAATATAAATATGCTGCAAGTGCAGAGGTAGCTCAATTATGGCCATGTCCATATGAAGGATCATTGAGGCAGCAACAAAATTCAGTGTATTGCAGCAATTCCTATCTGCACGCAATGCTGGTATCTCCCAAAAGCTGTGGCTTACAGGCATGTTTGGCATCCATCCCACTATTTTTCCAACAGGCACAAATGTTTAACCACACTACTGGCTGTGGTGTGCTTGGCCTCCACACAAACATTTTCTCTCCAACAACCGCTCTCAGTTTTTGAACCAAATAGTTACTGTAATTCACCCATCTTTTAATAGAGGAAACTCTACAGCACTTTTTAACATGCTGCTCATTCTATAAAACTTACTGATGGAGTAGCTGATGTCTGTAAATCCTTGCCTTCATTTGTGATCTTTTGTTCATGTCCCTCCAAACCTTGTCAGATCCAGCTCCTGGGTTAGATTACATACCAGGGAAACCTCCTTTTACAATTCTCAGCAATGCTCAAGTAATGTTCCTGCTCTTTACCTGCTGTAAGCCTTAATGAGCTTAACTTCTTTTTTGTCCCTATTAATTTAATCCATAGAATATCATCAGTTTTCATAAGGGTCTCGATATTTTTTAGTTTTTTAATTAGCAACAGCTAATTAAAAGTATGGTTGCTGGATAAAAAAGGGAAGTAATTGTGGAAGTAAATGCATGGTACTGCTGCATTGTAACTAGTTAGTAGAAATGGAAAAACTTACAATGGCCTGGTAAGAAAGCAGCACTTTTACAAGCCATGTAAATATACCTGCTTCTATATATATGTTTACTTACACCGGCTACAATAATTCAACCACATGTGTCACCTGGGCAGGGAAAGAATACTATCTTTGCTGTACAACGTATCTATCACCTCCATCCCAGGTGCCCATGAGTATTTTATGAACACAAATGTTGCCCAGGAGTTATTTCAGCTACTACAGAGACGAATGCAACCACTCCTAGGGCAGAAGAAAAAAATTGCTCAGTAGCATGTAATAAATACTGAAAAGAGCAGGAAAGCAACAGCAAAACCAAAACAGTGCAGTATCAAAATGAAGATATGGGAAGATGGGACAAGTAGGCACCCTATAATGGGATCAGGACAAGTCAATTAATCTAGTTGTCTGCATGAGAAAACACAGTGTTAAGGTCTCTGGCTAGACAGCATTCGATGACATTCAGTGAGTCCCTCAGGTGCCTGTAGACTGAAAGATTTCCTGATTTTTAATAGGTAAACTTTATCAGGGTGTGTGAGACACTGGACAAACTTCAAGCAAGCACAATATATCTCGAACATCAGTCATGCAGGACAGGTGTTGTGGAGGCCGGCTGGTCAGAATAGGACATAACCCATGGGATGGAATCGTGTGAAAGCTTGGTCCCCCTTTCCTGGTCTTGCGTCTTTAGTATGTCCAGAGTCACTGCACTGTAAGCTTCCTCTCCTGGAATTTACAGGGAGAATCATTGGTGTCACCTTTCAGGCTTGACTAGTGTCTCAATCACTCCTGAAACTGGAACAAGGTTCCTGAAGTCATGAAACTGGAGGTATAAGCAGGCACATATAAATAAGAATCTGACCAGCGATCTCCCTTCCTTTCTCACTCCTTATTTTTCATCTCTTTTCCATATAAACTGTTACACAACTAGTTTATAAAATTAATTTCTCCATTAGAGTCCAGGCCATGAGAGGCCTGGATGTAGCTCCTCTTCATCCTTCTCACTGGAATCCATGGACCTACGTCTCTCCAGTTCCCCCATTTTGACACTATCTTGCATGATATCCTTATCTCTAAAATAGAGAGACATGGATTTGACAGACAGACTTCTCAACAGATACGGAACTGGCTGGATGGTCACACTCAAAGAGTTGCACTCAGTGGCTCAATCTCCAAAGGTAGATCAGTTAAGAGTGGTGTTCCGCAGGGATCTGGGTTGGGTCCAGTGCTTTTTAACATCTTTGTCAGTGACATGGACATGGCACTGAGTGCACACTCAGCAAGTCTGCTGATGACACCATGCTGTGTTTTGTGGTCAACACATGGCAGGAAAGGGAAGCCATACAGAGGGACTTTGATAGGTTTGAGAACTGAACCCATGCAAACTGCATAAGGCTCAAAAGGTCCAAGTGCAAGGTACCACAGGGAAGAAGTTATAATGAATATGAAAAAAATAAAAGGGAAAAAGAAAGAAAGACAGACTGAATTTGTTCTGAGGGAATGTCATAGGTTTGGTGAAATGCTATTTATTTGTAGTATTCCTGCATCAAATTCTCCTCTAGCACACAGGGAGTTACACCTCCCTCGGTGGCTGGAATACCTTCAGGTAGGAGGAAAATGGGGCTGGGTGCAGAGAACTGTGGAAACATCCAGGAAAGGGTCCACAGCTGGAGACCATATGGATAAACAGGGTAATGAGGATTTTTTCTGGGTACTTTGGTGGGGGGGATCTTGCCACCTTCTTCTCCTGGTACCCTTTTTCCCTCCCTGCTTCTCCAGGGGTCTGTGTAGGATAGCGATTGTTGGGGCTGTTGCTACAGATTCTCCTTTCTCCCCTCACAACCCCCACCCCCTTTTCTTCCCTGTAATAAGTAACTACTTATTACTATTTACTATTATTCTCTCCCTCTCTCTTTTATTTTCCTTTATTTCCCTCCAGCAACAGCGTGTTGGCTCCAGGGATTAGTTTTCTTTCAAGGAGTGGTGTTTGGGTTAAAAGGCAACCTAGACAGCATTGGGATTTTTTGAGGTTGCGGTCTAACAAAAGGCAGGAAATAGGAGGAGTTCAGTTGCCGGTTTCTAGGAGGTGATAGGGGTCTTGTTCTCTTTTCGTTTTTCTTCCTTTCCTTTATATATATATATAATTTTTTTTTAATTTATCTCACAATAAAGACTTAATACTTGCAGTTCTATTTTCTGTAATTGTGTTTATTCTCTTCCTTCTGGGTTTGAGGAAGGCAAAAGCCTGGTTTATGTACAATTAAGCAAAACAATGGGTCCAGTGCTAAACAGTTAACAGGAAAAAACAAAGACAAATGTAGGGAAAGAAATGTAGGGGTTTATATTTTAACAAATATGGAAAGATGGAAGCAGCAGATCACAGCACCTGGTCCTCATGATGACTCAGGGAGCAAAGAAAGAAGTTCAGCCTTCTCACATGCCATTTACAGTGCCATGGAGAAGGGATATCTCTTGATTCTCACATTGCTCATGTGATGGAATCTGGTTGGTTTCCTAAGCTGTCATGGCCATGGCATGGCATGGCATGGCATGGCATGGCATGGCATGGCATGGCATGGCATGCAGGGGTCAGAAGTTAACCTGTAACAACAATAAAAATTATTTTATACTTCTAATTTGAGTATTTAATTTTCTTAGTTGCTAGAAATGACATGTTGGTTAAGGCACTGCATCCAGACTTTCACAATTATTTAAAAGTCTAATGCAAATTTTCACACCCTAATCCACTCTGATTTCACTCAGACTGTAAAATCCCTTTAAGAATTTGAGCACAATTTCATCTATGAAAGGTAAAATATACCCTCAAGAAGATTATAAATTATTTAATATAAGATATTCCAAAGTCCATGGCTGTGGAGTGCATTATTTGGTGTAAGTGGCTGATGTTTCAGTATCTTGAAAACTTTTCAAGCAAGATATATTTTCTAAAGAGTAATTTTTTTTTAAGTCAGCTTCAAAGAAGGTCATATGCATCCACACATGCACACACAGAGGGGTGTTTATATGTATAGAGAAACAAATATACAAGTATATATAAACAAGTTGTTAACAGTAATTTGTATTTTAAGATATTTTTTTAAAGTATGTGTCTGTGCCAATAGACCACATTTACAACACTCAGCCATGTACTCCTCTAATGATAACATTTTGTTTAGCATTGTCCAGTAAACATTACATTTAGCATGAAGTTGAGGTCCTAATGACATTCTTGCAGGTCTCATCATTCTGAATACATTCTACATAAACCAAGTGGATTTTAACTAGGAGACAAAAGTACGTCTGTCCAACAGGAACACATTAAAAAATAATATCCTCTAGAAGCACCAAATCAGACTGAAAAAAAATAAGGCAAAAGGGGTTTTTAATCTTTGGGTTTTCCTGAAACAATTCAGATTTTTGTAACATTGATGTTCTGTAAAACTGTAATAGAAAAAGAAAGAATGTGACATAATTCTCAAAGTTTGGCATATGTTGTGAGCGCACAGCAACTGACTGAGGCCTTTCTGTGCCCTGAATAACTTAGTGCTTCAACTACAGAGCTCCTCCAGTTTTTAAAGCAGCTAAGTATTCTATTTCTAACTACTGGGAAATAAACCTTCTGTGTAGAACATGAGTGGAAAAATTGCCTCTGCTGTGGTTATTCAAGTAAAGGGAACAGACTCTCAAAGTGGAAGGTCACAGACCCTGGAATTTAAAGCTGGAATTAAAAGGCAGACCAGACTGAAAAAAAATAAGGTATTGAGTTATTCGTTCTGCGATTAGATTAGCAGTTTTTCTTCTAATTGCTTCTGTGACAAGTGCAAACACTGTAGAAGTCTGAAAAGTAATCCACTGGGAGTTCATGTATGGACTTACAGACTTTGTGACAGCCTCTGGCCTTTGCTCCTTTTGGTGGAGAACAGGCAATAAAAAATATTAAAAAATCACTGCTTATGATTCTTTGAAAACAGACTGCAACCAGGCTACTAGATCTTCCTGAAACAGACACAAAATGGTAAGCAATGCAGATACCAGTTGCACTGTGAAGGTTGAGAAATTTTTCAAAGTATTGTGTTCTCTCCTATCCAGTTGACTCACATTCCCTCCCATAGGTTTCAGGAGCACAAGTTTGTAATGCTTTCAGCAGAGATGGTTTGCTCTGCCATTACCTCCATTCTCTCTATTCCTGAGGATGTCCAAAAAAAAAGCAACAAATTTGCTGAAAGATCCAAAGAACAAGTCCTGTGAGGATCAGCTCAGAAAACTGGGGTTGTCTAGACCAGAGAAATGGAGACTGAGGTTAGATCTAATCATTCTTACAACTACCTAAAGTAGTTTGTATTGAGGTGGGTGTTTATCACATTTCCCCAATAAAAAGTGATAAAACAAGAGGAAATGGCTCAAGTTGTCTTGAGGGAGGTTGAAATTGGATATTAGAAAAAAATCCTTTCTCAAAAGGGTCATCAAACATTGGAACAAGGTGCTTAGGGAAGTAGTAGAGTCACCATCCTTGTAGATGCGTAGACATGGCTCTCAACAGTGGACTTGGTAGCGTTACTTTGATACTCACCACTAGAAGACAGCAGCTAAACATATTAAAAGCATAATTTTCATTTAACTAGGAAGATAACTATTGATCTAACAGAATTTTCAGATTATGTTTGTACCATTCAATTGCATTATTTTTCTGAGGAGGATATTTTCTCATGCCACAATTCATATGAACTCAATTGCCTACCAACTAATGTATAGCTATGGAGGTTTCTGATGTTTAATTGGAAATACCTTCTCTTCTGCTGCCACTGTATTGCATCGATACAAATGCTTTCCATGAAAACAATTTCTACATAAAATTATTTTTAATGTTGTGAGTTTTTTGCACATGAATAAGTGCATTAACTGAGATGCATAAAACCAGTTAAACCTCTATTTATCTCTGCTAAACAACTTGGCTCCATTAATTTCTGTGCCCACTGTGTTTCACTTCAGAGCTCACTCTCTGCATACAGTCTGATGATTGAATTACTCAACATCTATTTTAAAATCCATTTATTTGGTGGTGCCCTTTCCAAATATCTTCCTTTTTATCTAATCCTGAAAGCCCTTCTTGCATGAAGCTTGGAGCTTTCAATAAAGAAGAGGCATTAGAGCTTGTGCAACTCAAAAATTCTGAGCAATAAAAACCCAGCAATTGTCAGGAAAGGAAAATAGTTTCCCATTGTCATAGTAAAACTTACATTGTGCGAGATATTTAGTTACCAGCACAAACACACCTGATTATTTGGTACTTCTCTTTTTTCTTTTCTTTTTGTGTCTCAGTAGAGGTGACCACACTCAAATATTATTTCATTTCCATAAGTTACTCTCTTCAGTTTCTGTATTCTCTTATGTCATCTGGATACATCCTGCAATAACTCACTCTGTTGTTGATTTTTAAGAATATATATCTAAGAAAGGAATTCGTCATTTCAATGCTGTACCAGTTTGATTAAATTCATTACTGATGTACACAGTTTGAAAGTCTAGAAAGACATAGGATCAAAGAGCTGACAGGTTGCTGAAAAGTAGTTGTGTCAAAATATAGCTATATCATGACTAGCAGATGTTCATTCAGCCTTCACACTCATTGTGGCAATATATACAAGTCTATGCCATATGACCCATGAGTGTAGTTATTAACATTTTTCCTGGCATCTGACCTATGGAGATGCATTTTTAGCCTATTACTTCTCAAGCTACCTCTCTAGGAACATGGAGAATAGGTTATTTGATGTTTACATTTCCAATATATGTGTGTACATTCCCCTTTGCACATATACTATATACATACACATATTATATATGCATACTATATATACTATAAACATAGTGTTACATTATATATACTATATACATATATTTTGATATTTTATTATGAGATAATATATATCATTTATTGTTCTGCTTACTAATTTCTTTCCCCCACCTTCTGTGCTCAACAGTGTTATTGATTGTCCCTTGAACTGTAAACAATCAGGAACCAAACGTGTTTGTTGCTTTTATGAATTATGGTTCAGCTACAGAGAAGTCAACAAATCTACGCATCCTGAATTCATGCCTCACTTATTTAGAACAAAGATACTTTGTTGGACATCTAATTTGTCACCTTAGTCATGCAGGTCAGTTGTTCTTAGCTTCTTATTCAGCCTGAATATCACATTCTGCTGGTGAGCAGGTTTCAAAGATATCTAATCTTGTTGATCTCATGGTACAGTGGGCATGATGATGAAGCATGAAGAGGATAAAAACATCAGAAGGAACATTAATCTCATCTTAATTTTCCAGTCAGTATTTTCCAGATGTCCTGAAGAACATTAATATTTGATATCACATTGTGAATCATCATTACTGAACTACAGAACATGTGTCTCAACCACAGTTTGAAAAAATAGAGAAAAAAGTATTTTCTCCTCCCTTGTGAAGTGAAGCACATACAGAGCATCAGTGAAAAAACACAACATTCTTCTACATCTTTGGCTGCAAACAATTCTTTTTTATACCTCAAGTGGGTTCAACTCAATTTTGATGCTTTGGTCAGTCAAACTAGGGACCCCACCACCAAGGGCTCCAAGTGTACTTTAAAAGGCTGTGATCCAAGCACAGAGCTGGAAGATATGACTGGGGCACACACAACAATTCAGACACAGAAATTACATTCTTACATGACTCAGCTGCATCTCAGTACCTCTTGCTATGGTAAACCAGATCTCAATTTATTTTTTTTTTTCCTGTTGTTCCTGCAAGCTGGAACTTTTTTCATTAAAAAACCCCCAACCTCTTAATTTTTCTCCTGTTTGCTGTCTCTTTTAATATAATGTACTGTCTCCTAATTTTGATATATCTTGTTTAAATAGAACTTAAGAGTAACTCCTATCAAAATTAATTAAAAAATCATTTGTTCTGCAATTCTGTCCCTTTGTTAAACTTAGGGGTTTTTAAAGTGTTCAACATAATTACATTCCCGAGAGAGAATATTTTCCAGTTGTGTTATTAGTTAATATCAAAAAAAACCCTTAATATTACTGCTTTTGACCAAGACCTGTGAAAATTCCCACAAGAGGATATTCTGTCTGTTTCCAACATGTAAATTGAGCTCTGTTAAGAAATTGATCCAATTTGGGAACACAATCTGGGCACACAATGCCTTGCAGACTTGATGCCAGAAGTTCTTGCAAATGCCACCTGGGAAAAATACATATTCCAGTGCTACACAAATGACCTGAAACATGTCAAATAATCTCCAAACAAACATTTCAAAATTATCGAGCTTGTGTTTTCTTGCCTGAAAAATTCTCTGTAGCCATTCATAGAAAGATAACACAAATACTGGTTTTAGGATCTGTTAGAAAGGAAGACAATAGTAAAGCTAAGAGCAACATAATTGACACCCATTTCTACCTGAAAGGCACTTCTAGCAATCTGTTAATTATTTGTATTACAGCACTATTAAGATCAAGACAGGCTCTGCTGTCCTTGAGGGTTAAACTTTCAGGAGAGTTTACTATGAGTCTACTTTCCATGGAGTCTGAATCTATTCTTTCTTGTCTTACATTTAAGCAATGTCTTATTTGGTGTTAGAATATCATTGTCTCTGCTTGTTTAGCATGCAGCACAATAGGGTCTACATAAATCCTTTGGATTCCTGTTTCTTTTTGCTAATTCACTTCTGGTCTAACAAATCCTAAGGTTGGGAAGTGCCATGCTACTTAGAACACGAAGAGTAATCATTATGGAAACAGTGGAAATCATACACTTTTTGAGATTGAAAGTTCTTTGGTTAAGGACCTGTTCTTTAGCAGATACACAGAACAGGGCAAAATTGATTCTGGATTATGGCAAGGACAGTTACTATTATTGCAAAAATAATACTTCTGTATCTGGTTCTAAGAAATCTGTAGATAAAAAATAAGCCCCTTCTACAGACTTCTATATGTCACCTTTTAAAGGAAGAAGAAACCCCGATGTGCAGTTGATACTACCAAGTTAAATGGAAATGAACCAAAGTAGTACAGTGCATTGAAGCCACAATCGTATATTATTACAGTATGTTTTGTCGTGGTTCTGTAATAAGGGAAAGTGTATCTTGGAGCCATGTAGAGAACAGCAAATTTACTATAACTGCTGCAGACAAGTGAGCATGAAAAATGGTCAGTTCCTAAAAGCTTTTAAAGCAGCAATGTTTGTCCTTCTTGGCTTTATGAAGGTCATAAGTCTCTCTGGTATGATCTAAGAAATGCTATTAGAAGGTTCACTTAAATGCAGCTGTGTCCTGAATCTGTGCTCAGAGAGACACAATTCCTTTACAAAAATAGCCACTCAACTTTTATCTGCAGAAAACAATACTCTGCAGTGGACTAGATCAGAGATTCTGCCAACTCCAGAGCTCAGTCCAATGACAGAATGATACATAGGACTTCCCCTGCCAGAAAAGCACTGCCCAAAGCTAACATTGTCTTCATTAAATAGAATAGGCTTAGACATCTCTTTACTGTGACTTCACTGGCTATGTCTAGTGTGTACATAGATACACACATATAAATAAGCATTCCTATTTTTATATAGAGATACACACATACTATGAGGTTTATATGAATGCATACCATACAGACATACATATATATATGTTCTCATTTTTTCTAGATATAATCTAGGGCACCCTAAAATCTGGTTAAAGTAAGGGAAAAGGCAAAATTTTGGAACTCCCAACACAAAGTAATGATCAGATTTAAATTGATTTTTCCTTCCAGGAATGCATTTGCAGATGATCTTTCCATGACAATACTAATTCCTGTGTCAGTAGTGACTTAGGTGTGCTAGACACAACATGAGGAATTGTTGAGGCTCCGTCCAAATGCAGTTGCATGGCTTGAGCAATTGGTAGTCCTGTATGTTTCCACATACTCTTCCTTGCTGTATATTCAGTCCCATACATAACTGTATATTCAGAGAGGTATTCCTCTTGTAGTACAGTTACCTTCTATAGTGACTGATGATCCTGTTCAGTGCCATTAGGTATAAACTGTGGAGTCACCCTATGCAAAGTTATGTTATTCCAAAGGAACAGCTGCCATCAAATAATTCCCAAACATTGGAACTGATACCAGCAAGAATAACATCAGTTTGAGGAACAGAACTGTTCTGGCTACAGAACTGCTCTTACTTTGCCTCAAGCTATTTGTGGAAACAATTAAAAAAAATGATCCCACTTTAGGAGAGTCCTCTGCTTGCTATCTACTTTGCTTTTTAGTTTCCTTTTTGATGGATCTTTCTCTGTCCTTTTCTAGAAAATACTCAGGGATGGAATAGTCACATGTCTAAACAATCAGTTCCGGGGCATTGACAGTGCCAGTACTCCTTACTGTTAAAAAATTACTATTGCAGTCACAAGGTGAAATTCATAAGGTGCCTTTATCCAGCTGAATTCTTGGACTCAGAAGACTGAAGAATGTACACAGTTTCAGAAAAAAAATGAAAAAAAAAAAATAGGAACTTCTGCAATACCTCTTTTACCAAGTACATTATAAAGATTGGTCTTATAACTCCTTTGTAACAGCAGAGCCACAATCAGAATGATTTGCACAATTCTTCCACCACTTCACTGGAGAGGAAAAAGAGGGTACAAACATTTGACTAAATGACATCTGGTTTTATACTTCATTTTTTTGAATTAGTTTTGCAAATTTGTTCTCAAATGACCAAGGAAAGGTAAATTACAATAATCCTAGAAGAATAAAGAATCTGATTCAAAGAACCCAGACATGAAGATACGCCTTTCCCAACTTTAATAGGGGTTAGATGAGGTCCAGAAGGCTTGAATGCTATTAGTGCTATTAGTCCTCTAGAATAAAAAAAAATATTTACTGAATCATGATTATCAACATGAGCTGAAAGTTTCAAAATATGGAAAACAACTCTTTTTATCACCTACCACATTTATAGCAATATTATGGAGTTGTGAACTACATTATATAGTCCCAAACAAAAGTTTGACTATTAACTGTTCAAAGCAGATCTGCAACAAGAAGAAATGTAAATGAGCAACTTAGTATGAGTTCCTCAATCTGGATACCCTGGGTTAGAGAAAAAAAAATGCAGGTTAACTTGTCAATGACAAAGGAGCAACTCTTGATTCACATTTTGCCTTTGCTTTAAAAGGATAGTGAATTCTTATCATTCTCCACACTTTCTGTAAGAAGTCATTGTTCATAATAATATGTTATTTTTAGAGTGAGATATGAAAGAAATCATTAACATACTGTCTCTTAGAATACAGATTATTTCAATTCTAAGTTTAGAAAACTGGGATGGTGAGGATATTGTGTCAATTCAAGAAACCAGATCAGAATTTCTGGTTTATTTGTATCCCACAACCATTCTTAAGAAATATGTATTGAGCCTAAGAGTTCCATGTATAATGCAGTGCAAAACATAATTTTTTCAGTGCTAGTGAAGATAAACTTGAAGGCCTTCCTCAAGTCTCCTGCTGATCATTCTCCATTCTGTATAACATCTAGTTTCCTCCAAAATAACTCACTACCCCAAATGTAGACACTTATTTCAATTCCATGTCTGAAGGAGATGGAAGCCCAGCACTTACATAACATTTTCTTAACATATTCTGCAGCGTTCTTTTGTATTTATAGAGAAATGGAGGCATGAAACAGAGGAAGCCTACTGGAAAACATATCAAAATTCCTGCTCCTGAATTCCAGGTTTCATCCTTCTTCTTTCTTGCTTTCTGTAAATAAAAACAGATATTATGATGCTATGAAGAAAACATCCCAGCATGCAGCTCAATGAAAGTAAAGCTAATCCATGGGCTTGGTTACACAGCAGCTGAACTCTCCTGTAAATTCACACTTCAATCCATGCTCACAAAATGAATTGCACAATTGCAAAGGTTACTGTGGGGTTAAAAGACATAATTAAAGAATAAAATTGATGTGCTGTCAACTGGGCGGGAAAACTACCTCAAACCACCAAAAGTCTCATAGACTTTATAACCCAGCTTTTTCTTTGTTGTTGGGTTTTTTTTCTTGGTGTTGTTTTTTAAATTTACACTCTATATCAAAGGTACAAAATCTCAGTTAGAACCTGAAACCAAATCCAAAGCACAGTCACAGTCACAATTAGCTCAAGGGATGTGTAAGAAACAAGAACAAAATCATAGTTTCTGATGAGTTTAGGTTCACAAATCAGTGGAGACAGGAAGGAATGCAGCACCAGATTTCTTTGGAAGTCTTTTTCACAGTTTGACAACAAGGAGGCCAGCTCATAGCTTAGCCAGTCCTCCAGCTACAGCAAACTTCAAAGGACTGCAGTATCATTGGGTGTGTGAAATGCCACTGCTGCTATATTTCACAAAATGTGCAAAAAACCAACCCCCATAATTTTCTGGTTTCTAATCCAATATAAAGGAATTCCTGGCATTCTGAATAAGGCAGCACAGGGCAGGTTTTCACAGCACTTAGACACAAAAGAATAAAATCCAAAAATTGCTTTGGAGAGCCCAACACAGAAGGACAACTGAGCTCTGAAGAAAGGCTGAAGAATTATACACAGTTTAACTTTTGGTCCCTCAATACTGCTTCTGAGAATGTTTGCAAGGAAGGTCACAGCCCTTGGTTCCACTGAATCCCTGGCTGACCAAAGGAAGCTGTTAGGAGTTGGCAATGAGGACAGGACATCTGTATGCATAAAGTTATTGTAGAATCACAGTCCTCAAGTCTGTTAGTGAAAATCTTTTGCCACTGAATGCAACATGCTTTTCCATGGATCTCAGCCTGTGTATGAAGCAAACGTGGCAAACAAGCCCCTTCTTTGCCACAGAAGAGCAAGACAAATCAAATTTACAGATGTGAATAAAAAAAAGCTTGCTGCATAACTAGTTTCAGCTAGGAGGTAAAGAGAGCATCTCAGGCTGTTGGCAGAATTTCTACAGAGATAAAAATAAGTTTCTTCCTTAATATATTACTAATACTGATGCATGAATTGACCTATTGGCAATACAGACACCATTCAGTAGGCGTGAAGTAAAACATGTATTCAATGTATTTTCTGAATAAAATAAAAATATTGTAACATGATTTGCAATTATACAACTGGAAAATCTTTAGGAGAATTTGAAAAGTTTAAATATTCCAGCATGAGGCAGAATTGTTTTCTGAACTATCAAGTGTACATAGAAGAGAACTGTAAAAATATCTTAAGTTTATCTTTTAATCTTTGATACATTCAGATGTTGATCTAAAGATAGAAGTACCCTGGCTACTTCTATCTTTTCCCTAAACAGAAGAGCAATATATTTAAAGGTCTCTACAAAGTATTTCCAACATCTCGTAGAAGACCAAATCTGTGGTTATAACAACAGTAATAAGAAAGAAAAAAGATCCTGAATAACTCTTGAGATCAGAGAAAAAGGTCAGTAAACAGCAGTTTACGCTTGTTAAAGGAGTCTTTACAAAAAGCACAATATGTGTGCCTAGTTGCAAGCCAATGAGTGCTCATTCTTGCATAGTTGCACACAAACTCCTAGACAGACAGCATTGCTCTAGGTGATGTGAAGTTAAGAAAAACAACATAAAAAATAAAATTCATAATTTTTTCCATATCATCCCCTTTCCTGTTGTTGATATAAACAAGAATCAGTGCTGCAGGTCAGATTGTGGAGTGCTCTGCAGTCAGCAATTTCTTGCAGGCAAAAGAACCCATTGTGTGACCTCGCCAAAAATTATCTTGCTATGGGAATAAAAGAACATACTAACATAAGAAAAATGTGCATTGGTTTGTTTCAGAGCTCACATAGCACTTTACAGCAGCAGAAGGCCAAATGCTTACAATTCAAGGCTGTGCCTGATGAGATGAAAATTTCATGTTGGGTAGGTGCTCAAGTGAGACAACTTGGTTTTATTTCTCTGTAGAGCTTGCAATGAGAGATGGCTGGTGCCCCCAGTGCAAGTTACAACAAAAAATCAACACATTAGGAAAATTTACCCTAGCACTTGAGCTATTCCCTTGTATTAGAACAGGGAATCCTGCTAGAATGTTTGCAATGGTAGCTATTGCAACAGAGATGATTAACAGGTTGGGTTGTAATCACACTGGATGTTGAAATGATACCAATTTACACCTCTTAAGAATATCTGTTTTCTTGCTGGAGAAACTACTTCCTTTTTTATTCTTTCCCTCTGGCTGTTAGACAGGTACTTTACTGACTGAGAAGGGAAGATCCCTAACTTCCATCAGCGATCCCTGAAACAGTTAGCACTTTGTGTTTTCTAGGAGGATATTAGCCTAAGATATTTCAAGAGAGTCTTGACTCACAAAATACTCACAGGCTACTAAAATCTGTCTCCCAAAAAGATTTATAGTATGTCAAAGCTACTGGCTTTGGATTTCATATATACATATATATACACACCTATGAACATAGGTGAAGGTTAATCCAGTCACTTGTATTGTTTGATCATAAAATCTGTTTCATCCTTTAGAGTCTTAATGCTTTTATAATTAAGAAATGATTGGAGTAGGTACTTTGGTGAAAGCATGTCACTTGCTCCTTGAGACACATTTTTGCTTAAATTTAAATACAAATTAGCACCTAAAAGCATCCAAACCAAGATTAGCAATTTTGACATCTCAAATACTGTGACTCCATTTACCTACATGAATCCACTATCTAAGTGAGAACAGTATTATTCCTTGTTTTCATTATGCCTCATATACATTATATGACATATTGCTGGAATGTGGTTAATTTGAAAGCATACAGCAGGATGAACTCCAGAATGGCCTGGAGACATGACATTCTACATGTTGAGTTATTGGGGGTGGTCACAGTAAAGCCCCTCTGACTACCTAGTATTTAGCAGCCGTTCACTCATTTTTCCTCACAATGTTAACTGTGAAGTAAGTCATGTTTGTCAGTTACAAAAAATTAAATTACTAAACCATTCAGATGGATTATTTTGCAAAGGAATCCATATTACCTTTAAACAAGTCAAGTCTTTTAAAAGTTATCCAGCTACTTAAAGGGAATTCTAGATCTTTGTCCTTCTGCAGGTCTAAAACTATCATCAAATTTCCATTAGAAATACATTGCTAGATACGTTACACCTATTTTGATTAATATTCACATTAATATTAATAATAAAAATATCAAAGAATCATAGAATAATTTTCCACTACCTTCTGGCTGTCAGGGAACTGAATGCTTATCTACACTGTCTTTAGTAGCTACTTTTGCATTTGCAGAGACAATATATGGAGCCATGTGTACACACACTGCTGACAGGGATGGAGCCAGCAAATACATTAGTCATCTCACTGTCGGGATGCTCCAGACTGAAGACACAGTTTGTGCAGTGTGGCTAACAGGACTGAACATGAGGCACAGCATCTGAGCCAACATGTTTGATTAGACCTTATCTGGAAGAGGCATTGAATAACCAGCCTGAGCTACTGGTAGAACCTGTAGCAAAACAAACCAGCATTCTTAATACAGGCCTAGGTTCTAGTTGCATAACCATTGAATTAGACTAGTTATGTTAATGGTTTTTAACAGAACTTTGATAGTTTGTTGGGTTTTTTGCTTGAAGGTGTGACTGGAGGTTTCCTCTGTATGTTAAATCCAAATAAAACTTATAGTAGTTAAAACCAAATAAAACCTCTACACAACTCATTAAAAAAACAAAGACATGAAAAACACGTGAAACATAACACAGTCAGAATAACCCTACTTTACTCTTACCCAGATGAACTTATTCTTTGTAAGGTAGTGGAGTGAAATGTAATGTGATTCCATTCAAACCTCAACTCTGCAAACAGTACATGTGTGACCCTGAGTAAGTCACCATACATGAAACTACAAGGACTTAAGAACCTAACTAACAAGCTCCTAACTCTGATCTGTGGATAAATTAAAAAATGCGTAAAACCTCCATGTGCTAAGAACAAGATAAAGTGATTTTCTTCTATTATTTGTCTTTGCTTTCCTAGCTTCTTATAGCCTAACATCTTAGGATCAGGACTTTCTGCTCCTGCATGTGTATGGTGTCTCAGATGAAAAACAACATGGATCTCTGCTTCTTTAGGCCTGTGATTATTGCTTGAATGAAATAATAATCATTAATGTTTGACTGAGGACTGTAGAACTGGATTGCCATTTTCATTAAGAAATGGCTATTCTTTACCTGGTATCAGTAATCTCAAACAGACCGGATTCCTTGCTGTAGTCAAGAAATCTCACTATAATAAATACTCTGCAAATACATGTCTCATTCCCAGGCACTTTGTAGTGTAAATGGAACCAATGACACCTTCCTTATACATACATTTAGTCAGAAAGAGAACTTGCAGATCCTGCTGTATAAGAACAAAACAAGAGAAACAAACATTAAAATTCTATGAACAAGTCCGGAAAAAATCCAACACTATTATGTTCAGGGGTTTTGAAACCAAAGAAAACCAAAGCAAGTGAGGTGAGAAAACAATTTATCTAGGCCAGTCCAATCCTGAAAGAATGGAAAGGTCCAAAAGGCATTACTTCCACTTCTGTGTTATTATCCCCAAAATACATCACAATTTGGACATATTAAATGTCTTCAGCAGGCTTAGAGAGTAACATGTTGACAAAGAAATATATGTTATTAGTTTGAGCTTCTAGGTCACCTGTGGGACAGCAATACAAACACAACCTGGCTAATATTGCCAAAAAGTAAACAAGCGGTTCAGAATGTAGGCAGAGTAGGAGGGGAAAAAAGAATCACTAATGTAATGAAAGAGGACAGAAAATGAATACCAGGTTGAGAAGAAACATGTTTGTGGAATAGGTGTGTCAAGAGAAATAGCTGCATAGTTCATCTAAATGACAATATGAATGTACTCTCTTGGTTTTGTTTCTTTGTCTTGTATATTTAATTTTTTCTGGTTTTCTGCCTTACAGCAAGTTGCTGGAAGGGAAAGCAATGATTACTATCTCACCAGTCTTTTAAGTCTTCAGACTTGTACCTCTCTCCAGAGGCAACCTAGAAAGAAAGAAATAATCAATTTAGTCCATGTGGTAGCATTGCAAGGAAAAAAATGCAGCACAGCAATGAATGTTTTCAGTTTTCATTCAATTCTTGTTAATAGATAGTTCAAAAGGTAAAAGGTGCTGTCTGTGGGGCTGTAGGTAAGTTATGTGCTTCAGCTATTTCCGATTTATTATTGCTTTTTGCTATTTCTCAGTGACCCGCCAGCTTCCTAGGGAATCATATAAATCTTATTTCATCTCTGTCAGACTGATGCTTTTATTAGTCAGAGCTGTGACAACAAGGAGTGCACCTGTGGGGGAAAAGTTCAGGAAATCTTTCAGTGCTTCCATTCAAGGAAAAGCTTACAGAGACATGGGATCCACCTGTGGGGATGTAAAGCATCCCACTACTGGAAGTAACCTAGAAGACATGCTGGGAATGAAAAGCTGTGCCTCAAATATTAAAATGCCCTGTCCTAGGCAGCTTCAGAAGTCAGTACCCAGAGCAGTCCTTCAGGGGTTTTAAAACTACAGTTTTACAATGATTTCAGTGAAATATTACAGGAGCTGAGCACATGGTTGAAGGATTCTCACTTACAGAATGATAGTCACAGGGAAGCCTGGGCTGGAAGGGACCTCTGGAGGTCTCTAGTCCAGTCTCCTACCTCAGCAAAGTTGTCTTCAGAATTATGGCTGTTACAAATGGCAGAACAGTTGTAAGGTGCAAAGCTTGCCAGGGTAGGAAACATTCTGATGTGCCTTTTACCTCAGACCAGCATTGCACATGATGATACATGGAAACAGCATATGCTGATGGTTCCCACCTGTTCTTTGAAGAAAATCAGGAGAGTTTTTGTAAGATTTTGTTTCCTCTTCCCAAGGCTGATCAGATTGGGGTGTTCTGCATGTGGGCACTTTTCTACTCTTCTACTGTCAGACTGAGCTAAGCACAAGAGAGGCAGAGATCCACAACAGTAGCACTGATGGGTTTATTAGGATGCTCTTACTCTGAAAGTCAATCACGTAAGAGGACCCTTGAAGGAATAACAGCTTATCCTAAAGGATGTTCACCAGTGACCCAAGGTCCAGATAAGATTCTTTGATAGGTTTTCAAATATACAAAATAGAACTGCATATTTGCAGCCTGGAGACTGTAAAAGCATCCAATTTCAGGAAAATTTGTCTTTAAGTTGCAGGGCATTTTGTTTTAATAAAGATCCAAACATTCAGCTTATAAAACCAGAGACAAATCCTGGGATATTCAAAATGTGCTGAATGCTGACTGAACACTATTACCACTTTAAATAGGAAGAGTAGATTGATTGCTTTTGAAAATCTCATCCCCAAAGCCAACCAGAGTGTTTAATCTACCCCTCAAGTCCAATACAAGTTTACATTCTGATGGATATATTGTACTGTCCAATTTTAAATGACCCACAGCATAAAATGCAATATTCCTTTATAGTTTTATCATCTTTCTCTTTAGAAGACACCTTCAGCTTATTTCTAATAATTCTCCCACACACACACACTTCTAACTACTTTTTTTGTGTCTGTGAACAAGAGGCATTTAAAAATCCTCAACAGGATTTTCTGCAAGGCTTTAAGTACTATCACAAGAAACAAGCTGCCTGCTGTGTTGAAAAAAGTAGAAATAGGAAAAAAATACACTTTACTTTCAACATGACACAAAATAGAGAAAAAGTTGAGAGGGAGTGACAAGAAAGTATTACAAAATGCATCCATTCCTGAAAGTTCCATTTCTTCACATCCTCTCTGTTTATTTAGAATTAATTCCTAGAAAGCTTGTCCAGTAATGTTAAGAGGCAAGATGAGGTTTTACAAATACATTTTGCCTCATCTTAACTTATTATTCCCATAGTTCCTAGATTTGCTTTTGGTGTTGCCTCATTTCCTTTCTCACAAAGGAAAAATACAAGTTCTGAGCTGATTCACAATGTCTGCATCACATGTCAGTTGGGAAGTAGTGACCATACAAGATTGCATTTACAACTTGGAGGCAAAAAAAAGAAAAAAGAGTTCAATGTGACAGTCAGTTTAGGCATATGGGGTGAAGGGAAAAAAAGAAAAGCTCTTTACAATTGTAATTGCATGTTCACCCACTATTAGTCTCAAGCTTTAACAGTGACAACTGCAGAGCTGCAACAGCAGCTCATGGCTCAGGCAGAACTGAAATTATGAAGCCTGAGCAAACTGCAGTGTGCAAGAGACTTTTTCCCTATAGATATTTTTCCGTTGTAGTGATGCCACCTCAAGGCAAGGCATGGACAGACCAAAAAACAAGTGTATCAAACCACATGCATAGAAGGTGCCAGGTGAGCTCAGATTTCTATCAACGTCCCTTCATTGACAATGACAACTATATTTACCCCCAAATATGTTCATGCCTACCAAGGGAAGAATTACCAGATCAGCTATGAGTCTGTGGCAGTCTTCATCTCTCAAGAAAGGTAGCACATATACTGTGAGCTGCTGTTATGCTGAGGAGACCATGTGGAAGAGAGAAGGCATCTAACCTCAGAGGGCCTTAAGAAAAGTAGATGATGATGTAGACCTAGGAACAAGGCATGTGCAGAAAGATAATACTTCCATGACATGTATTTCTGACTGCCTACTGCAATGGGGAATGCATCAGAGAAGAGCACCAAATCTAGCAAATGAAGCAATACCCTGGAAACAGGAGGATGATAAAGATTATGGATGAGAATTGATTGTTCATCTCTTCAGAAGTATAAGACTTAGAGTACTAAAAGCTACTAGTTGCTGAGTTCAAAACAATCAAGAAAAAGCAGTTCTTTGCCCCATAGGGTATAGGAGACTTGTAGAACATATGGCTAAGTGATGTTGTGGATGTTAATAGTTTATATATGCAATCACTATACAATGTATAGTGTCTTTCTTCCTTTTTTCCTCTCTTTCCTTTCTTTTCTGACTTACTGCATGTTTTCTTACATTCAAGAAGGGTGGCCATTAACCAGTACAGCTTCAGTGCACTGGCATTCATCTTGCCTGTGAGAAAAATGCAGTCAGGGATAGACTGACTAGCACAAGCTACTACACTGAGAAATTTCTGATGACCAACTAAAATTAAATTGCCTTGCTCCACCGCAGTGTGATCCACATAGACTGAATCTGGTGACCTTGCCTCATCACCAACTGCCATGAGTTAAGGCTGGGCCAGTCACTACATGAATGACAGATACTCTCTAGCAATCTTCCATCCTGAAAAAGGAAGAAAAAGATAATAAAGGAGATAGACTTATGGATTGGAACACTAAAACAACATTCATGAAAATAATTAAAATAATTATATTAAATACTTACCAATATGTACAAAACTGATATAGAATCCAGACCCCCAAAAGAAGTTATGTCACTATTAATACTGATGCTATGGACAGGAGCTGGGGAAGTCCCAGACAGGAACTGGATTCAGGAGCTGGATTCCAGAACTAGAGTCAGAAATGGGCATATTAAAGGCAAAATAGACAGAGTTCTCCTTGGACACCAACCACCGAAGAGAAGAGCTTGACCTTGTGACCCCTCAGCTCTATACCAAATATCATATCTATGGATAGAATACCTTGTTGGTCAGTTTAGGGTCACATGTCCTGTCCACATCTCCCTGTAGGTGTGGACCCTCACTGCATCTTGTTGTCAAAAAGATTTAACAGCGACTTTGGCCTCCATAGGAGGAAATGTAAACAATAGCCTTTCTGCACGCCAATACTTGGAGGCAACTGAAAACATCAAGCAGAAGCAGACACTGTCCACACAAATAAGTAGCTGACTGCAGAAAGTGTAGTCACTTAGAAGAGATTAAGCTAAAAAGTAAAACCACTGAATGGAATTAATTCACTTGTATCTCAAGATAGGACACTAACAAAGGAAGTTATTTCTTGCTGGTGTGCTTTAAAATCAGCATGCAATCTCTCTTCTTCCTTTGAAATGATTTTTTAAAACATTGTTTTACAGCCCTTGTTTCAGACACAGCCACTTGGCCAAAGGGACGCCAGAGCTGGAATAAGTAGCTGAAAAATTAGATTGAGAATCATGGTTCTTAAAAAGGATTTTTATGTTTCTTGGGTTTTGGTGGTGGTTTGTTGGGGTTTTTTTTCCAGTTGTTGACAGCAAACAGTGTCTGTAATAATTCTGTGCCTAATTTGATTTTCAAGCTGTTAAGAGACCAGGCTCAAGGCATAGCAGGTTTTGTCAGTGCTGAGGGATTTTTCATCTCTGAGACTAAATTAACTCTGTCTTTTCTTCTGTACTTTCTTGAACAACATTGAAAAATGTGGATTAAAAGCAAATAAAAACAAAATCAAATGACCCAAAGGACTA
Organism: Upupa epops; assembly: GCA_013397515.1. Taxonomy (NCBI): domain Eukaryota; kingdom Metazoa; phylum Chordata; class Aves; order Bucerotiformes; family Upupidae; genus Upupa; species Upupa epops. The sequence goes on from VZRI01006726.1 coordinate 97,012, forward strand.
ACCATGAGGAGATAAATGAGCAATTAGATTTTCATTTTAGCTTGACAACTAGAATTAGCGATTCATAGGGTTTGACACAAACTGAAATACCTGAAACAAAGGTGAGACGCCTTGGGTTTGTTTATGCTGAGCTCTTTATTTTCTGATTCCCCAAAAGAAGAAAAAATTATTATATCACAATTCATAATTAAGCATCACTTAGAAAAAAATAAATAAAAATATAAACCTAGCACTTACTGCTCTGCTTCTGCTGAGACACAAATTTCAAAAATCAGAGCTTTATAGTTATCTGTAGTTCAGTAGCATAAAAAAGTGATGAGCTCACAGGCATTACTCAAAAAGACATAGTGTATCTGTGGTGTAGTGGTTTAGAGTAAGGGTCTAAATCGGTTTGGGTTGGTGCCTGCAATTCATGCACAGCAACCAGCTCTTGGCAAGAATTCAGCAGGCAATGAAGCAACTTCACTAAAATGAGAAGTATTTATTGAACCCATCACCAATAAGAAAAGGAAAAAAATCCCCAAATAAGTGAAAGAATCAAAAAGGTAAAACAGAGGCCAGAAATTGTATCACAACGCCTTTACACACACTCTGAGAAAAATGGAAGACAGCTGACACATTGGGCTTAGATGGGAACTCTGGGAAAAGAGTGTACACCCACAGTCATAACCATAAAGCCACCACACACACACAGATAATTCCACCCCGCTTCCAGAAAGGGGGGGGGGGGGGGAGTGGCAGAAATACAGCGCAAAGTTTGCATTGGCAAAGTTCCTTTTCCAGTCCTCTTGCAGACATCAGACCTCCCTGATATCTTAGGCTTGCTTCTAGCTCCTATTGTCTTAGGAGTTCTTCTTTGAGGCAACAACAGCATCAGATATAAGAATATAACAGAATCCTGATCTCTTTCTGTTTGCCAAAGGTTTAGAAGATCAGTACTTAAGATCTATCTCTCTCTTTCTCTTATCAGAGGCTTCTCTCACTCTCTCAGTGGCAGATCATACAGCATCTTGGTGGTGACAGAGGCAACATGGCACTGGTTACGTGGGACTATGCCTGTTGTGGTATATAGGTCTGTTAGAGGGCTTTTTACCCTCTTTTCTTCTCCCCAGTGGTTAAGTTTCTGAGGGAAGGGAGAGGATTAAGAGCCCACTGTTGTTTGGCTTCTTCAAAGGTGATCCAGCTGATAGGTGTAGGAGCTGTTCTTCTCTTCAGCCCACTGCTGAATGTACATCAAATGTACATTTTATGCTTTATTTCTGCTGCCTGACTCTCCCACCCCTTTCTCTGTGGGGAGCGATTGTGTGTGTGTGTGTGGTGGCTTTGTGGTTATGAGTGTTGGTGTACACTCTTTTCCAGGGCTCTCATTTAAAGCCAAAATCCAATGTGTTAGCTGTCTCCCTTCTCTCTCAGAGTGTATGTAAAGGCACAGTGATACAGTTTCTGTTTTATCTTTTTGATACTTTTACTTAGTTCATGATCTTTTCTTATTTGTGATAGGTTCAATAAATTCTTTTCTTTTTAGCAAAGTTGCTTCTTTGCCAGCTAAATTCTCATTGAGATCTGTTTGCTGTGCTTGAGTTGCAGGCACCTACCCAAACCGATTTAGACCCTTGCTCGAACCCATTACATTTGTTTAATGGAGTAAGGGATGATAGACTTGCTGCACAGCAGGGCAAATGTCATGAGAAAACCTTCTCTTTGCTGACCATTTCTGTTCCAGTCAGAGCTGAGCTCTACTAGTGTCTACTAAGCACCACATGCTATTATAAAGATGCTGTGGTGACCAGTGCTTTAACACTGCCTAATTAGTATGGTTGAAGAAAAATTGTAATGAAATCACTTCAGTTATTAATTATTACAGTAATCTATAATAGATAATGAACAGCATGTTTAATAAAGCCTTTAAGGATGTATGTAGAAGGAGTAATTTGGCTTTGGATTTTGTGAGATGCTTCACTCAAACAAATTTTGCCCATGTTTTTGTGATGGAAGATTTTTTTTCCTAAACCATCAAAGACTGAACATAATATGTGACGTTAAAATGGCTGGAGACTGAGTGGTAGAATTTTTGTTTGACATACAGGGCCATTCATTGCTATAAAGAACAAGCCCTGACATTTTCCCTGAATACATACCTGTAGATGCTGTATTTTGCTTACTTTGCTCTGTTTCCAGGAATTGTCTCCAGAAAGGGGGAAGAGAGCTTTGACCTTCAGAGAGAAATGAAGAGAAGCTGGGTCCCCATAAAGCTGCATCAAGGAGATAAATCAAATCTACTGCACAAGGAACATACATAGGGGTCCTACATACACTACAAGGGTGTGGTTAAGAGAAAATCATTGTGGGGCATATACTTTATAGCACCTTAATATATTAGCAGCCTACTAAATAGTAAAAGTGTCTGTGATTTTATATACACTGTATCCTATTTCCTCCCTCCCGCATTCACTTCCAAATGAAAAGGCAAGGAAAATGGCTTGGGTATTTACCCGTCTGGGATACAGCAGGAACCTAACTTCTGACTGGTTTTGCTAAGTGCAAGGCAGTATTGAACTAAATATTTAATTTCTAGCTGAAGTAATGTGAAATCACTAACTTTTAAAGTAGTTCTGTCAGAAGAATGGCTTCTTGAGGAGAAGACTAAAGAGACAAGAATGCAATACTCATCCTGCTATTTTTTATCTTTTCTGTTGTTTCTTGCAACAGAGCAGAGGGTGCAACATCTTCCTGCCTCATCCCCAGACAGCTGCTGGCCTCAGCTCTTTGTCTAATCAACTCAAGGGTTAATTAGGATGCCTACAGCAGAAATTGGAATGTTGAACACTGTATGAGAAAACATAAATCTAAAATTTCCTGCACTGAGACTTGAGCAAATTTTTGTTAGTTTGAACCCATTCTGAATATAAAGGTCTGTTTCTTAGCCTTCATAGTTCTGGAGTGTTGTAATATATACAAAATGCTTGGGAGCCATGGTAATTGCTTGAAAAAAAATAAATCAGTTATTAATTCAAAGTCCAAATATTAATACATATAACAATATAATTTCAAATGTAGTCAAACACACCAGACAAAAACAACATGCATTTTTGAAAGCACAAGGTGGCCATGTGCATGTAACCAGGGTAGGTAAATAACTGCATTTACCTCCACTGAATTGGAAGGCTAAAGAAAAGCAGGAGTCAACATCTTCACCATCCCTACTGTTATTTGTCAGCAAGGGAAAAATAATTTGTTTGATAATTAATAAAAACATTGGCTTTCTATAAAAAAGATGGATTTCTCCACCTTTAAGTAATTTTACTTTCACTTTCTTTTTTCTACTTACTCTTCTTGAATGAAATGCCAGAAGCAGTAGAAGAGTCCAGTAGGCACTTTAATATCAATATTACCCTGAAAAGTAAGCTTAATCACATACCTCAAGGCTTTCAGAAAAGGGAATGTAAAGTACAGAATATTCAGCATTTGCAAAGAAGAAATATTTCAAGGTGGAATGACTAAAAGCTTATTTGAAGGACTTCATTATTTATTTCTGTAATTCACTTCTTAGGTGGACACTTTCCTTTCTATGACTGTTTGCACGTCAGTCTAACAATTCCACAATCCAGTTTAAGGATAGGGTAGTGCAGCTGCTTCAGTGTCAGTCACAAGGTAAGCATGATCTGAGCTTCTGTGCCCTATTTCAATGCCTTCTTCAGTCCCACTCTTCTGAGACCATGAGCATTTGTGTTCAAGACAGAGAGAAGTGATAGGGTGTTTAGCTGACCTGCCAGCATTCAAAAAGCATTCAAGGACCAAACTGATGAAAGAAAAATAAAAATAAAAGCAAACTAGCTCATAAAAGCGTAACTCAGAGATTTGATAGCATCCAGGAAAGAGCATTGCAGAGTGTTGATTGCAAAGCGATAGACAGAGGTTTCCATTTCACACACTGTCATTCTAATCTCACAGTCCCAGTTCCACAATGTCAGAAGAGATCCCTCATAAAAGGAATGAAAAAGGAGCAAAAGATTAGAAATAACTACTCTATGAAACACAGAAAGGGGACAGGGCATTCGTTGAACTGTTCTGCCAATTGTAGCACAGAGAATTTTCATTCACAAATTGATGTTCCTAACAGTAAAGGCAAAAAGGCAAGAGGAACCTAGCTAGCATTTCTTGGCATAGTTTAAGGAAAAGTTCCATCTGTGAGTATAATTGACACAGTTTAAATTCTAAGAGTACAAGTGCCAAGAAACTCACAGGACTGTAAGACAATCAAAGCATCCTCTTGTGACTCACCTTAATCCTCTGAGATAGATGCCTATGTCTTTTGAATAGCTGAGGCCCTTCAGTGAAGAGGAGGATGACATAATGAAGCTCTGCTTTTTGTAGCCTTCACAAGAATGCATGAAATGAGAAAAATTCAATTTTAGTTTATCCACAGAGGCACTATTGAGAATATGCAAGACCTGAAATCCTCCAGAAAGGTCATTGAGAGCCCCACCATGAATAAAATCAAAAGCCTATTGAAGAAGCAGGTGCCATTGAGAGCTGTTGGTGATTTAGAAATAAAATCAAGGACAAAGGAAGAGCAATGTCTGGACTTCTAATTTTCCATAGAAGAAACAGAGAATACCATGAGGGGTAGCAAGGGATGGAATGCAAAGCGAAGAACTGTGCCAGCAGAAGCAGGAAGAAAAGTTACACCCTAAAGCTAAGATCTATCCCAATGCTTTCATCTAACTATTTGCTAATGATGTGAAAATTATAAAACATTCAAGACATTATGAAGGCTCTATAAAAGGGAACATAGCAATGCAGATATTAAAAATGATGAGACATGGAAGAGAATAAACAAACAGGAGAGTCTCTGGAAGGAAGATGCAGCATTCACATGTATCTTATTTCCTAAGAGCACTCCACACTCTCCATTGTTATAGCCTGAAAAAATGCATCTTAAAACCGATGGCAATTCACAAAATACTCATGCCAGACTTAGTTTTGTTTCCAGACACCAATTGAACTGGAATAGAAAATCTTAATTTTCTTAGCAAAACTTTTCACCTCATAAAGATTTTGTCTGTTGCTATGGAATCACTTGTACAACACTGTACAAAAGGGGAATTTTTCAGTTCCTTTCACATGCAAATTTTCATACCCCAGACATCTTAATTTAATGATATTTTCTCTTCATCCTTCAGAGAATTTCTTTTATTCCCGAACAAGCTTCATGTCTATATCAGCTGTATGTCTATATCATTCTTATAATCTTCTCTTCTGCAAATCAAAATCTGCTTTTAATTATAGAACAGCAGTTATTTCACTTTGATGACACTCAAGTGCTTATTTCAAATAGAACGAGCAATAGAGCAACTGCTATGATATTTTCATACGTAGAGCAATGACCTTTTAAATATTATTTCATGGAAACAATGGAGTTATATTCATCAGGATATACAGAAACTTGCTGCTTCTTTTTTCAGACATTCCACTTTCAATTCACAATGACATTTGGTAGGAGACATAAAAATATCAGCAGATCAGGTTTTTTGCAGTCACTTGATCTGACAAGAATTCCCTTCTCCCTGTTTTTACAGAGCTATGCTGTTCACTCATTGGGCCTATTTCAATTTGCTTATTAAATATGTAAGATCTTTGTCATGCAGCCAGGAGATGAATCATGTAAGATTAACACAAAGACCTTGTGAGAGATTTTTTTTCTTAAAAAATTATTAATATTAATAGTATCTGCAGCTCATGTTGTTTATTGTACTTTCGAAACCCAAGTGTCAATACAGTAGGTAATTTGTACTTTCCTTCCTTATCTTCTTCAAAGAAAAGGTGACATTCAATTTAACTAAAAACAGAATTCATGCATTTCCACCTAAGTTTCTTTTTTGCATCCCAAAGACTCACTGTCATCTGGCCATTGACACAAGAGAAGAGGTAACCTGAGGTAATAGGTAAGAAACCTAAGGGTTTATTCTTTGTGTTGACTTATGCAGCTTCATAAATCACACAGGTCTTACTTAAGTAATTTCACGAATCACCTACTGAAAGAGAAGTAGCTATAATTGCTAACTGTCGGGAACCTGGATTTGAATCTTTGCACAGAACGGAAAGAAAATTCTGGTGCTCATGAGGGATCCAAAGTAGACAATATATTGAGGATGAAAACCTTAGACCTAACCAGTAGACAGTATGAGGGAAGAAAAAGCTGTCTTTCATTGCTCGTCCTGTCAGTCTGAATCCTGAAACATGCTCCTGAAATGCTGGCTTACGGGATACTTTTTTCAAAATGTTTAGCATACCTCGTTCCTGTCTTTCCAAACTCAACTAGAGGAAGTATCACGTACTTGCTCTGGATACATAGAGAATTAGCAGCTGAGGCTTCACTCAAGAAATGGCTTCCATTCTGATGTGACTGTATGGCAAATCTCAGACAAATTCTATTTTGCGATTATTGTGGTATCATCCTACCACTTCCCCATTTCCACCTCTGACTTCTTAGTGCTGAACAGATTCCAGAGGAGCTTCTGTATTTGTTGCTGGAAGGCAATAGCAAAGAGCAGCGAGGCTTGCAGCACTTCATGAACTTTGGGTTGTGTCTCTCCATAGGAGACTATTCTGAGGACAGCATTATCAATTGCTTTATTGCCTATGTGCAAACAAACCCGTTGCCTCCTTTAAAGAGTGTCCTATTCCCTTCTGTAAGATTGTTAATTCTTTTACTACCAGCTAAAACACAGAACTAGTTGTTAAAACATCACCTAAAAGAAGGCATACTTTCTCACAAAAGAGACACATTTAATTGTCAAGAAAAATTCTTCTCTCGCACTTCCTGTTCTATAATAAATATAATATATAATATATAAATAATAATATAATATATAATAAATATAATAGTAATATAATAAATAATATAATATATAATATAATAACATAAATATTTTCCTCTACACAAAGAGTTTCTAAAGGGGGAGACTAACCTATAGTCTGGTACTTGTATCATTCTAGGAAGAGAAAAAACGCAAAAAAGCAACAGGTAGTGGCTGAAACAAGCCAACTCTTCTGTTTATTTCAGGGTTTTGATAGGAGAAAATAATCATTAGCACTGCTTGTTCAGCTACATTTTAAAAGGAAGCAATAGTATTCTTATCTCTGGAGGAATTTAGGGACATACACTTCATCTTCACAAGCAATTCTCTGCTATTGGTAATAAAATCTCTTTTTTACCCTTTAAGACTAGAGTCCAGCAAGAAAGAATGAAGGTTCACTATGATCATGTTGGATAAATAGCACTGAAACTGAAAAAAACCAACCCTACAAAGCCCAGAAAATTCTTTGCAGTATTACAGAGTTGATCCTGAACCTACCAGATAGACCAGATTGAGCCTATTCTCTTCAGTCGTACTGATAGAAAGTGACAGCTTGTATATAGATTCTACATTCAGAAATGACTCCAGTGATTGCCTATTCAGACATCTCACTTAACATGGAGAGGACAGTTCTGCAAGATCAATGGTTTTAAATATTGTGGTTTGTATCTTTCCTGCTTTCTTGATCTTCCTACATATTTTCTGCTTCTGATACACAGTAGGTTATGATTTAAACTAAAACACAACTGAAGGAAAAGTGAAAGTCTGGAAAAAAATGTGAAACTATTTGAAGCAAGATACACTGGAGTTTTACGGACGGAACTTGTTCACATTATACTTTCAGTGCTATACCTCGGGCTGAGGATACAAATCTTGAAGCTCTGATCTAAAGTAAAACAGATTAAAAAATTGATTTCTCTTAACATACACAGTTAAATGGACCTTTAAAGTGCAACCCATTGAGACACCTCCTAATTTGAGCTTGGAGTCTGTAAACAATGAGCAGCTCTCTCTTCTGTGATGACTATAAATCCTTACGTTAGTTTATACAAGTAAATGATTCTGTGTTCTGGGAATGACTCAAAGAAAATGAAATCAATCACATTTATAAGCATCTTGTGACCTTTACCCATTTCTCTGGAAGAGAAATAAAATGAAGAGAATTGTACCTTTGTTTCCACAGTGTTGTCTGAGTGTTTGATAGGAATCTGACTGGGAAATGATACTGACAGTGAGATAACAAGAAAACTCATTTATCACTGTGACAGGTGCTCGGTTTTATACGAGTTTAAATTACCAGTGATGGAGTAGGGTTGTCTTTCTCTCATCTCAACCTCATAACCAATGTTTAGACTCAACTAAAGTTTCCATTTCATAGTAATCAAGTTACATGGAGTCAAATTGTTATTCATGAATTCAAGGAGGTTAAGTCTTGAGATTCATTAATGTGATGTTGTCAGTGAGAGCAAGCAAGTCCATGGCCTAGAACAGTGTGGTAATTGGTAAATCTGAATGCTTGGTGCTTAATAGATGTTTATTAGCCTCTAATACATTCTGTGTTATTTAGTATTACAAGATGTGACACTAGATATTTCTACTGAGTCAAAACACCCTGGCAGTTCACCTTTCTTGTATATCAGTGGATGTGTGCCAGAGCCTGACTGTGCTATTGTGGAAAAGAAATACACATCACAAATTCTACATGTTCTTGCTGCTGTGCACTGTGATTTGGAGCAGTCCTCTAACCAGGGGCATCATTTATAGACAAGGCAATACTAGGTGTCTCATTTCCATGCATGTATTGAGGAACATCAATTTCTTTTTCACCTAAGTCAGAATTAGGTGCTGTTCATTTACTTTTTTAGGAGAACTCTAGTCTCTTGGGTAGCTTATCTAAGGAAAAATCAAAAGAAATAAAATACATTGTTATGAATTATCTGGAATATGTCATTTTCTCCATCAAAACCAATCTCTTCTGTTTATTTCTGAAGCACAAAATTTTACAAGGCATCTGTCTGTAGCAGAAATATCCTTTTTCACATCTCATTTTGATGGTAGGATAGAGTCCTAATATCAAAGTTCACAGGAACAAGCAAATTCACTGCATGACACTCAGCTAGGGAGAATAGCATGTGTAAAGGCTAGGCAGGATTCAGCTGAGTCATCAAGTCCATCACAAAGCTATCAAAGTCCTGTCAACATTTCCCACCTCACATAATTCTTTCCACTAATGTAGCTTGCCTATGCTCTATTTATTATGCTAGTCAAAATGACTTCCGCTATAGACAATATTAACCAAGATGGAGTTTGAGGATCTCAGTTACAAAACTCCCTTCAGAATAATATTTTCCTTTGTAGTATTTCAGTTTCTTATAAACCTTACAGGACTGTTACAAAATCCATTTCTATTAATCTTATTGAATCATGTCTCCTACTGTAAATTATGATGAGCTTCACGTCTAACTAGGTTAGATCTATGGAAGTTAGATTGACAGGGAGTTTTTCATAGTAGAATGCTGTTGAGATGCTTTTCATCATAACTTATAGGAACATTTAAATCAAAACCTTAAGTGACAGGAAAATTGTTAGTTTTAACAGTAAGCCATACTTTGGATTTCTTCTAATTTCTCAAAAAGGCACAAATATACATTATGGCCAAAGTTTTGGCAAAAATTTGCAGCACTACAAGGCTTTCCAAGAAATAAAAGAAGCAAACCAAGGCAGTTCCAATTAAATTTGCCTTTCATTTGGAGTAAGAGCAAATCAGTTGCAAAGTCACAGTTCTGTGTGCATATCCTGAGTCTGTGATAACTGAAGATCTTTCAAAGAAACATTCTATCTCATAGAAAGCTCAAAAGTCTATGAGAAAATGAGTTCTTTCTATATAATAAACCAAATTGTTCTTTATGAAGTGTTATACACTTCATAGCAAAGGTATTATGCATATAAATTACCATTGGAGAAACGTGGTCACATTTTAGAAGTATCTTGCCAAGATTAAGCCTATGAAAAGACACAAAGATCTTATAGAGCAAGGGCAGTTTAAATTACATACCATCAAAATTACAACAATAAAATAAACAATCCAGATTTGATAGATTTCATATCATGATGTGGAGTCTCATATATTAATCATCATACTGGAACTTATCCCATATAATTCACATGCTGTGTAAACACCTTTGTAAAGTGATGTGTAAATTTTTGGCAAGAACAATGTTGCTTAAACCTGTGATGGTTACAGCAAAAACTGTGTCTTCTTACCGTTTTCTTTGTACTATATAGTTTTCCTCTATCCAAACAACAAGCTTGATAGAATCTAAAGATGGGCCCCTAGGAAGCAATATAAAAATCCTTCCTTTTTTTCTCAGCAAGCTATGGACTTGGAGAAAAGTGCTACACCACAGTAAAGAGTCCCCACACCTGATGGGTTAAGCTTCTGCACATGGTGAGCTGTTGAGTCCTTTGAAAATCATCACAGCAGCCTCTATTCATCCATGTACGCTGGCGGTATAGACAATGCAAAAGATGCTGTTATTAACATTATTAACTTTATCATATGATCTGTAACATTATTAGCAGCAAGACTGAAAGCATAGAAGGCAAGCTGTTAATGTAATCTGCATAAGACAAACACTGAAAAATTGTTCATAATATACTATTTGCATAATACAAACTCTTAGTAAAATCAGGGCCAGGGCAAAGAGCTCAAAGATAAGCCCAGAAGTGTTTCAATGGAATACACAATGAATTGTATAAAATCTGGATTAAGGAAGGTGTTTTGCAAGGTATTTTTGATAGTATGCACTCCTAAAAATAAAGAGACCTAAGAAAACATAAATATTGTCTGCCTTAATCCTTGAATTTTTAGACTCCACACATCCAAATCTAGTTCTGTTCCAAGAGCAGTACTCTTACATGTAATCTAGGTTTATCCTGACCCCATTTAAGCATGATGACTCCTTGTAGTTACAGAAATGCAATAACAAAGTTCATTAATTCTGCCAGCAATGGATTACTCTAAGAAAATTTCACAAAAATATTGATGCTTGCCAGACAAGCAAATTACCATGGGCAAAGATACACAAAGGTGTCCCGATCTCAAACCTCTGTGAGATTGACCTAGACAATCCCATTCCCTTCCACCAGTGTTTCCAAACTGATGGTTTATTCACAGTACAGATTATGTCAGACATTAAAGGAAAATCGCTAAAGACTGTATATGTCTAATTCTACCTATGACATCAGCAGATAAGTTAGGGTGCTTTAGGATGTGAAGAGTGCTAGCTGTAATCAGGGGTGGGTTATTTGTAATGAGAAATCTCAAGCACTGGAGGCCTCTGCAATGAGCTGAAGCACTTGTTCCTCAAGGGAACCAATTCTGAACTAAGCCAAAAAATTAATCATAAAAATATTGCCATAAAATGGGATAACACTGAGAAATCCCTCTTCAAGAAAATAAATAAAACACCAGATTTTATCACTCTCTTCTAATTCACATGGCAACCTTTTCATTTCTTCTTGGAACCTCCAGGGCAAAGTATGTCAGTTGGTGACATAATTCAAATACCTTAGTGAAAAGGGGAAGCAGCTGGTGCGTGTTCAAAAGGGAATTATTTCCTAGCAATAGACACTCCTCTGGAACTACTTTCACACCTTCTACAAATGAGTAACTTACGCATGCTGACAATATGTCACCCTTGGAGAAATTACAGTGTGTATAGTAAGCAAATTTTTATACAGTCACCATGCATTTTGATTTTTCCCCATTTGTAGAAATGGAAAAGATATACAAGAATACATAGAGAATTATGGAGGACTGGGTAGCCACAGACAGAGGAAAACATTAGTAAGTAAGGCCCTCATTTGACAGAGGAAGAGACATCTGAAGGTTTGGTAATAAAGTTATGAAGGTGAGAATGAGTTACACTTCCCTTATCCCAAATCCACATCTGTACAGCATGAGAAATAGTTGTCATGATAAATACATGGATGACTGTATTACCTGCATTATAAGAAGGGTTAGTTAGTGGGATCAAAACAACTTCACTGGGCCTCAAAATCTCCGATACTTACTCAACATTTTAATGTGATAGAGACTACTACATACTGTCAACTAACCAGATAATGGGTATTTCTATCCACTTCCTGACTAAAATGATTGAATTCTATCCCCTGACTTCTTCCCTAAGGTAGGTTCCATGGCCTGCATTTTGTTCCTGTTGACGAAACTTTTACAGAGCTATCATAACGAGTTTAATGTGTTTTGACAAGAAAAAAGCTTTGGAGATAATTTCTTCACTTGGGCTTAGGCAGAGATCAAATCCAAATGTTAATGCAATGTGAGTACAGTCACATCCAGAACACAGGAATAAACCTCAACTGATCTTGCTTCTTTGACAAGTCTGTGTCTGGCTATGATATATTGCCAACTGTCTGACGTCCATGGTCCACAACTTCTGGTAAGAATTATCCAAAGCTTTCAGAAGGTATTACAAGGAGGAAGCATAGGCACAGATGGTGACACTGATGCAGTCATATGGAGCAAGAATAGCTACACTTGTGCATTATTCAAACACTGATAATATTTTGAGGAGAAAAGAAGTTGGTGACACAACTCAAACTGCAGTCAAGGACTACAGAGGATTTATCACACAAGGATGGCCAAAGGAGATCAAATTGCTGAATATAACAGCCACATTTTTGCTTTCCCAGGCCATCAGACTGGCAGCCACAGGACTATGTCAGCAGACAGATGCATTAATAACTGAGAGTTTAAGCTATATAGTTCAGACATACTGTTGCTGGCTTATCTAGAAGAAGAACAGAGAGAGGACAGACTGAGACCAAATCTGGCTGTGAAGCAGGTACTACCATACAGCTTGTGCCAATCTGCATAGATGAATAATGATGAGTGTGCAAAATTAATGTTCCTTATGAGTTTATGGCCTTGTTTGTTTGAGAGGCAAGAGATTATAATTAGTAAATGACAAATAATGATCAGATAGTGGTATGAAAATATTAGCTATTTTCTGTGTGCTGTAAATGGCAAAGCAAAACTTTCTGTGCAAACTACAAGAAGACAAGCAATGAGACAATAAGGGTTTCTTTGTGTCAGACCCTTTGAAATCATAGGAACATAGAATGATCAGGGTTAGAAGGGACTTTCAAATGCCTTCTAGTTCAAACCCTCTACAGTGAGCAGGAATATCTCCAACTATATCAGATTGCTCAGATCCTTGTCCAATGTGACTTGGAACATTCCTAGGGATGGAGCATCTACCACATCTCTGAGCAACCCGTGACAGTATTTCCCCATCCTCATCCTGAAAAATTTCTTCCTAATAGCGTAAATTTTCCCTCTTAGTTTAAAAAAATTATATCTTTTCCTGTTGCAACAGGCCCTGCTAAGGACTGTTCCCATCCTTCTTATAGGACCCTTTAAATACTGAAAGGATTCTCCTGTCCCAGTCACCCAGAATGGCACCCATGTTGTTATTTCTCCTATACCCTTGTGTGCCTGGGCTGTGGTCTGTACCCCACCCACATAGTCTCCTGCCTTTGATTCCTCCCTCCCACCATTTGTTGTCTTTGCCAATTTCCCATTCCCTTCTACAATTTAATGTTCAGAAACCACGGAATTGTGAACTTTGCTCCCATTACAGATTTTTTCTAAATAAGTCACTGGGGACTACAGAAAATTTCTGCATTTATGAAAGAAATCCAAACAGAAAAAGTAATATCTGAAAGCACAGCTCGACAAGGGGAATGAGTGCAGCTGGACTGGGGGAGGGTTTTAGGATGTGCAAGAGTCAAAGAGAAACACCACCACATCACTTCTGTGTGGAGAAAGATCTAGCCTGAAAGCATGTAGCAGAAACAGCTGATTCAATGTGGATTTTTGCAGAAGATCAGAAATCTGAAGTAGTGTAGCCAATGAGTTAAGGCACTGATAGAAACAAAGAACAAAGTAACCCACAGTGACAAAGTAACCCATGACTGCATCCAAGAGAAAATGCAATAAATTAAGCTCTTTATGATGATATGCAAGTCTGTTTAACCTATTTTACAAAGGCAATCCCAGAGAATTTCAGTCCACCCATTTACCATCACGGAGTACTTTAGTACAGCATCTTGGCAAATGTTTCATTTAAAAGACAGTCTGTTACTTCACACTCTGTTATGACTTGTTTTACAGATGAACGAAAGAGAGTCTAAAATGAAACTTGATACAAAATCTGTGCTTTCTTCTGATTTCATCAGAATTGTCAGAGTCTGCTTGAAAGGATGATTTTCAGAGAAAACAACAGCAACAGCAAACAGCAAGTCATATTAGCATCCTGACTTTGATGGACTACTTAAGGAGCATATGTTTCTGTTTGCCAAGATGCTTGTTTTAAATGACCTGAACTATTCTATGTGAATTCATCTACATGGCACAGATGGTAGAAGGGTGAATAATCTTTTATTTTTTTCTTCTTCAAAGAAAGCAGCTCTGGAACAGATTGTAAGTGACACTGGAACTTAATTCACATCCAAAGAGTTCTAGTTTGTTGAAAGATACATCATCATACATGTCATATTAGCATCTTTCCATTCTACCACAGTGCAGATTATGTCTGAACTGATAGGGGATTAGCAAACCAGTTGCACTATCAGTTGAGATAAAGCAGTTTATTGCTACAACTAGCCACAAATTCCATAGGGGCAAAAAGAATAACCGTAAGATCTCAATATTTGAGTGAACTGTTAACCACCCTTCTCATCATTTTACCCTACAAATGTGAGGTGTTTTTCTTCTTCGTATCCAGAGCAGTCATTCTTCAAATGTTTCCTACAATGTCAGTGATGTGTAGTCCCTTCACATATTTCTGTACAAAATGAGGGCTCTGGTTGATGTGTGAAACCTTTTTTTTTCCCATCCATGGAGACAGGCAAGGTATTACATTAACAGCAGTATTTGCAGGATACATTCAATGATCTGAACATGACTACTTTGAAGAATGATCTGCAAAGACACTTTCAAATAAAGCAATCCAATTGAGAAAACAGTTCTGTTCTTCAAACAATGAACATGAAAAAAAAAAAAAAAACCCTAACTTTTGTTACAAAATGAGCAGCATAGATGGATCCATGTCAGTTGGATCTATTTAATATATGAAGTCTATAAATATTTTAAAAAACACATAAACCATCCATGCAGATAGCCCCTGTTTCTGTTATAAATACCTTTGGTAGCAGGATGATATTGCTAATAGACTAAGAGCAGAAAGTTTTTATAAAGTCTGTATACTCATTTCCTCTAAAGAAAGGGAGCATGCACACTTGGAGTGACGTCCATTTCAGTAGTTTGTAGTTACTTAGTCTTGTGTTGCAGGTGATGATCTACAAAATAACCCCTCTGCATTTACACTTAGAGGCCATGACATTTACACTTAGAGGTCATGAGATGAGAAAGAAAATGGAAAACATCAGCTTTGAAATGAATTTAATTTCAAAAAAGAAAAAAAAAAAAAGAAGAAAAAATAATGTAGAAAATAACACAAAATTACTTGTTTTCCCCTCCCTCATTTCTCTAAAACTACAAAGAAATACTGTTTATTTTTTGTAGCTATTTTTTTTTAAGTTTAAGAATAGTTTTAGAACTTTCAGTAAGACTATTTTGACAATGATGTCACAGACCTACAGACACAGAGACCGAAAGCAAGAAAACTATTAGAACTACTTCATACTTATACAGAAGGATTATAACTTCACAAATAGCTATTTCAGTAAAATTCCTACAGCATCAAAAACTGCAACATCATTCTAAATGCAGCCAAGCTCTTCCTGATGCAAACCAACAAGAGATACATAGGTTTTTAGAGGTATGATAGAAGAGCTAATGAAGTAATATGACTATTTTTTTCCATGTTTAATACAATTGCTGATCCACTATTTTCATTCAACATTTCCAAGGACATGATAGAGTTCTGTATTTAATCATTCATAAGATTCAGAAAGGCCAAAGACACCGTCAACAAATGATCTGGAGGCGGGGCTAGAGGTATTTAATTACCCACTGGAGAACTGATTGTCCATGCTGTGTTCTGGAATGACAGAGTAAAATAGGAGACTCTCCAGATGTTTGCATATAAAACAAGCAGTGCAAATTCATATTTAGTTTAGCTGGGATAGAGTTGATCCTTCCCATGATATCTCTCACAGTGCTGTGTTTGCGATAGTAGCTATCGCAAGGTGTTGATAGGAAGGGTGTTGATAACAAAACAGTGTTTTGGCTACAACTGAGCAGATCTTGAACAGCACTGAGAACAGCGGGGTTTTTTATCTTTTCTAACATTCTCCCCAGCTGAAGAAGGGTGAGAGATGGGCTGGACCAGCAAACCCAAACTGACAGAAGGGACATTCCAGATCATGTGACATCAGCCCAAGTGTAAAAGCAAGCAGAAAGCAGAAAGAAGGGCGGGGGCATTTATTGATGGCATTTTGTCCTCTGGAGCACCCACTGGAATGGCAGCTAAACACCTGCTGATGGGAGCTAGAGACTAATCTTTGTTATTTGCCTCTGCTTTCTGTTTTGTACAAGGGGTTTGTCTGTACCCACTAGGTACATATTTTTCTCCCCTGTCCATCCAAGAAGGGGAGGAATAGACTGGCATTAGCAAGCATATGGTCCAAATCACCACAGGATACACCAGGAGGTGGTCCTGGCTACAAAAACCCATTGAATGGATGGATAATGTGGATGTGGTAGCTCTTTGCTGCAATCAACAAAACATTCTGATTTCAGCTTGTGGATTTGCCACAATGTTTTCTAATAAGCACTGAGAAACACCACTTAGTTTTCAAAAACATGGTGTCTTTGTATTAATCACACAATCACAGAATAATCATGGTTGGAAAGGACCTTCCAGATCACCAAGTCCAACCATCCCCACATCAACACAAAACTTAAATACGTGATAGATTGAAAAACACAAAATAAGCTCCTCCATGCCTGTCACTATAGCCTGTCATGAAACACCATGGCTACACACTTCTTAAATACTTCCAGGGATGGTGACCAAACCACCTCCCTAGAAAGGCCATTCAAGATCCTCACCTCTCTTTAGATGGCATGCAGATAATGAATGCACTGAGCCTTCCAGTGTCATCTGTGCTAATGAAGATCTAGAAAAATTCATAGAGGACTCTTCTCGGATTAGCCTTTTACTTGCTGAATGCTTTATGTTACCAAAAAATCTGTGCTGGTATGAGACAGAGAATAACTACAGCTAGCAGCTAAATGGTACTGGATGGAGTACCTGTGCTAGCATGTTGATGTGTTCAAGTTTACACCTGGAAACCCCATTCCTAGCAGGAAGAAGCAACCTACATGAGCCTCTCTGCAGGCACACACACAGTGCAGAGACACGATTTGAGAGCTGTGATGAATTGTATCAAATCAAACCCTGAATCTTTCATCTCTTTTTGCACTTCACTGCATATAAAATACAGGCAAACCTGGCAATCTTACCTTTTATATGCTCCTGTTTGATGCACTAATCAAAGGTGAGGCTTATACCCAAATGTCAGAGGATAATACACCTAACACATGTGACCCTTAAATAAGCAGCCTGCGTTTAACTGCTGCTTATCTCTGAGATTTCCCAGTGGCATCTTTATCCTGTAAGCAAGGTGTTATCAGCATTTGCTAGATACCATACCAAAGTGTCACATCTTTGCAAGGATCACAGGAGCCTGAAAAGAGTCTGAAGGAAAGATGATAGTGCCATTATTTCTCTTTAATCTAGAAGCCATTATGAATTCCTTTTCCCTTAGAATGCAGCATGCAACTGGTTGTGGGATATTTTTGGAAGTGACTCAGCATGATTTAACACAAAAATAACTGAAAGAGGCTTCTGCAGAAGTCTATCTTACCAAGCAGTCTTATTTGTGTTGTAGCTGGTGGCACTTACTGGTACTGGTAGGTATAATTACACAGTAAGTTCATGCTGCAGAACAAACAATAATAATGAAAACTACCAATGATATGTCTCAGCTCCTGGGACTGGAAACAAAAAAAAAAAGGAAAAGGAAAAAAGAAAAAGAAGTGACAGGACGATTCAGAGTGAGTTTCTAAAGAGGCAAATATTTCAAGGTCAGCTAAGAAAATGGATTCTAAAATTCACTTCTAAAATTAGGATATATTTTACACTGGAATTTGGTTTCCAGGAGAATTTAAAGGATCATCCTGCAAGGTCAGTATTACTGTTTCCTAAGCCTGAAGTCAATAAAGGAGATAAGTATGGTATTTTAAAATCCTCATGCTATTACTTTGCTTAAGATAGAACCCAACTCTCACATACAAAATACTCTCCTAAGGACATTTTTTGTGACTTAGAGGCAGATCCCAGAGCACTGTGAAACTAACAGAATTTATTATACTTACTACAAACAGTGATTTTGGAGCAAAACTTGTATCTTATTATGTAAAAACAGATATAGTGAAGGAAGTATGAAGTTTCAGTGCACTGCTTCTCAGGTCAAATGTCCTGCCTTACCATATTTTGGATCATTTGTCTCTGGTAGTTCTCATCTATTGCCTCGTCAGGTTCAGGAAATCAGATGTGAAAGAGTGTTATTACTGGGCTGAATTCCTAATCACTTTAAATGAGATTTCATCCTCTTAAATATCCTTTCATGGATAAAATTCTTTCTTTGAGATCTAACAGCCATAAACTATTAGCAGGTTTGCTTAAATAAAACAAATTAATTAATGTTTAAAAATTATTTTTGATCATAAATGAACACAGATAGAACACAATGTTAGACTAAGAAAGAAAAGGGGAAAAAAAGAATAGAGAAGCTGTACCATAACAAATGGCTTACACACAAGCATTCTAGTTGCTAGCCTGATAGTCTATATGTTAATAAGGGCAAACCATGATGTAAATAGCAATTCAGTCTGCAATTTTTAAAGACTGGTATTTCCCTCCACTCTGCTCATATCAGGGCAGCTGTATATCAACATGTTTTAGTAGGTCACTTCTGAACCATCCCAGTGTTACTGGAAGTTCCCAACAGTATTACCAAAGTCTCACCCCTTCTCAAAAAAGATAAAGAATGGACCAAAGCCTCTCTTAGTCATTTAGATACTATCAGACCTTAAAACTACAAAAATGTCGGTCAGATATTAGATCACATTTACATGAAGGGCATTATTCCTAGCAGCCAATATTGCATTTTTAATGACAAGTATCACAGAATCAAAGAATCATTAGGGATTGGAAGGGACCTCAAAA
>VZRI01006727.1:0-17735 GCA_013397515.1 Upupa epops
TCCAGAATGATAGCACAGAGGCAACTATGATAATTCACTTTCTCACCATCTCCATTCAGCAGTACTGTGGCTGGGACAAGTATTTTCCCTGAGGCTCCTTTCTATGTAACACTGGAAGCTGTGAGTTTTATACAAATCATTGCTTATTCTTGATCACTGAAATCAACTTCATACTCTGTTGGCTTCAATGTGCCTTCCTCACTAAGCTAGTCTTTATGATGAGCAGAATAAGTCACGAGTAAAACAGTCTTCTCATTCTTGAGTCAGCACCTTCAACCCTCAGGTATTCCCCTTTGCTTGCATCACTATGTAAATTCAAGCAATCGATAGCTTGCGCTCTCTGTCTGTACCCACTCTGTCTCCTCACCTGGAAACTGGGGTTTTCTGGGGTTCTGTTTTCATGCCTCTGGCTCCAACCATGGACCATCCTCAGGTCTATAACATGGACTGTCCCTTGGGGAGACACTTGCATACGAATACTCACTGACCACTGAGTTACCTTCAGAAAACCAAACATTTATTCACTGTAATTTTGTTTGGTTTTGTTTACATTGTGAAGAACATTGATTGCCTTTCCATAAGTGTCCCATGTCACAGATCCCTCCATGCTTTTCACTTCACAGTCTCACAGTAATGATGAGGCTGGAAAAGACCTTAAAGATCATCCAGTCCAACCTAAATCCAACTAAACCAAGTAACCTAACATCTGACATCTAGATCGTAACTTCAACTCCATCCCTTAAGTTGCTACTGTTTTCAAAAAGTGTTAATATCCCACGTTTACAGTTATTAATTTTAATCATGGCATTATACTGGCTTCTTTACTCTTCATGTGTGAAGGGCAGACTGACTGCATAAACTGCTTATCATGATTCTAAACCAAAGGAACGTGAGAACCATGACAGCTCTAGAACCCGTAATGAGCGGTCAGCTTCTCATCTACCTCCAGAGCACCCTGGCAATGCAGGGTCTGCACAGTCTTTCACTAATAGGGCAGCTACAATAAAGGTCAGAAATTCTGATTTCCCTGAGCTTAGCTTTTTAATTCTGTGTGAATGCCTAAGGAGAGGAAGAGAGAGGTGCTCTGGCTGTGATTCAGTTTCGTGGTTGGCTGAGAAAGAAGTCTCCAGCAATATAACCAGAAAAGCAGTCATTCTCAGTGACTGGAGTTGTTTTGTGAGTGGTTTGTTTAGTTGTCTCCTGTCTTGGTCACACGTCCCAAGACTGAGCGTGTTTATATTCAGTTCATCAAGTAGAATGGTTGCTAGACAGGGATTTTCAAGACCTGAGCTCATGGGGGTTTCATTACGTTTTCCATGAGACTTGGTAGAAGATGCTTGGTCTAGTCCCGTGTGATACTTTATTTTCTATCTCCCCCTGACAGAAGGAGGATCTCAGTACTGAACACCTTTAAATTGCCAGAAAAATGACATCATTGTACGATCATCCCTCTGTAAAAGTACTGCCCACTTCCACAGCAGGAAACCAGGATGACCTCCAACCTTCATTTAAGGGGAAGAGAACTTCAGTGCTCGGTGAGGGTGAGTAAACAAGGGCTCTGTCAGAGCAGAGGCAATTGTAGGTGTTGCATGGGAAAACCCAGGCACTGAAAACTTGTAGGATGAAGTGATAGCACCATGACAGTACCATTTTCCACTAGATGCATTATGATTTCAAGGTCACCTTGTCATCTTCTGAAGACAATATTGATTCCTCTGCTCTAAATGTCTATGTTTCCTACATTTAAAACTATTATTCTCAGCAGTTTGTTTCTTTTTAATGAACCTTACCTGGCTTTGATGAAAAACGTCGATTGTGGTCCCTTCCTATTTTACATGTAGCTTTGTTTTGTTTTTAATTTCAAGACTATATTTGAAGCTCACAGTGACTTTTATTGATTTTAAAAATACCTTTTCACTTAAGTTTTGGGTGATGGGTTTTTGTGGAGCAGAAAACGTTTTGAGGCAAACAGCAGTGTTACAGTATAAAAAGTACATCAAAATCTTTAGTGGAGCCAGGTGGAGTTTTTTTCTGGTGTTATTGTCAATATGGTTCATAAAATACAATCCCAAGTGGCCTGGTGTACACACGCAGACGGGCTTATTGGCAGCCTGATTTCTGGTCTATCCAGCTGTCCAACCTGGACATTTCAAACAATGAGCTGTGTAGTAGCCAGTGCTGGGGAAGACACGATCACCTTCCCAAACAACCATTCATCTAAAAATGCCACACAAAGAAGAATTAGAGACGTTTAAAAAGGATCACAACTCAAGAATAAGCCAACTCTGCCTCTATTATATGAGTAATTATATTGTATGAGAAGTATTATGTGAGAACAGGAGAGCACAAAGCTCTGCTTAAGCTAAAAGCAGCCGTAGCACAAGCAGACAGGGTTAGGACAGCAGACCTAGGCTGGACTTTTACTAAGTGACAAAAAAGGACATCAATTCCCACACTTTGGTTATCCCCACTGTGGGTGGGAAATGGTGCATTAGCTTCCCTTGATGAAGCATTTGAGGATGGATGTAGAGTAGGCATTAAGAGTCCTATTCTCAGGAAAAAGAGATGAGGATCCATGCAAGAGCATCCATCTGTGGTGATCAGAGGACAAAGGTGCCCTCCTAGGCAAAAGATCTGGCTGAGAAACATTCATTCATCCTCTCAGTTTTCTGTGTGCAGTAGAATATGAGTTGAGCCAGGGGAGCTATGGTGATTACAAAACACTTTCCTTGAAAAGGTCTTTTGATCTCTGGCCTCCAAATTGCATCAAACTTCTTCCCTTCCAAGAAGAGGTCTCTCAGTTCTTAGAAACAGCCAGCACTCAGTGGAGCTGCTTGTGAACTTGTGCTCTGAACGAGACACAAGCAAGAGAAAGCAGAAACATACGACTTAAAGGGCAGGAGTTTGCCGGGTTTTCTTTCTTCATATGAGAGATCTGTGTTGGTGAATTTTACTTCCTTCACTCTGCCCCGTTTTTGTCCAGTCAGCTTGAGGAACAGATGGGGGCTTTCATTCAACAGCATGTAACACGATAAACACACATTAATACACGTTCTGTGTTGGAGTGTCTGGCATGGTGTCCTCTGGAAATAGACCTGAACAATGAATGACAACTACACGAAGCATTTGGAGGAATCAGCTGGACTATCTTGGGATCATGATGGCCAAATAGGAGAGCTGCAAGGTTTATTTCCAGCAGGGCTGACTTGTTCCAGCCTTACTTTTGCTGACGTATCTGAAATCCTTCATCAGGAAGACCTCTGTCTTTTCCTCACAGTTATTAGAAAAACCCTGGGAGTGTTGTGAAAGGAGACCTTGAAGATTAAGTGAAGTCTTCACTGAATTTACAGTGAGTTTTTGAACGGAATTTGCAGTGAGTTCTATGTTTGGATTTCAGATCACTCGGAAATGAGCTTGGCAGAAACTGACTGTGATAATGATGCTGAACTAGGGGAAATGATCTGGCTCTACACCTAAGAGGTGAATCATGCTGCATCACAGACTTATTTTTAATGTAGAGAAGAAATGTATGTCAAGCTTTTCGATATTCCTCTCAGGTGGAGTTTTTGGAAGCACTTCCCCCACCCACAAGTAGCTGGCTGCTGACTTAACTGCGTAGCATAGGATGTAGCACCTGGCTATGCTGCTATTTCTTGGATTCATTTCATGCATATCTGAAAAAAATACTGCAAATGACTCACTATTCCTGTTTTTCCTGTAAGAAATTAGGCATAATAAAAGGTCTCAGGAAGGCATCTTTATCCTGTGTTGACATCCAGACTCCCTCATGCTTTATATGCAATTGGAGTGACTAGGAACCGGAGAAATTTGGCACTTTCATCTCTAAGTCATTGATTCCTAAGCTTCAATAATTGAGGCTTCAGCATAAGTACACAAGCAGCCTAGTTACGTAGCTGCTGCTTAAGCACAGCTGAAATTCAAATAGGAAGCAGAATACCATCAGGACATCGGCCTGGCCATGATGTAGCTGACTTAAACCTTTCTTTGCCTATAGCAATATCCTGCTAAATATGTGAAACAGCAGGACTTCCACCATCTGTGGAAGCATAGAGTTAAAATAGAAGGAGTCTGCAGAGATTGGACTAATCAGCTAAGCAGAGCTCTTCAAGGTCTTGGAGGAATGGTTCCAAGTTGCTCCAGGAGAGATTTCGGCTGGATTCAAGAGGAAAGTTTTTCACGATGAGAGCTGTTAGTGGAAGGGTCTTCCAAGGGAAGTGGGGGATTGCTCAACTTCAGACACTTTTAAGGCTCAGCTTGATAGGGTTCTGGGCAAGCTCATCTAAACTATATCCTGCTTTAAGAGGTTGGACTAGATGATCCCTGATGTCGCTTCCAACCCACAAACCTGTGAACCATTTTCAGTCTAGATTTACTTAACTGGCTCTGCTCTCTCACACGCAGCATGCAGATCATCTTTCGGATTGCACCCTTAAGCACACTGGTAGGCATTGTTTAGATATATATTTCATTTTTACATGAGGCAAACCACAGCTATCTTTGACAGAAAAAGCTGGCCTGATTTCCAGGCTTGCTGGTCATCACATCTGAAAATTCATCACTGCTGGAAATGAAGACTTGGTCACTGGCTTTGTAGCTTATTTGCTGGAAGAGGATTTTCAGAGGTTGAAGATGATAGAATCATAGAATCATCAGGGATCGGAAGGGACCATGAAAGATCATCCAGTCCAATCCCCCTGCCACAGCAGGATCACCTAGACCAAGTCACACAGGAACACATCCAGGCGGGTCTGGAACGTCTCCAGAGAAGAACTCAAAGTCAATTAACTACCAGCACTACTAGTACTTCAAAAATGCCCCTTGTTCCTACACAAATGCATCATTGACCCCTAAAGTTCCACACAGGCAGTTTGTTTCAGATCTGAGCTGCTTTTCGGAAGGAACTGCATGCTCAAACAGCCTATAGAATGACTGCTGGGCAACCTCTGCAGGCTTGTTTTCTTTTCCACTAGGAATTTATTAGCATACTGCTACTGCTGATCTGATTGTGACTGCTGTAAGAGGCAAGATAGGAGGACTTCTGGTCTGACCCAGTCAGTCTGTTTGTACTTTTCTGATGGTAGCAGTCCCCATTAATGCTGTCGCTGGATTGAGCAATTAATCATGTACAGAGATGTGGAGATTCCATCACGCTAAAGAGAGGAAGATGACATCACCAATTATTTAAAGACGGAAACATCTGAAAAAATGTATAAGTAATGAGAAGTTTTTCTCCATAAGCAACATGCTTAGGACTCAAAGAGCTAAACTAGGAGCTATACTATTAATGTGAATGAATCCGTTCTCCAGATGTTACATCAGCATGGAACACAAAGAATGTTATCTCAGCTGGAGCAATACAGGATATTCCTTACTGAAATAACTGAAGATTATGGGTATTGTAGCCTGCATGCAAAAGCCACAGAAAAGCAATTAGTTACCTGGGTTGCACACTTTTCTAGAAGGAAAGCAGTTGATTAACATGAGGGGATTAATATTCTAAGTAAGTTTAAAGGACCGATGCAAGCTTGTAATTAAACAAATAAGTATAAAAGCAGGAACATGAAAGTAAGAATGGCATCAAATTTAGATCCCAAGTTAACACTCGATGTAACTATTTAAAGGCTGTTATATCTCTACACCTTTATATAGCTACTGCAAATTTGTATAGCTGGGTGTGCTGCAGATACCTCCCTAGGCAAGGTAGAGGAAGTGTTTTTAAATTTGAGAAACAGTCGTACTGTGTGTGCTTTTGACCTTGGGAATACAAACCATTTAAGCTTATTGCAAACACGTAACAGCACGATTGTCCTTCCCCCAAAGCATTTTAGTCACTTAACCCTGAACCAAAGTTCCTGACAACTGGGAGATCTTTATCTTACCAAGTTAAGATGAACACTGACTTGGACACGACGGATCAAAATGCCTTTTCTCAGTGTGCTCAGACAAAC
Source organism: Upupa epops (assembly GCA_013397515.1). NCBI lineage: Eukaryota > Metazoa > Chordata > Aves > Bucerotiformes > Upupidae > Upupa > Upupa epops. The sequence goes on from VZRI01006727.1 coordinate 5,970, forward strand.
CTTGCTTTGACAAATGCCTGGACTACTCGCAATTTTCCAGGGACTTTGAGCATGTCGGAAAGTTTTTCACGTCACCATTCTGCTCTGTGGGGACACATCTAATCCCTGTAATAACAACTCTTGTGTTTTCTTTGCGCACACCCTTTATTACCTCCTGAAGATGTGCTGGGGAGGTAAACACTCACAAATGCTTCCCATTGCTCCAATCAATAGGGTCACCACTGTATTACTTAGTTTGGTACATGTTAAATCAACAGCATCATTGTTCCTATAGAATGTCTTTTAAATCTATTTTGTAGATCAGAGGGAAGAGCACTGAAGTGAACTTCTATTTTCAAATACAAGAAGAGAGGGTAACACATCCCAGTGACAGAAGCTGCTGTCTCTTCCTTTTCCTACAGAGGCACAAAAATCCCAGGGTATTTTATGCTGTCTGCTTTAATAGGCAGTACTTTAACAGCCCCCTTCTGCTACTTAGATGAAAGGGGTTTAGCCTGACTTAGAGGTGGTTGCATTTTTGTCACCTGAAAACACTGATGCGAAGCCCATCAACAAGTCATCTCCAAACGCCTCCACAGGTGACCGTTATTCAGAGTAATTCCATTCCTGCTGATACAGATTCAGAAGAGCTATCACTTAATGAGTGCTCCCTTTAAGTCAAATGCAATTACAGCCACAGAAGTTTATTTTCACCTGGAGCCAGATGCAAAATGTTATCAACGTGTTTGAACCGAATGAAATGGTATAAGAACCTCATGGTTATCCATGAGGAACCCTCTTTTTCTTGGGAAATAAAGGTTTCAGCAGCCTTCTAAACAGAGAAGGAGCATCACATGGTTTGCATTATGATTTCTCCTACCAGTTTTCTCTTTCAAACCAAATATTCTAAGACTTTGTGTGTTTGACTTAATGTGGTAGAGAAATAAGTCTAAACTATTGAAACCTTTGTGCTCATGATTAGACCAAATTGAGTCTGATCAAATAGAGCTTTAGGAATTCCAGCTATGCTGCAGATTTCCCATGGAAGATGAACTGGAATGAAATAAGCCCACTACAGTCATCAAGGCTTTCAAAGTAGATTGAGGGGAAAAAAAAGAATGATCCTGTGGCTAAGACACTGGATTTAGATTTCTTTCTTGTTTGTGTGATCTTATGATTTACTTGAATTTAAGCTCTCTGTCCCGCAGTTTCCTATTAGTAAATAGTCAATGAATGAATTCTTCCTTGCTCACTCTCTGGTTAAGTTATGTGTCTCCCCACGTGGGGTCTATCAAAATGTGCACACACAAAGGCAGCTCACAACACTTCCTTGGTCATAGTCCTGTAGGAGCATGGAAACTGCAGGCGACAGATGTGCTTCTCTCTCCTCCCGCATTCAAAGTCTTTCATGTGGAGACTAAAGGCTAAATCCAGAAAACTATGGCACCTTACTGGGCACTGGTGAGGCCTCACCTTGAGTACTGGGAGCAATTCTGGGGCTGGAGTGGGTCCAGAGGCTATCAAGGCTGGATAAGGGATTAGAGGGAAAGGCTGATGATTTGAAGCTGAGGGAGCTGGAGGTGTTTAGCCTGGAGGACACTTAGGGGGAACCTTGTCCTTCTCTACAACTACCTGAAGGGAGATTGTACTCAGGTGAAGGTTGGACTCTTCTCCCAGGCAACCAGCACCAGGACAAGAGGGCAGGGCCTGAAGCTGCCAGGGGAGGGTTAGGGTGGATGTTAGGAAGCCCTTCCTCACAGAAAGGGTGATCAGAGCCTGGACTGGACTGTCTAGAGAAGTAGTGGAGTCGCCATCCCTGGAGTTGTTTAAGTATAGACTGGCTGTGACCCTCAGTGCCCTGGTCTGGCTGGTATGGTGATGTTAGGTCATGGGTTTTGCTGGATGAGCTCAGAGGGCTTCTCTAGCCTCAATAAATCTGTGATTCTGTGATTCCATGGGTGCCCAAATCCCAGACTGCAATACACACACTTCTCCAGGTGTTATTAGCAGCCTCTTAAAGAAAAAGAGCATAGAAAATGATGAGAGATGGAAACATATCTCTGGTTTGTAACCTCCTCTCTAGTAAATTGAAGTCTGTAAAGCACCAGGCTATGTTTAATGCTTTACTCTGGCTAATGTCTGCACCTGCTCCTTGAATATGGTGTGTATTTTGCATGTGTTGTAGAGGTCCACTTGCTGTCCCAGATTCTCTTGCCAGAACTCATCAGGGTGTTGCTGCATGTATACCTGGCACAACTTTCTATGCAAAGAGAAGGGTGGATTTTCTGCAGTGAGCGTGGACTTGTCAAATCCTGAAAGCTGACAGTGAATTTTCTGCTTGAAGAGAAATACAATCCAAGTGTGTCATCATCTAGGCCACTGTTTCGTGCCAGAAATGACTTAAATAAACCCTCAATGCTGAAACTGTGTAACTATTATCCCTGCATTGGGAGTAAAACTTTAGTTGAATAATGTGTGGCAGAGTATCCTCCTGCTCATTGCAAAACCTCCATCCTTGAAGTATCATTGAAGGCAACACAGGAGGGACCATCTGATGGAAAGAAGCTGACCAAGGGCTGTGTGAAAGAGGATAATAATTATTGTCTCTTCCCTACTATCTCCCAGTGCATTGGAGGGAATGGATTTTTAATGATTGGATTAAGATGATTGCATGGAATCATGCACATAGCAAGAGGAGCATTGGATGATCTCCTTTACTCTTGCAGAAGGTATTTGAAGGTGTAAGTTTTCCTTCACAGATCATCTGAACTAGCAGTTTTGGGACAACTTTTTAAGGAGAAGCAGAAGTCTAATGTACTTTCCAACTGGTGTAGAGAAGATTTTGTCTTTAAAGGTATCTAATGTCTGTTTCAAGGGAGAAGATCCTTTCACACCATATGTTAGCTGTCCTGTGATGTCATGATGATTAATGACAGGATCAGTTGGAAGCTCCAGTGGCATAAGAAATGACCCGGGTTTCTTATAACAGCAACAGTTACACAGCTCCTGCTAGGGCCCTGCAATTAACTCATCTCTAGTCTTGGCTACCCCTGGGTTTAAGTACTTTATAATGAATGCAAAGACTACTACCAGCATCATGAGGATGCGGGTCAAGCATTCTGTGACTTTTGGCAGATCCCTCAGACTGTGGATATCTGTTTCCAGTCTGTAAAGCTGATAGTCTAAGTAGATGTTCACAGGCTTCACATTAAACTAACTGGCTGAAGGTCTCTGAAACTGTTGTAGAACAAAAAATACTAAGTGTGAATAACATATTTTTGACAATTTATCTGTGTATTTTTAACTCTGTACCATAGAATGAAGAGTCTCCACACTATCGGTTCTCTTTGAATGCATAGATTTTAATCAGACATGATTATTTGTCAGATAAAGCAAGGGAAGAGCTCATTAAATGCTTTGTGTTCTACTTTCACGTCAAAGATTTATTGGGTCGTCACAGTTCCCTGCCTGACTTCTGGGAGCAGAGAGTGTTCCTACTTTACTGAAGCAGAGAGATACAGTCAAGGAATAATGCATTCCTATCAATTCCAACTCTGTGGATGGCTTGACGACTGACTGTCATTTTAGGTCACGTGTAAAGGCACGATTTCTTACCACCTCATGAAAAAACTCAACAGAAAATTCCCATCTTGTTGCGATCCAGATTTACATTTGGTTTTCACCAGTCTTTCCTGATGCATTTATTGAGCCACTGAGGGTCTTTGAATGCAGGATCTTCAAATTATCAATCATCCCAATTTGTTTGTCTAACCACAGCAGTGCCATATTGATAGGTTGCATTTCAATAACCCTTTGCCAGTGCTAGCTGCAGGACAGTTCAATCAGCAAGTGTGAGGAACAAGATCCTATTGCTACTGGCATTGGGTTTTACCAAGAAGTCCGACATCATTTGTTTCCTTTAAGTTCTTCCTCTACGCAATTATCAGTGCTCCTAGCTTATGAGGAAGGTTTGTACGGTGCAATGTGTGCAGATGTCATTATGTTCTTTAATCAGTCACACCTCTTGCTCCTGAATCTTGCACTCTATGAGTGTGGAATTACTTCACACTGGCAGCAAGCTCATAAAAACCTTCCCTGCACTACTAACATTCAGATTGCAGTGGCATCCTGGAGGTAAGGAAAGAATTGCGTTTCTACAGGCACTTCTCCTTCTGGCTCAATTTTCCAAAGAGTACAGATGTGCACACTGCCCACCACACAAACCAACCAACACGCAGACCCTGTTCATTCACTGTTTTCATGACAGGTTTCAAACACAAGTTTCAAACAATTTACAGAAGTGGAGCAGGAACATTCACACAAGTCATGTTCAGTGATAACACCCAGGGTGATGTCCTGAGGACATCAGGTACCAGATACCATGATGGGAGAAAGTAGAGGCAAACACAGCTCATTGGCTGCCTTCATTTTGCTCCTTGCCACAGAAAGCCACCAATCTCTGCTCGCTGACACAAGTGGGTTTCTGACATCATTTGAAAGTGATGGTTGATGGCTGCTCTTAGGGGCAGGAGACTGTGTAAAGCAGAGTACAGCTCTGATATTGTAATAACAGTTCTCATGGTGTTTTTACATGATGAATAAAACTGCACACAAGCTACGAATACCTTCCCAGGTTTATTTTCTGAACACTTTATGTGATTATCCAAAGACATTCTCTGCTGAATTTGCTTCGTTCAGCTAATTTACACCTTTTTTGTTAGTGAACTCTAAATTGGTACCTCAGAGAGTAACATTCCTTCTACTTTTAATTCATCCCATGTAGCTATTGAGTGACGAGGGAGGTGTTAATTTATGATTGGATATTGGAACCTGAAATAGCAAGTGGAAAGGGAGAGAGAAGATTCTTTCAAAGCATGGAATTAAAACCTTTGGGCTATGATGTTGGCTTTCTTTTTCCATTGTGTTGCCATCAATACTTTTATTCTCCTCTTGTTGTGATGTGTTTCACAGAGCATTAGCTGGGGCCTTTCTGCTCTTTGTTTTCATGTGATAAATAGAGTGCTTTATATTAGTTTGTATTAGAACCCATGCTTCATCTGTTCTTATTCAAATGTGTGCTGTTAATTGTCTTTTATTAGCGCTATAAACATTTCTGAGGTATTTTGTCGCAGTTCCCCTCTAACTTGCACAGGAGTTGGATCCAAATAAATAGAAGGCGTAAATTTCCGAGGCAGTCTGAGAGTCAGCAATCTTCTGCCCGTGCACTAGAGAGGCTCAGGCACTGGCACGCCCTTGGAATAGAAATCAGGGAAACCATCAGCTATTTCTGCATGCTCACCTTCAGAGAGAAACAAGGGGGATGCTCGATCAAACCACAGAGTTATTAGGGGTCTAAGGATGAACTCCCCCTATTGTTATCTGTCTGGATTAGAAGTCATACGCTTACACAAGCTGATGACAGGAAATGGATCAAACTAGTGCAACCACTGCAGACTTTTTATCTTGCTCTAGGAACTCACTGAGGACATCACATATAGGAGAAATCAAGATAAAAGGAAATGGTACTCACTGTACAGTGGTGCCAAAAGATGCAGTTCTATTCTTAACTAAGAAACCTTTGTGACCTTGACCTACTGCTTCTATCTAACTCTGGTCTAACTCTGATCTCTGTTATATCAGGGTAACTCAAGATACTTCTAAGCTCTGTAAACACAGTGTCCCTTGTTCAATCACAACACTATCAACACCTTTAAAAAATAAAAGTGCAAACAGAATTTGCATGAAATCCTGGGATTTGAGTTATTTAGTATTGTACACTGTATATGTGAACTTCTGCAGAAGTCTTCTAACATAAAGGAATGAGGTGAAGGATAGAAAAACTCTCTGCAATAAGCCTCAGCATGCTCTGAATGCAGTGCAACACCAGACTGGTGTCACATCCCATGGTACCCCAGTGGCAGTGGAAACCTGACTGCCTGCTTCTGTGATTGTTAAGACAAGCTCTTGGTTTGTCTTGGTGTCTGGGGTCCAGTCTAGCTCAGTGCTGTGGCACAAGGGAAACTCTTGCTCATGCAGTAGGAAAGAACCAGGCTTGCACAGATCTTAAGAGGAACACTGTTACATATTTCACAGTATCACAGTATCACAGTAATGATGAGGCTGGAAAAGACCTTAAAGATCATCCAGTCCAACCTAAAACCGAACAAGTAAACCTAAACATCTGACATCTACATAATTTCTTCCCAAACAGAGGGGAGAGCCTCTGATTAAAGGCAGGAACATGGCTGGAAACATGTTTTGTGTGCTTAACCCAACTTTGCAGCAGCAATTATTATGGTATGGATACTCCTCCTTCGTCAGAATCAGGGCATGAAGGCAGAGGGAAACGAACCTGTCACAGGCATGGACAAGAGAGGTCATAAATTCTGTCAGGAGACCCCTACCCTTAGTTCTGGGTAGACATGGTTTGAGCCATGCTCCTGATGACTACCAAAAACTTTTAGCTATGTGTTACTTTCAGGGCAAAGTGGAGGGAATTGTGTGCAAGAAGACAGTGAGAAATTCCCACAGAGAACTTGGATCCAGTTTTGTTGCCACTTGTCATTTCCTGGTTGCATTGAAAGCACCAGTTATAGTTCTGCTGCCTGGGTGTCCATGAAAGTGATTTGAGTCAGGGCCAGCAGTAAGTCACTGCTTTCCCATGTAGTTGTATTAACCTCTGAATGGCTTCACCACAGAAAAACTCATCAGCTCTTAACTAAGGGCCCTACAATTGTGAGAAAGGCTTAAACAGCAGAGGTTACTTTACTGAATGATGACTAATAATTACTAAATAATTACCAATTTGTCTTCGGTTCTGTTAGACTGCAGAATGTGCCTGACTGACAGTTTAAAACCTCTCCCTGCAACTATGCAGACTAGAAGGTTGAGAATCTCTTACATTTAAATCCCAGGATTTGGGACTTAAGGAAGACATTTCAAACTCCACACAAGATGTTCTTGTAGCACAGGTATGAACAAGGCTTGGGTGTTTTTTCAGTTCCTTTATCTTTAATAAGGAACTGTGTTGGGAGCACTTCTTAAAATGGCATGGTTCCAAACTTATTCTATTAAGTGCAAGTGTGTTGAAAAATCTGACTTGTAAGGAGTAACGTAGACACTAACTATTCCATGAGAGTGAGAAAAGGTGAGACAGTGAGAGGATGGTAATGTTGGTGACGCAATGTGAAGACAGCATATAAACCTACAGGTTTAGAAATCTCTTATCTGTGAGCAAACTGGTTTCCTTTAACCTCTTAGAGTACTCTCTATTGGTTTGGGCAAGAAAGAGCACTACTCTTTAACGGAGTCGGAACTCATCACAGCAATTCTAAAAGCACTAAACAAAATGTTTTGTGTCAGGCAGATACAGGCTAAAACACTGGGTCCAAGTAAGTTGTGGATTAAGGGGACAGTTAGACGCGTATGCATGGAAATGTCTGTTATCAAGCAGAACAGAGAACAAAAGCAGCCAGCATCAAGCTTGAAGAAACAAAAGGGCAGGCTGGATGAAGCCTTAAGCAACCAAATCTAGTTGAGAGGCATCCCTGCTCATGGCAAGGAGGTTGGAGTAGATGATCTCTGAAGTCCCCTCTAATCTTAGCCATTCAATATTCTTTGAAAATCTGAGCCTGCATTTCATTCCAAGGGTCAGGACCATCTCGCTTAGACAGTTCAGATGAGAAAACCACTGCCATCGAAGACACAGTACCCCTGGTTAACTTACAGGAGAATATTTTTTAAGAACACCCTAGTGATGAAAGATCTCTCAAACATTTCCAGTGGTGGCATGTCCCACACTTTGTGCAAGTTTGCCCCCTACACTCCTGTCCCTGTTGCAGGATGTATTTCATAGAAAGATATTGTATTTATAGTTTCCTGTGACTCAAAGCTAAAGTAATGGCTCCCTCCTCAGAGCAGGGTGGTGATGTGTTTGTTAGGGTAGCCTCAGAAAGGCAGGCTGACAAAAAGCCACCAAAGATGAAGAGGAATGAGCTGACTAGTGAATCCAACATCTGGCTCTTTTTTTCTGGTCTACAGAATGCTTTCTGATCCCCTGGTCTTGTGGCTGTTTAAATGTCCATCAAAGCATGCATGGGGAGCACCCAGAATAAATACCCCTGCTTCAGTTCTAGGGGTGCTGTAAACACAGCAACGAATCAAGGAGCACACCCATTACAGGTGCAGGTTACTTAGACTGAAGTAAAACACAACAAATAATCCTGACCCTCTCTCTGGTAGGAGAGATTTCATTTTATAGGCTCACGGGTTCAGACTGAAAGTGATTAACTTTTCTAGAGAGATGCAAATCTTGCCAATCCGTGTTTGATGGAAAGAAAGGAGACACCTCAAAAATATTGCTAAATGTTGTGTGGGTTGTGTCAGCTGTGTGTGCATGGCTATGTGCATGTGTCAGCTGCTGCCCTCTGCTGCGTACCACCCCCTCTTCCAGCAGAGTGCCCAGCAACTCTCTTAGGCTGCAACACACTCGTGCTATTGAAGCTGGAGAAAAAACTCACCTACTGCCCGTGAGATATACTGAGATACTTGCTGTGAGCCTAGCATGGAATATCTAATAGGTTATATCTTTCCTGCAGTGGTCTAGAGCAATGCTTCTGCTCTGGAGTCTGGTGAGTGGGCAGATCCTGTCAGCCTAACCCAAAACTTGCCCGTGTTTATGCTAATTGGCCAAGAAGGCCAATGACATCCTGGCCTGCATGAGGAATGGTGTTGCCAGCAGGTGCAGAGAGGTGATCACTCCCCCCTACTCAGCTTTGTGGAGGCCACACCTCGTGTCCTGTGTTCAGTTCTGGGCTCCTCACTACAAGAGGGATAGTGAAGGGTTGGAAAAGGGACAGAGGTGGGTACCAAGCTAGTAAAGATTTTGAGACAGGTGTTGTATGAGGAATGGCTGAGGTACCTGGGGCTGTTTAACCTGGAGAAGAGGAGATTCAGAGGAGACCTTCGTGCTCTCTACAACTACTTGAAAGAAGGTTGTAGAAAGGCAGGGGTTGGTCTATTCTCCCTAGTGGCCAGTGATAGGATGAGGTGAAATGGCCTGAAACTGTGCTAGGGGAGTCCAAGATTGGGTGTCAGGAGGAATTTCTTTCCTGAAAGGGTTGTCAGGCACTAGAACAGCTGCCCAGGGAGGGGGTTGAGTCCCCATCCCTGGAGGTGTTGAAGAGAAAGGTAGATGTTGCTTTGGAACAAAGTTTAGTAGTGCTGATAGGATTAGGAAAAGGTTGGACTTGATCTTAAAGGTCTCTTCCAGCCAAAACTGTTCTATGAGCCTCCCCATCACCTAAGCAGCAGGCAGAGGCTTGGAATCTGTATGAATCCTGGCAACTCTAGTGGAAGTGCTGTAGCACTTCAAGACTTGAGCATCACCTCCTTTGAGAGAGAGGGAGAAAGAATATCCTGCCTCAGTGGACATCAGTGCCAGGGCAACAGCTGTCATCTTTGAAGAGTTGTCTGATGGTCTCAATATTTGTAAGTATGAGGAGGTTTCTGGGAGGCTTTTTGCTGTTCAGAACACCACAAAAGGTGTGTGTCTGGTAATATTCAAGGACAGAAAGCACAGCTCACACTGTGCAGAGAACTATAGCATTGCTGGATACAAGAAAAGGTTTTTTAATCTGACCTTCCATTCCAATTCAGGATCTCCACCTACTGATAAGGTAGTGGTGAAGATGACAAACACAGGCAGGGTTTGGCTTAGGCTGAGAACAGCTGCGCATTCTCCAGACTCCAGGCCAGCAGACCTTGCAGTCTGTTCCCTGCTGCTAGTTCACAGGTCTGTAAGAGATTAAAGTCCTTGCAGATCTGCCAGCCAACTTGCTCCTCTGGATGCACCCTGACCTAAGGCAGCTGCAAAAGTGTTCAGCTAGCTGAAGCTGATTAAAACAGAGTTTGGGTTTGGCTCCTTCTGATTCAGCACATCTCTTGTACGCAGCAAGCTGGAGCTGTCAGAAGGGCAGTGGGAAACACCAGGGGTGCTGGGCTGAGAGGTGTCAGATCACACGAGGACATACATCCAAGACCTGAAGGCTTTTAACTAACAAGTTCCTAAACTTTTCTTTCCTTAAAGATTTAGGTTTGGTGTGTGTTTGTGAGGTGTGCACATGCGGCAAGAATAGACACACGGGCCGAGTGCCCGGTCACACAACTGATTATGGGAAATTCATAACAAGAAATGAAATTGTTCACAACTACACCTCATCGCCCCTTCTGGACTGGAATGCCTGTTCTCTTCGGAAATGGTTATTTAAGGCTTTCCAAAGAGAACTGGTCTTGCGTGTGCTTTTATTCCTTCCACCTGCTCTCTCTCCAAATTATTTATAACCGTGGCATCTGGAATTGTGAGTTGATTTGAGCTGTCTGAATGTGGTCTGGTGATATGAATGAGAACAATGGTGCAGCCCCGTGCTTTCTTGTACACTATCCAACACGTGGTTAAAACACACTGGAGCAGTCAAACACAGACAAACCCCTGACAGTATCATGGCTGTGTGAGCGTAACGAATTACTAATGACACAGGCAGTATAGAAATCTAAGTAAAAGCCAAGGTTAACCAGGACCTTGCAAAAGACCAGCAGTTGGTTTTAAAGAAGTGAACATTACTGGTTAATAATACTTCTGCTGCTCCGTACTCGGCAGTCACCCACTCTGTGATTCACATCTTCCCTTCATTACTTTTTTCAGTCTTATCAATGTCTTTACTATATCCCTGAGAGTAGCCAGTCCCAGCTACAGCTTCTCAAGGCACATTCAGGTCCTACCCCTATCCTCTGAGAAAAAATTAACACCACTTTTCTCACAGTTAGAAGCCTGGGATGACCACTGCACAAATATGGTTGCTAGATATGTGAGTAGACAGGGTGGATTCTGGTTGCATAGAACCTTCTCTGGACAGCATTTCAACTCCCTGCTCATTCTTCTTACAAGTCTAGCATCTGAAAAAGCTGATGTACCTACAGATTGTGACTTTTTGCTGCAGACCCTCACTAAGTGACCAAGAAGCCGTTCTTGTATCATCACTGGAAGCAGAAAGCAACTGCCTTGTGCCAGTGTGAGTTTAAGGCACATATAAAATATGAAGGAAGCTTGTCAACTCAGATTAACTTTGCAGACACCTCCTCTTCATCCCACGTTGCAAAAGAAGGAAAGCAGTCTGGAAAAAAAGAGGATTTCTGTGAATACAGAGCCCTGGCCATGTGCAATCAACATTAAACTACTCATCGTTCGTTGGCTACAAAAATTGACTAAATGGAGCAAGAAAAGTTGCTTCATTATAGCTCCAGTTACTAAACGCAGTTCAAGGGAAGGCAGGTCCTTACAGAGATTCACTTCAAACATACAGATGCAAAAAATAGACTCTAAAAATAACAAAAGGAGATTATATAAACAATTTCAACACCCAGCTCATACACACTATTAAAAGAATATGTTCTCAATAGCAGCAGCTCAAATTAATTACTGCTGCTAAGGTTGTAGCAATAGTTTAGAGCCCAAATTTCTCTGATTTAAGAGAAGGTAGGCTGTGTTTTTTTCAAATAATCCTCAATTTGCTGCAGACTGGAGCTCTAATAATCTAATATGGAGTGCATAAAACCTGTACAGAACAACAGGAGGAATGATCATAGAATCACAGAATATTGGGGATTGGAAGAGACCTTGAGAGATCAGCCAGTCCCATCCCCCTGACAGAGCATGATCTCCTAGGTCCAGTCACACAGGAACACATCCAGGTGGGTTTTAAACATCTCTGGAGAATCATAGAATCATTA
>VZRI01006727.1:17770-49372 GCA_013397515.1 Upupa epops
CTCCAAGCTCAAGAGACCCAGCTCCCTCAGCCTTTCCTCATCACGGAGCTTCTCCATTCCCTTCATCTACTTTGTGTCTTGGTGCTGGACTCTCTCAAGCAGTTCTGTGTCCTTCTGGAGCTGAGACACCCAGAACTGGACACAATATTCTAGATGGGGTCTCCCCAGGGCAAAGTAGAGGAGAAGAACCTCTCTCCTTCTAATCCACCCCAGGATATCATTGGCCTTCTTGGCCACAAGGGCCCTTTGGTGGCTCCTCGTCATCCTGCTGGCCCCCAGATACTGAGGTTGTCGTGATACTATTTTTAAAGGCTGTGTGAGGACCTATGAAACACTCACATTTAGAGCAGTTATGGGATGTATTCAGTACATTGAAGTTGATGGAGATACTTAAGGGAACATTTTTAATTCTGGTGATATGCACAAAAAGCTTTTCAGCTGCATTGGGCATCTTATGCTCCACTGAGTCTGATTTATCATGACCACTGGTGCATCTCCTATGTGTATCACAGTATCACAGTCTCACAGTAATGGTGAGGCTGGAAAGGACCTTAAAGATCATCCAGTCCAACCTAAAACCAACCAAGTAAACCTAACATCTGACGTCTAGAACATGTGTAATACAACCACATTCTCCTTCAGGAACTGGCTGCTAATTGTTTGGATGAGCTACTCTTCACTGGGTAGAAAACTGTTTGGGAGGCCAGGGCACAAGAGTGCTAGTGAATGGAGTTAAATCTAGGTGGTGCTTGGACACAAGAGGCATCCACCAGGGCCCAGCACGGGGACCTGCTCTCTTCTATCAGCGCCCTGGATGCACTGACCGATCACATCCTCAGTACATTTGAGTTTTTCACCAAGACTGAACTTTCTTGAACTTTGAATTTGCCTCTCTGGAAGTCAAAACAAAGTCAGTTACCGCACTGATCCTGTAGCATTACACGACTGCATCAGCATAGTTCTGATTGACCACACACGATGCAGGGAAGCAGGAGAGGTGACTAAATACTCACAGCCAATCAATATTTCCTAGTCATATGCTGCCGCACCAGTTTCTATTGTTTCAGAAGGGATTGGTGTCACCTAATCAATAAAATGATGGTTTGCATTTGTTTACTCCTGGTCATGTAGGATTCGAGAGGGTATTAATTTGCCTGTAGATGTACTTCTGGTATTATTTTGTGTACCGCTGAAACACAGCCACCTCTGGGGAGATGCTGTAGCAGCTGTGAATAGCTCAGGGCATTGCAACAGTGTGGGAACCAAGCAAAGAACTGTGATTTAGTGGCAACCTGGATTTTTTAACAATTACTGCTCCATACGTTCTTTGAAATGGTGACTTTACTGCCAGTTGCAGCAGCTGCTGGACTTTTATGCTCCCATAAGGAGAAAATTAGAAATACCTAATTCCTTCTTGATGTTTTCTTGTTGTTGCTGCTTCAATGAAACAGCTGGCTATTCTTTGTTTTGTTTATAGAATTGAGGACATAATAGTAATAGAATATTTAGGAAAATAAACTATTCTTAGCTCCTAAGCGGGCCCACACTCCATATATATTTACTCTGTTTGCTACCTGCCAGCACTCTTACACAGTTTCGTTGCTGTTTCTCCCACTTGTTCTGCAAAGCCAGATCCTGCGTGTTTCACACAACAAATTCTTCAGTTCACTGTGGTTGATGCCTACATTCCCAAACTGCTCAGTCTGCTAAACAACCCGAGTAGCTGGAAGTTAATACACTGTGTGAGAAGGAAATGGGAAAACATTATTTTCACACTCTCCCCCCCAAACAAAAAATAAATGCTTGAAGCAAAAGCATCATAATCTGACTCCCTGTAGAAAAAGCAGGTTCAACAAGCATAGCGTGTGTTAGAATTGTATATATACAAGTCTAGATGTATATAGACTTACAGATGTATTTGCATATTTTATATGTCACCATACAAAGAACTTGAGGTTTCACAAGTGGTGGGATCATAGACTGGCCTGAATTGGAAGGGACCTCCAAAGATCATCTAGTCCAACTGCCTGCGGTGAGCAGGGACAGCCTCAACCAGATCAGGTTACTCAGAGCCTTGTCCAGCCTGCCCTTGAATATCATCAGTGATGGGGCCTCAGCTACCTCTCCTGGACAACCTGTTCCAGTGTTCAGCCACTCTTCTGCTAAACAACTTCTTCCTAACAGCCCATTTCAATCTGCCCTTCTCTCATGTGTGCCATTCTTCTATATCCTGGGCTACATAAAAGAAATGTGAACAGCAGGTCGAGGAAGGTGATTCACCCCCTCTACTCTGCTCTTGTGAGACCTCATCCAGACCACAGCATCCTTTTCTGGAGTTCCCAAACCAAGAAGGACATGGAACTGCTGGAATGAGTCCAGAGATCATGAGTTTGATCAGAGGGCTGGAGCACCTGTCCTATGAGGACAGACTGACAGAAATTGGGCTGTTCAACCTTGAGAAGAGAAAGGTTAGGGAGGATGTCCTAGAAATCTTCCAGTACCTGAAGGGGCTACAGGAAAGCTGGAGAAGGACTTTTTACAAGGGACTGTAGTGATAGGACAAAGGGGATGGGTTAAAACTAAAAAAGGGGAGATTTAGACTAGATTTTAGGAAGAAATTCTTCACTATGAGGATGACAAGACACACTGAAACAGTGGTCAAGTATTAGAAAGCATTGCCCAGGGAGGTTGTGGCTGTTCTGTCCCTTGAAGTGTTCAAGGCCAGGCTGGATGGGGCTCTGGGCAACCTGATCTAGTGAGAGGTGTGCATGCCCATGGCAGGAGGGGTGGAATTAGATGACCTCTGAGCTCCCTTCCAACCTAAACCATTCTATGATTTTATGATAGCAGTTAAATGCAGTCATATGATCTACTCATTATAAAAGAGATGTCTCCAAAGGGCTAGACACCCTACAAAGTGGTGTAGGGCTAGACCCTGCCTGTCCCAAACACTAAATCTTGGATGTTCTGCTATGGGGTAGAGACTAAAGAATTACAGCAGGTCCCTCTGCCTCCCATTTAGTACCTGGGAAAACAGATGGCAAAGGAAAAACTTAAGAAAAGCTCTGATGCCTAGAGGAGAGCCAGGTGAATGAGTATTTGATGTTCTCCAAACATCCAGTGAGTTTTTCAATTTACAGTGGATATCTGCAACAGTTTCCATAAGTGAGAGTGAGAGTGTCCTGTTCTACAGGAGGCCGAGGGACCTGAGGTTGTTTAGCCTNAAATGCAGTCATATGATCTACTCATTATAAAAGAGATGTCTCCAAAGGGCTAGACACCCTACAAAGTGGTGTAGGGCTAGACCCTGCCTGTCCCAAACACTAAATCTTGGATGTTCTGCTATGGGGTAGAGACTAAAGAATTACAGCAGGTCCCTCTGCCTCCCATTTAGTACCTGGGAAAACAGATGGCAAAGGAAAAACTTAAGAAAAGCTCTGATGCCTAGAGGAGAGCCAGGTGAATGAGTATTTGATGTTCTCCAAACATCCAANCCATCAATTCAGACTTCCTCCAGATGACACTACTTCTTGCAAGCTCCAGGTTCCCTTTCCCTCAGTCAGAAGAGTTAGTTTAATGAAGATATGACTCCAGCAGAGTTCACTGAGCACAGTACTGATCTTTGCAGATTGCCCTTATTGTTGAAGAAAAATGAAAAAACAGACAGACAGAACATAGGAGCCCAAACCTTCAGTCTGCTTTGTAGAGCTAATTAACCTGCAGCACATTCTGCAAATTAAATCTCTACCAGATCTGCAAGCAAAGGAACTATGGTTATCTGAATGGCATGCATGAGGAAACCAAGACACGAGGCAAAATACTTAAGTGTCGTAAGTAGCACTGAATCCTAGAAATACTTCTTTTAAATCTCAACTCTACTGCTTCTTAATAATTCCTAACTTAATAATTCCTTTAATAATTTTTAATACTTCTGCTTGAAGAAACATTTGATTTGCATTTATTAATTTCCAACCTAATATTAATGAAGGGAAGTCGTTTACAATTAAAATGAAGTTAAAAATTAAAATGTTTCTAATAAACTTCAAAATCAATTATAATATTCAGTACAATAATAAGATAAGGCTGACTTGATGCCTTAGCTTGCATTGCTTCCAGCAGCTGATCAGAGCAGTTCCATCTAAGCTCCACACACAGTCAGTTCATCTTCCTGTAGGGGAAGAAATCACAATTGGCCAATTTAGAAGCCAGAACGTTACAGCAAGTAATCACTGCCTGGTGCAAAGTAAATAATAGTTATTTCTTAAATGTGCTGCATGGAAGACACCCTTCATAAACATCATCATTTCCATAATCTCAATAAATGTAATTCACAGGCACCAGACAAGCAGAAACAACGAGGTTGTGAAAAACACGATGCAGCAGTCGATTATTCTGGGGGGGATCAGAAGGGGGGTGGTTAGCAGATCAAGGGAGGTTCTTCTCCCCCTCTACTCTGCACTGGTGAGACTGCATCTGGAGCATTGTGTCCAGTTCTGGGCTTCTCAGTTCCAGAAGGACACAGAGCTGCTGGAGGGTGTCCAGTGCAGAGCAACAAAGATGATGAAGGAAGTAGAACAGCTCCGTGATGAGGAAAGGCTGAGGGAGCTGGCTCTCTTGAGCCTGGAAAAGAGGAGGCTGAGGAGTGACCTCATTCATGTCTATAAAGATGTGAGGGGTGGGTGTCAGGAGGATGGAGCCAGGCTCTTCTCAAGGTCATCTGGTGCAAGGACAAGGGGCACTGGGTGCCAGCTGGAACAGAGGAGGTTCCATATCAATATTAGAAGGTAATTTTTCACTGGGTGGGTGATGGATAATCATAGTTCTCATAAATGCTTCATCAGTATTGTGTAGGAGATGCAGGAAACAGTTCTAGTTCTCTGACACAAACATGATGTGGTCACTGAGAGTCACTGTCAGTTCTGGCATTCTGTATTTCCCTGGTCTGCATTAGATTTACACATTTTTATCTTACCAGCTGTCATCCCCATTCAGTCTCTAGCATATTCCTTCTGCTGACAGGAGGCTGGAGGGGTTGGGTTTTAGCTTTTTGACTTGTCTTGTGTCCAGGAAGGATTTCAGCTACATATTCCTAGCCCATATATCTGACAACCCTATGTCTTCTTGTTACTTCCCCATCCTCCTTGGTGCTCACAGCACCTCCTAATTTAGTAGTATCTTTGGATTTAACAAAAGTGGTGTGTACTTCTTCAAGATCATTAATAAAAATGTTGAATAATTCTGGGCCAAATTCCCATCCCCATAGCACTTCCCTGCAGCATGATGCATCGCTGTTTAAATTATACCGCAGGGAGTGCTCCCTTGACTCGACATGCCAGCACTGAGGACGTGCTGCAGTGTAAAATCCTAGATAAGAGTAAACCAGAAGGGACCAATACCTTTGGTTTAGTTAAGGAACATTTCAGAAGGTTCTTGTACTTTGAAGCTTGAAATGCAGGTGTACAGTATGTGAGCAAACAGGAGAGTCATATTAACAGGTCTGGCAGAGGTTGGAAAGCTCGAGCTGAGCCAACAGTTTGACTTTGGGAGAATGCCTAATGCTTTATTAGCCCCGCTGCTTCTTTTCAAGAGAAGTCAGTGGTCATTTGGGAGGTCTGATGAGAAATGGTTCATCAACAGAGTGCTGGTATTTCCAAGGAGGAAAATTAAAATCATTCTGTAACCTCAGAAACGATTTGTTTATAAGTATATCTCAAACTGTTTTAACTTGTGCCTCCAGTGATAAAAGGCATGAGGTATGAGGAGACTGTCAGGGGAATGACACCCCTTTGCTCTGCGGGCACTTCTCTCTCATGTAAAGCTAAATAGCTGTTCCACATAGTTGACTTTACCTGGGATTTCTCAGGAAGGTCAGCCTCTTGTCAGACAGCTATTTTCTGAATGCAGCCTAACAGAGAAACTTAATGACCTCTATTTACTTCAAGTAGAAATCCATCAAAGGGACAATTAGCTGATTTTAAACATAAATTGGCTCCCTAGTGAGAAGCAGGCTTATAAATAAACCATTTAATTTGTTCACTGAACTAGACTGTCATGCAAGTGAAATTGCTGACTCCAACGAGACAAGAGATTGGAAATGTTTACATGAATGACTCCAAATTGGCAAACTTTTCTTGCCTTAAGTGCCCTGAGAGAAGAACCGAGGGGAAGAAAGCATAGGGGAGTTTCCTCTGCCACTGCTGATGAGGTTGCAGCCAGTGGCAACCCTGCTCTGTCGGTGCTGTCCACCCCAACAGGACAGACCAGAGCAGGCTCTTTCCAGTGGTCCTGTTAGCAGGCAGTAACTGGTACAGACAGACCTCAGCTTTCCAGCCAGCATGCGAGTGACTTGGATGTCAGCAGCTCACATGGAGAGAAGAGCAGATTGATGCTCCAAATCAGGCTCAAATTGCAAACTGTTTGCAAGAAAGCTGCACTGGCTGCCTCCTCTCTCTCTCTCGTGTTCCCATCACCATGGTACACAAGTACCTGCAGTCTTCTAAGTTTTCTGAAGGAGTTAGAAGGAACCTTCGAAGATCATGTAGTCCAACACCTCTGCTAGAGCTTGATCACCTAGAGGAGATCACAAAAAACTCTTCTGAATGTCTCCAGAGATGAAGACTCCACAACCTCTCTGGGCAGCCAGAAGTACTCTGTTAGCCTCAAACACATAGTACTCCAACACTCAGATCAACAGTCTTATGGATAAGCATGAAGATGGCCCTTCACTGAGCACTAGGATTGGTGTTACACCATGCAGAACTTGCCATGAAGTGTTGTCTGTTAACTTCCCTTCCCAAGTGACTTCATGGGCAACAGAAGACCCCAAGGTCCCTGTGATCTTCACAGTTTTATGAAGGAATGAACTGGTTTCTGATACAGTCTGTACCTCCATCTTCTAAATGAACCTTTGGTGGGACTTATGTTACCAGAAGAGAAATGCAAGGAAGAAAGGTCCATATCCCAGACCCAGAGTCTCCGAGGACACACAATGGAGTGCTTTCATTTTGTTTCCAAACCACCATCCCTGAGAAGCACATGTGCACTCAGCATGTATTGCTGGTACTCATCACCACACAACTTCCCCAGCACTGACAGTGTTTAAGGGATGAACATGTGAAAATAGCCTGAAGATATTTAAAAGATGATGAATAGAGCAGCAAAGGAGAGACGTTGCAGGCCAGTCTCCAACCCCATGAGGTATGGGGACTGTGAAAACGTCTGATGAGACCCTGGTGCATTCCCAAGGAGAGAACAGAATGGAGCCTTCCTAGGTCATATGCGGGGCTCAGGAGGGAAACTTTATAGCTGTCTTCACTCTGTTTGAATGGAGCTCTCTAGTTTGCTGTGCAAAATGTTATCAGGCCAGAGATTAATTGCTGCTAAAGGCAGCCAAGTAACTGCTAGAGGCAATAAAAAGGGGAAGAATGAAAAGATCCTTTAAGTAGAATTTAATGACCTTCTCCTGCACATTGTTTTACTTTGCTGGATTAATATATAGTCCCCTGCATAAATGCAAGGGGGTGTGTGTGACTGTGCGTGTGTGTGACTGTGCACGTGTGGTGAGAATGGACTCCAGTACCCAGTTTGCTCTCTTCTCTGATGCTGATTAAGTTTGCTCAGAGGAATATGCCACGATTAAATGAGCTACTCTCATCTACACTAATCTGCAAACAAGAGATACAACTGTTCTAGCTGTGAAACGAGAAGGCTCCATGCTGAGGTAGATACTCTGTGTTCTGGGGATTTTGGGGTCCTTCTTCAGTCTTTGAAACAGCTGACAGCAAAGTTTACACCATGACACCTTGCTTTGGTATTTCTTGCCTGCTGGGTGATAGAAAGGTCTGCTCAGGGCACATCTGATACATCAATACATTGATTTTATAAATCTGTCACTCAATCAATTTCAAAATACTGAATTATTGGACAATTTTCAGCTGTAAACTCTAAAATTTTCCAGTGATCACAGGGGAGAAGATGGCACTAAGAAAAATCTGCATGGAAGGTCAAACTTAAGATCTTACTTCCACCATAGATTAGTTTCCTGCTGAAACTTTCAGTTTCCTGAAGACACCTACCCGTAAGTATTCTTTGCATATGTACCTGTATAGATGTAATTGTTTTTAACCCACAGAACTGCAGCCTGGGGTGAAAAAAGGCTGAATGTCCTAACATTACTGCAGTCTTTCTCATAGGGACAGGTTAGCTTTTCCTTTCCTTAAATCCTTGTACAATATGATTTGACAAATGCCACAACTTAACTTAATAGTCATTAATTTAATTAATTTATTAAGTCATTAATTTGTTATAGAGGTGGCAGAATAAGCTGTTCAGTCCTTACCCAAACCACACCAACAGACCTGCAGTTAAGGCGTTACATCCACTGCAAACTGCTTACAGACACAATCAGGCACAAGAGACTCTGTCACCAAGTTTTTTTCCTTCTTCCACTTACTCTCAACTTTGGGGAAAGAAAACGTTTGCCACAAAAAACAGGCTAAGAATAGACAATAAAGTATGTTGGGTAGCAGAGGACTCATGCTCCCAGCATTTTGTGGAGAACCACAGCTGTGGGTCAGCACGCATTCCCATAAAATGGGTCTCAGATGGAAGTACGCAGTTTCCCAGAAGTACTCTGCGGTTCAGAGTTAGCAGCTAGCAATTCTCACCACACAGCTGAAGTAATTTCCCTGGGTTTGCCCCAGTTTTTTAAACAAAATGAAACACACCACAAATTCTGGAAAGCTGAGAAGATAAGTCATAAAGCCAATACTCAGTTTGGGAAAACCAGAGGAGGGAGAAATAATGTAATGTATGAACACGGGGCAGAGAGCCACGTTCTGTCTTCTAGTGTATCTTCATTGTGACAAAAGGAAAAGTTGTTTTCACTTATTCTTTCAAAGACAGACCACACACCACCTTCTTCCCAGCTCTTAGAGTTTATCTCTTCTTCCACTCTGTGGGAAAGAATAACTGAGATATTCATATCAAAGCCACGGGCTAGAGTCAAAGCAAGGATCGTTGATGAGATGTTCCCAGCATGTAGAATTGCCCCCAGTTTCAGTGGAAAGCAAACCCTCCTCTCTTCTGTTTCCTTTTACTGTCTGATTTGATCCTGCCTTTCAAGGGGAACATTTCAAGAGTGGTGCATGAAGATGACTGCCAGCCATATCATGTGGTTGTCTTGGATCCTTCCCAGGAAGCTGAATCTGAAATGAAATAAGATACAAGTCCTTTCAAACTGGCTTGGAGAAAAGAATGTGTCCTGTAGATGGGAAATCAGCTAGCTGAACCAACTAGTTAAGCTTATAATGATGGGAAAAAAGGGTTTGAAGATTCTGGTTACAGCATGAATGAAGATACCCGTTGCTTTCTTACAAAGAGGTCATACAGATGCAGGGATTCATTGGCAGAGGTATCTCCAGCCAGCGCCCATGTAGGGACCGATGAAATGATGATTTCTGCTGTGCTGCCTTCTGGAGGATCTGCCTGAAGAGGAAGGTTAGTGCTGGTACTGTGAATTGGCTATGAGTAAGGAAAAAAGGAAGGTTGTTTATTTTTGGCACCAAACAGAGACAGCTTCTTCCTCCGGCTAGTCTTCTCTGACTGTATCTCTGGTAAATAAAGACAGGTCAGCATCCTTAGAAGCCAGTTCAGGGCATCTAAATTAGACATCTGCTCAGAATCACCTTCTAGAAGAATCTCTGCTTTTATCCATTGACTATAGAGGGGGAAACAGCCAGCTTGGTCTAGTGAGGTCAATACCTCCTGAGGAAAAGCCCCATAAAAAACCTAGAGGAAAAGATCACCCACTGCTCCTGCTGTTCTTTCATGTACATCTCATGCTTCATTCATTGCAGCATTCAGATGCAACCTAGAGCTGGACCATGAGGACCCTGCTGTTTACCATGCTGAACCACTTGGATTTGTCATATTTAACCTCTAGACCATTGTGAAAGGCATATATTCTTGATGATACTGTTTAGTTGTTGATGTGTGCATTACCATTAAATCTCATAGCACAGATCAAGACAGGAAGAAAACACAATCTTCAAAGTAGAAGATTATACAGGAACGTCAGGAGAACTAATAAGAAAATTCATTGGTTTTACTACTGGAGAAAGCAGTAGCTTACACTAGAATATCTAAAATGGCAGAAAGTCTTGTTTAAAATGAGAGAAAATGAGAAGTAAGGGTTTAGGAAGTACAGATCTCACAGTGTAATCCTAACCTCTTCCCTGTTTTGTGAACACAGGTACTGCCATGTACTTATTTCCTAAAGCAGTAATGAACGGCTGTTGTTGTGTAGCTCCTAGGTAAGATGTTTCTTCCATCAATCTCAAACTACATTATTCATGAAGTATCCTGGTTTTAATTTAATATTTTTTTAACTTTGGGGCAGTGTCTGTGCACAGAGAAGCAAAAGGACTGCATCCAACTCTGAACCTGCAGTGGAGGAAGGACATGGACCTGATGGAGCAGGTCCATTGGTGCTGAAGCACCTCTGTGATGAAGACAGGTTGAAAGAGCTGAGGCTATTCAGCCTGGAGAAGAGAAGACTTGGGCTGGATCTGATGGCCACCTTCCAGTACCTGAAGGCTAGAGAGGGACTGTTTACAAAGGCCTGTAGTGACAGGATGAGGGGCAATGGTTTCACATTAGAGAAGGGTAGATTGAAATGGGTTGTGAGGAAGTTCTTTAGCAGGACGGGGTTTGAACAGTGGAACAGATTGTGCAAGGAGGTAGTTGAGACCCCATCTCTGGAGATATTCAGGGGGAGGCTGGACAAGACTCTGGGCATCCTGATCTAGTTGAGGATGTCCCTGCTCACTGCAGAAGGGGTTGGACTAGGTGACCTTTGGAGGTCTCTTCCAACTCAGACCAGTCTATGATTCTATGACTCTATGATTTATCCAACCTTATCAGCAGATCAGTTTGGAACAGGATATCCTTCACTTACATCCCAGGTTACTCCTGTATCTCCTAGCCCCCACTTTGAAAATTGCTGTCCTATTCACAGCAGGGTTTGCACTAAATTAATTAACATTTGAGCAGCATGCTGATCCTCAATTGGAAAAAGCTCTGTGCATGGTAAATATTTTATGTATGCTCCGTAAAACATCGAAGATTACTGTATCACTGCTCAAAACACGGGTGAAAATTTGCTTCACATGGGAGAGAAAATGGTTTGTGACTATTTTGTATAACTGGTCAGCAAATTAGTTTTGCAATCAAGAGGGAGAAAGCAAAAAGAGAACCCCCTGAAGTATGGTGCAGAACGGTAGTGTGCAAAACATGCATGGCTGTCAGGTCACTGAATCTTTTCTTCTGATAGTTGGAAAATATTATCTCATCAGCAGACCTTTGCTATGTTCTTTTAAAATAAGTAAATTACTTTTCCTGTAGGTTTTTCTATCAATATAAAACTAATCATCATCAAACCCAGTAAATTTTCCCAATGATTCTTTGATTCTAAAAACAAATTGTCTGAAAGTGAGTTTCTCAACTCTTTTTCTCTCTGCTCTTCCCACGTTAGATGGTTCTTACTGTCCACCGAAAGATGAATTAAGCATGTTGTGTATTTCTGTCACTCGAGGGGATTTACTCTTTCTCATACAGGGAGAGGAAATGACTTCAAAACAAGACCAAAAGAAATGCAGTCCATAGTGAAGATGTCTGAAGTGTGCAGTGAACACACTGCCTTAGGTACTGACTCGTGCCCAGAGACCATGCTTGCACAAGAGTATTGCTCACTGCCACCAGAAAATGTTGTCCCTCTGTGGTCTGATAGTTTATAAAGTTATGAGAGATTTCTGGAAGGACAGCAACCTGTTTCAAAGGCTGCGGTTCGTCTGATTCTGCTGCTGTACAACTGTAACTACAGAATCACAGAACGGCAGAGGTTGGAAGGAACCTCTGAAGATCATCCAGTCCAACACCTCCTCTAGAACAGGATCACCTAGAGGACACCACAAAGGACACTTCCTGTTGGGTTTTGAATGCCTCCAGATGAAGACTCCTCAACCTCTCTGGGCAGCTGCTCCAGTGCTCTGTTAGCCTCAAAGAGCTACTTCCCCAACACTTAGACCCACAATTTATGGATAAGCATGAAGACAGCCCCCTCACTAGTATTACACCAGGAAGAAACTTGCCATGAAGCGTTGCCTGTTGAACTTCCTTCCCAAGTGACTCAAGCAACACAAGACCAAGAGACCCTTGAGAAGGTTATAGCATCTGCAGTACAAGGCTCAGACACACGTCCCTGTCCAGCAGCAGCGAAAGTCCTTGCAGAAACAAAGCAACAAAGCAGAATGGGCATTTGCAGTGTTCTAGGTGTTAGGCTGCTTCAAAGCTTTCTGGAGAATTTCACTTCAATATAGTTTTCTAACACTGGTGAAAATCCTGCTCAGCATAGCGTTGCTGGAAACTACCTGAAATAACCAGTGATTAAACTTTTTCTACTGTTTCCAAAAGCACAAGGCAATTAATTTAGACACAAAGAAATCTTACTACTATCATAAACATCGAGGTTAACTCTGTACTACGTGCTCCTAACTGCTTTAAATAGCTCAGATCTCCCCTTTTACAACAGGCTCTATTACAGTTTCTATCTGCTCCATAATTTTACAGTAGGACTATAATTTTTGCTTATCAATGCACTGTAATGATTTACTTAGTTCCAGTTAATAAGATACTTCTGTTTATATTTGTATTGCAGGATTTTTTACTAATGTAGTTGCTGTTTAACAGTAATAGCTACGAGGGGATCCAAGTACATTACCGTGGCTGTTATCGACGTCAGTGGAACAGATTCAAAAGTGCTAAATGGAGGCCTGATGGAGCAGACTACTCAATGGCTTGGCATTCTTCTGACACCAGCTATGAATTTCCTTCCAAATCTGAAGCAAAACTGCTGCATTGGGAACCTCCAAGGTTTTTAGATGAAAATGCAGACATTTGGACCAAAATGATAACGGATATATCCCACCTGCCTAATCATTCAGCTGGTACTCCTGTGTGTGAGCATCATCTGGTCATCAATTTCGTTTGTAGTGGGTATTTCGTGTTGGGTGTGTTGTGCCAAATCCCAGGTGAAGAAGACCAAATGCAACAAAGGCTGGGGATGTAACACAAATCTCTTATCAGCGCCTCACTTTTTAATTTGAAAACCTTGTGATGTCTTTCAGTTGGCAACTCCCAGTTTTATTTACTTATTTGCTTATTTACTTTTTATTTACTTAGTATAGAGGATGCTGAGTCACAAGAGAGCTGTGAACATTGCAAGCAACTAAAATGATCAGGGGGCTGGAGCACCTCCCCTACGAGGACAAGCTGAGCAAGTTGGGGTTGTTCAGCCTGGAGAAGAGGGGGCTCCCAGGTGACCTTAGAGCAGCTTTCCAATCTCTGAAAAGGGATACAAGAAAGCTGGAGGAGGGCTTTTAACGTGGGTGGTAGTGAGAGGACAAGGGGAATGGTTACAGAGTTGAAGAGGGGAGATTTAAGTTTGACATTAGAAAGAAATTCTTTCCTGTGAGGGTGTGGAGATGCCGGAACAGGTTGTCCAAGGCAGTTGTGGCTGCCCCATCCCTGTAAGTGTTGAAGGCCAGGTTGGATGGGGCCCTGAGTAACCTGTTCCAGTGAAGATGTCCCTGCTTCTGCAAGGGGGTTGGAACTAGATGACTTTTAAGATGCCTTCCAACCGTGGCCATACAGTGATTGTATGAATGTAGAGCAGAAGATATAATTTCCCACTAGCCACCAACTGGATCTGTAGGACTGATCTACTCCAGTTGAGCTCTTTTCCCATGAGTGCTCTGGGTCAGTGTCTGGAGCATGCTACCACAATGGAATGATTGCACAAATGTTTATGGGCAGAAGTCAAGTGGTAAAAGAAAACGGAATTAAAAGCAGTCATTTGAGGTGGAGAATCATAGAATCCTCAGGGATCGGAAGGGACCTCAAAAGTAATCCAGTCCAATCCCCCTGCCACAGCAGGATCACCCAGAACAAGTTGCATAGGAACACATCCAGGCAGGTCTGGAACATCTCCTGAGAAGGAGACTCCACAACCCCCCTGGGCAGCCTGTGCCAATGCTCTGTCACCCTCACTGTGAAGAAGTTCCTTCTGGTATTTATGTGGAAGCTATGTTCCAGCTGGCATCCATTGCCCCTTGTCCTGTCACCAGACGACCTTGAGAAGAGCCTGGCTCCATCCTCCTGACACCCACCCCTCACATATTTATAGACATGAATGAGGTCCCCCCTCAGCCTCCTCTTCTCCAAGGTCAAGAGACCCAGCTCCCTCAGCCTTTCCTCATCAGGGAGCTGCTCTACTTCCTTCATCATCTTTGTTGCTCTATGCTGGACACCCTCCAGCAGCTCTGTGTCCTTCTGGAACTGAGGGGCCCAGAACTGGACACAATACTACACAGAGCTAATAAAATCTGTCTTTCAACACCCCTTTCTGATATTTGGTAATGTTTGACTTCCCCTCAGTGGAGAAACTAAAAGGAGGTCCCAGTTAATGTCATCCTTTATTTTTTCAAAGCTGTTTAATACTAGACATTCCTTAGGATTTCTACTTGTTCATCAGACTTTCTCAAGAGCAGACATGACTAGGAAAGGGCAGGCAGATAGAGACAGACGCACGCACACCGAGTGTGATCAAACAGCTCTCGTTTCCTTACAAGCCTGAGGTAAAAATAACATTTAGGAATTTCCAGTGCCAGACTTTTGAGCACTTCTCATTATGGGATCAGGAAGGAGCCTTGGCACTGCTGAGTAGAGTCATTTATTGTAGACACTGGAATTATTGTTTACCCTCCAACTAAAAGTTTTCTCCTTCTGGGCCTCGCATGAGAAGTGGGAAAATTGCTTCAGAGCAGAAATCTCATTCCCATCATGGCTACCAGAAGCCCTCAGCCTTCTGAGCAGTACTAAGGGGGTCGAGTTGTAGGTGAAGAATTACTGATTTGACACGCTTAATCCATTTCTTGTGCGTGCATATGTTTGAGCATGCTGTAGTTTACCCACGTCAGCCCTAGACTGAGGAAAGTTCACTTATCTCAAGTCCAGAGATACAGTTTGTCCAGTCATGATAACAGCAGAGACACCCTGCACAAGGTGATCTGCAAGGAAGACTGATGGAGAAGGTGAGCACAGAGCAATTAGTCTTTCTTGTAGTCAAGGAACCAAAGGCTCACAGAGCAATGCCCGGATAGCAGCACTGCTGTTAAAATAAACACAGAGACAACCTCTTTCACACCTAAGGTGCTTTCAAGATTACAACATGTGTAGCCATATAAAACCAGAAGCCAAAGCTGGTGTTTCCTTGGAACAGTAGGGTAGCACAAAAGGAAGTGAAACACAGCCATTAGTTGCCTTTTACTCCATGTAGCTTTCTTCTCCACCCTTTCACCACCATCACATCTGTTCTGTTTCCCTGCAGCAGAGCCTCCAAGATGAAATGAAGGACTCTCTGACTAGGCAGCTGCCCTGGGAAGGAGGGATTTATATAGGGGCAGGATCACTTCTCTCGACTGAGCTCTTCCTCACACTGCATTCCTGACCCTTATTTATGAAAAGAGTCCTCTGCCCCCCTCTTTCCAGCTACACAGCATCTCTTTAGCCAGGGAAGATGGCAGCTAGAGAGGCAAGCAAGTCGTTCTAGCTATTTAACAGCAGGCTGCAGAGGTTTCAATGACATCAGAAAACAAGATGCTTTCCCAGCTGAATTAAAACCAGAAGCTGTAGCCCGTGCTGTGAAAAGTGTGCCCTCGTTGCAGACTGCAGAGAGAAAAGCACTGTTGAAACACGTCTGAAAAGGTGCGTGGCTGCAGTTTGTCTGAACAACAGCTGAATTTTAATAGCAGCTGCTCAGATAAAAATACAAATCAGCAACTAAAGACGGCCCGAATTAATGCATCTGCTGATGGAACTGAAGTCATCCAAGAGTACTTGCAAAACCCCAGGCAAGGAGATGCCTGATGTCTGCTTACAAAAAGTGATGAGCTTTTCTCCATATATCACTAACCTAACAATGAACTCAAATCTTGCAGAAAGCGGTTTTTACTTCATTGATGAATTCCCCCGTGGTTGACAACCCTGCGAGAAAACCAGCTGATGAAGCAGATGTAAGAGGCACAATTGTTTCTAGCACTGTACAAGAAAGAATCATAGAGTTATAGAATCACTAGGGATCGGAAGGGACCTTGAAAGATCATGTAGTCTAGTCCCCCTGCCACAGCAGGATCACCTAATCCAGCTTTTATGCTTGTTTTGAGTTGTTCTTCAACTGAAAAATAAAGTCTTTGAAAGCATGAAGTGAAGCCTCTTGAAACTGTGCCAGGAGGATTTTGTCACCATTACCTGAAATAAAGAAGGGGTGAATTATGAAATCATGAGAAACTGTAGTGAAAAATTATTTTATTAACAGAATTGCCTCACCTTGGCTGTGGAAAAGATGCTAGAAGATTTTGCTGAGTTGGAATTAGGCTGGTCATTTCTAGAGGCCAGATAAAATTGTCGCAGCCATGTGACAGCCAGTAATCATAGCTTTCAACAGTCTTTGATGGCAAAATGAGAGAGAGAAGAATCGGTAAAAAAATATTTGCAGCTAAAAGAATGGGGAGAGTTTGCAGAAAACATGGGCAGTCAGGATTGAAAATCTGTCTATTAAAAAAGAAGAAAAGGAAAAAGGAAGTCCCGTAAGCACATGCAGGCTGAATGCAAAAGGAAAGATCAGGCCAAGTCTTTAGAAAATGAAACTGATGAAACTTTGCTCTATCTCCAAATTCCAACTGTGAATACGAGACAGCTGCCAAAGGCAACGCTCTTCTCGCTGACAAAATCCAGCACATGCTTTGAAGCAAGAGAATTAGCTCCATTTTGATCCTTGCAGTTGAAATTTTGGATTGCTCTTTCATTTTCTAAAATTATATTAAATTGTAGAACTATTTGTTCATCAAGTAGTTATTTTAAATATGCTAATGATGTCTCATATACTACCATCAGCTAATGAGTTTTTGTGGTGAGTGGTACTAATGTAAAATACCCAACGACGTACATGAGCAGTTTCTTTCAATGCAATGCCTATCTTTAGAGCAGTGGAGATTGCTTGAGATGTAGATTACTTGCGTTAATCATGTGTAATAGAGTTAGACTTTCATCCATCACACTTTGGAAGCCAAATACCTCATGTGTTCTCTAGCAAAAGCCTGGAAAACAAGTCACCTTGTAGTTGTTTATGGCCAAGATGCAAATTCTAGCTAAGAAAATGTCTGAAAAATCCCACTGCTGGGATTGGGAAGGATAGTAACTACTCCACCATATTTGTCCTCTTAATTATATTGCAGTAACTCTTCTCTACCTAGGATTAATTGGAGACCTGTTGCACACTTTCTTCCATGACCTGAAAGTAAAGTCCCATGATGTGCTTGATGTACTCGGTTTCAGATCCCAGCCAGTTCCCTCTTGTCTCTGGCTGCTCCTTTCACCGGTATTCCATGCTTTTTTGATCCTTCAAACAATTTCCTGGGTTACAGCCTGGTGTCAGCTGTACAAGCTGGCTCTTCTCCTTATCTTGAAATGTTTACTAATATCCCATAATTTTAATCATATTCAGTTAGTCATGAGTTTCTTTACTCAGTTTTTTTTTGTTCCTCTCTCAATATTCTCTGAAAGATTGCAATTAACACCATTTTAGCAGTATCTCAGCTGCAGCTGAATACATCCTCACCGTGTTTTCACTGTAATTGCTTTTGTGGTCTCCTGTTCAGCTCGTGATACAATTTGCACTTCAGCATCCCCTCTTTCAGGAGAACAATTCCAGAAAATTATGGTGCCACAAACTGCTGCTATGAATGACGTCAAGAGCTGGCCATTGGGAAGAAACTAGAATTGGACTAGTAGGGATAACAGGTCATCCGTCAACAACAAACTGCTTTGTCTTTTGAGGTTTCTTCTCTGGATAATCAACTAATCTGTCATATAACATTTCTGGTGGGGACACTTAGTATTTGCCAGCTACAGACAACATAAAGACTCTTCTGTTTCTGCCCACCCCAACCTCCTGTGGCCTGTCTGCTATAATTATCGAAGGAAAATTGTTCATTAGGTGACATAAAATATTTACTGTGTAATAGTGAAATGTTTAGAGGAAACAGAAAAAAAAGAGAAGCTAAAGGCAAACAAAGACAAGATTGCAGGTCTTGTGTTCCTTCAGCAGGAAGTTAATTTATTCAGCGTACAGTAGGACGCAAAATAATGACCTGAGTTCTACAGCAAGTTTTTTTCAAGAGTTCAGATAGTGGGTAAGGTGTCTGAAGTTAAAAGGAATTAAATGCCTCAGAGGCACTGCTTCAGACAGTGTATTTTTAGCCTATTGAGCAAGAAAAAAAAGAATAAGGCAAACATTTCCCAAAGTCCTTGGGTTTTTGTGTGATCTGCCTGACACATTCAATTGAAAATTCTTAGGAGGCAGTCCTGTGTTCATGCACTGAAATCAGTGAAGTCTTACACAGAGCTTCTTGCTGTAATTACACAGGGTTTCAGGATTACCCACAGCTACTTGCATTGATAGGGTATTTCATTCCACATAAATTCCTGGGGATGTCTTTTCTTTCTCAGTCTTTAATAAACCCACATTCAGATAAAATTCCTACTTGAACTGAGCAAAGAGCTTAGAAACCAGTCAGACTCAAAATAGTTCTGTACCTAGAGGTGAGCTACAAGAAATCTCATAATCCCCCTCTGAGAACACAGTATGAGAACATATGAACAGCTGAATCAGGTTAGACTAACTCAGTGGCTGAGATAGACAGCGATGTGATTAATAAAAATTCTGCTAACTTTTTGTCTCTGATGGCTTTTTCCAGCCTCCATGAATGCTTCCAGCATCCTCAGTGTCCAGAGAGCAAGGAACAATTCATGCCTGGGTGAAGAAAAATCCCCTTCTGGTCTGTGCACCTACTGCCTGGTAGGATGATCTAGTAGTTCTTGGAATGGAAGAGACGGTGAACAATAATTTCTTCTTCACCTTCCATGTGTCATTCATGGTTTTGCAGATCCCCTTCCACTTATCTTGTTTTCTGGCTGAAAGGTCCCCTTCTATTTATTCATTTCTCATACTGATATTTCTTGCCTCCGATTACCTTTGTTGTCCTTGAAAGCTTTCCTAGCTCTACCACATCCTTACTGAAGATGTGAGGGGTGGGTGGGAAGGAAAGCCTCCAAAGCTGAGCATCATAAACAAAATGCAGCTGTGTATAGCAGTGTGATGCTTTCTGATGTGTTCCTATTGCTTTCTTAATGTCCTGATACTCAGTTTGCCTTTCTGAGGGCCACTAAATGAGGAACTTAGGCTATTTAATACAACTGCAAGGTTTTTTCTCTTGGTGGTAGTAGTCAGTTCAAACCCCACTGCTGTCTTTAAAGGTGGGGTTTTAATGCTCCCCTTCACTGTGTTTTATTTAAAGTTGTGAAAACTATGGAGAAGTCATCTTTAGGATCATAGAACCATTAGGGATTGGAAGGGACCTTGAAAGATCATCCAGTCCAATCCCCCTGCCACAGCAGGATCACCTAGACTAAGTCGCACAGGAACACATCCAGGCAGGTCTGGAAAGTCTCCAGAGAAGGAGACTCCACAACCACCCTGGGCAGCCTGTTCCACCCTCACTGTGAAGAAGTTCCTGCCGATATTTATGTGGAATCCTTAGCTGTGATCAGTCAGCCCTCCAGCACACTGCATCAGGTTCTTCCTTTGCACTGGTCTAGCTTGCGCTGTGTCCAGAGAGTATCTCTGGGACTCTTGAGAGATCGCCTGGGATTCAAGGTCTGTTAGCAATGGCAGTGAAGGACACCATTTCACTCTGCTCTCCACCAAAGGCAGGGAAAGAGGTGACCAGCTGTTCCATCCCACCAGGAAACAACTGCTTTTATGAGCGTGAAAAAAAATATTAGATATCTCTGGGTCCTATTGTTGCTCAAACATTTTATGTTCAATGGCAGAAAAAAGGAGGCAGGTGACTAAGCGGGGCTGTTTGAAGTCCAGCTGGTGCTCTTTGCAAGAGGATGTGTTGCCTGTAGTTGTGAGGTACTGAGATGAAGTGACGATTTAGAAGGTGGCTTGGCAATCGGTCAGGTTTTATAACTTCAGTAGTTTAGCCCCTGTGGGGTGCGGATCACCTGTTGTCCCTTATCAAGCACACCTCTGATGGTTTTGATTCACTTAGTTCCTTCATTCTTACCACACACAACAGCATTGGTGGGCCTGGCCTCATAAAAGCAGATCACTAACGCCCTTGGGGCACAGGAAACCAGCAAATGCATGTTAAAAAAAAGGAAAAGAAAGAAAGAAAGGGAAAAAAAAAAGCCATATGACCGAGCACAGGAAACAAATCTAATGAAGGAATGTCCTCAGCTTTCACAGGAAATTATTTTCATTTTATGCCATTTTCTGCCTCCATAAAAAGTAACAGAGTTGACCTCCTGCGCTCCTACCTAACCTTTCAGCATCAAGGGCTGGAGAGGAGAAGTGTTGCCTCGACCAACAAGATGCTAATCCATTAAAAGTGGAGCAGAGAACAGACTCTTTTCATCATGGGCAGCTTAACTGTCACACCACAGCCAATATTTTCTGAGACAGAGCTTAGCAGGGACTAGGGGATATTTACTGTTTGGTAACGGGATGGAGATCTTTAAAAGGTGCTACATTCTTAGAAAAAGCACTGAGCCCTTGCTTTCTGGCACACAGATCCCAGCTGGGATATTCAGCATCACTGACTGTTACTGAAATCCCGGTAGCTTTTAATGAACAGTGTAAAGAAAGGGTGGAATAAATTACCAGCAGTTGTTAGTAGTGAGGGTGGATTAACCCGAGCCTTTTTGCTGTACATAGGTGCTGGTTCTGTTTGGTTTTGATTAAGAACAGAGGCTGAAGTCATGTTTTTGTTTTCATCTCTTTCAGGCCGCACCTTCATTCACTTCAGCCTTGTAAAGGAGCTCAGTACCCTCCTGCATGACAGACCCTGCAGTTGCATCTTTCATTTCTGATATGATATCTGAGGAACAAATCACAGAATCACAGAGTGATTGAGGCTGGAAAAGTCCTCTGAGCTCATCCAGCCCAGCCCAGGACTTGACATCACTACATCAGCCAGGCCAGGGCACTGAGGGCAACAGCCAGGCTGTCCTTCAACACCTCCAGGCCTGGGGACTCCACCACTGCCCTGGACAGTCCAGTCCAAGCTCTGAGCACCCTTTCCATGAGGAAGAGCTTCCTAACATCCAACCTAAACCTCTCCTGGCAGTTTCAGGCCCTGCCTCCTCATCCTGGCACTTGTTGCATAGAAGAGCCTGACCCCAATTGGCTGCAACCTCACTTCAGGGAGTTATGGACAGGAATAATAGGCCCCCTCAGTTTCCTCCAGGCTAAACACCCCCAGCTCCATCAGACTTTCCCTCCAGTCTCCTGCCAACCTCCATGCTCCTCTGGACCTGCTCCAGCGCCTTGAAGTGAGGGGCCCAGAACTGCCTCCTGTACTCAGGGTGAGCCTGGTTCAAAGAAAGCTAATCTTACAGTGTCCTTAGGTTGCTCTGTTAGCACTGCAACAGTCAACGATTCAAACTCTCAGTTTGTTTTCCGATGGTAAGGAAGAGCAATGAAACTACTGTACATCATAATGCTTCTGGAGAGAATGGCACGGAATGCTTTGGGTCAGGAGGTGTGTACCATGCGCATCCCTCTTCCTTCATGAGGTAAGTTAAAACTCCAGAAAAGAAGCCTCGAAAATGGAGTTGGAAGGATGCTCTACAGGCAATCCATGATCAGCCTTTAAGAAGTCATTTTATCAGCACCACATTCCATTTTTTGCTGCAACTCCCTGAAACCCTCAAATTAACACCAGTGCAATGATCTTTGTCAATTAATGAGTTTAATGAGTGAACAAGAATCAATCAGTCTCCCTTGTTTCTAAACCACTAATCAGAACTTAAACCAAGTATAAACCTCTGAGTCACAGCCTCTTGCTAATCACATGCTCCTTGCTTTGAAGAGAATAATTAAATCGTCACCACATTCCTTCTCCTCTGTACAGCTTCCTGTATGATATGAATTTAGATCAAAACACACTCTTTCTCCCCTAAGGGTTCTTTGTTATATCACACTGGAGAACGATTTCATGGATGACTTTTGTCCTCAAAGGCATACAAATCAGGCAAATAAGTTAGCGGTGCTGATTGCCCGAACCTCAACAGGGATTGATAAGCCAGACACACCCTAATATTCTACAACTGTGGTGGAGAGCACAGGATCCAGGTAGAGCTTGTTGTAAAGCAGGAGCTGTAACAATCTGGATGTTGACACAAGGAGCACAACAGGTAGGAGAGCTCGGCAGTGGAGGTGTGTATCGATGGAACTGGGAAACACAGAACATGCAAAATCTATTTAGTAACTTCATATCCGACTCTAAAATGCCTATGAAACCGAGGCTGGGTCAGAGGTATCGAGTTCTAGAAGGGCACGACTCTCAGGTAAAGGAAAGCTACTTTACTTTTTCTCTCTGACTCTGGACCCTGGATCATAAAGAAAAAATGTATTGTAGCTGGTTAATATTACCATTGCCCGGATCAGGTAAAGGCTTTTGAGTGCAGAGTGTGGAGAAAGATCAGAGGCAGCCCAAGTGTCATAAAATGGTGATAATGGGTGACCTTTGTAACCTGCCTTTAAACCGGTCAAATGGCACCATGGGAAAAGGTTAACAGAAGCAATTTCGTGGTATCTTAAACAGTCGCTTCTTGAAGTAGCTATTAACCTACTGTATTTCCATCTGCCGGAGTAGGTTTAGTTCAAGCAGGTAGTGTGTTATTGCTAACAGCTGCATATCCCATACGGCTCAGACAGTGAGGTCAGAGCACTGGGGGAGTGAATGAAGTGCAGAACAACATGTATGGTGACCTGGTTTCCGTTCCCCATCTTGTCAAAGTCCTGCTGGATGATCTCAAATTCTGGTTCCTTGCCTTCTTCAGGCTTTCACCTTGCCATGCAGGCAACCAGGAGTACTGTCCGCTCATCAAAGACTCTGAGAAGCCAAGCTCACCGGCACATAGAGAGCTTTGAGTTCTTTTAGTGAAAATGATGGGTAGGAGCATAACACACTGCAGTGCATGTTGAGCAGTTATTGTTTATGGGCTGTGAGTGCCTCACGAGGATGTCATCTTTCAGCAGATGGTCTAAATCAGTAATATTGTCTCCAGTTAGACTAAAAATACCACGACTGAGACCAAACATGAAGTCCACTCAGTCATTGACATCATGGCAGATTAATCTTCTTGAACGAGGGAAGAGCATACTTATTTCAAGCAGTGACAGGAAGAGTCTGAGAAGGCTCAGCGCAGTGGCAGGAGCTTCAGGGAACTATTTTCATGCTTGCCATGGTGCACAGATGGAGAGAAAGCTGGAGGTCCTAGCTCCCTGTGGGAAGGAATCTGAAAACCACTAGCTTTAGTTCTTTGCAATGCATGACTCCAGCTATCAGCTGGCCAACAGGTTTTCTTTTCCCACATAGAAGAGGGACCCCTTTGTTCAACATTACAGCTTAGCTTTGGTTGCCAAGCCATGAAGTCGAGCCCACAGTTTTATGCTAAACATAAACTCCCCTGAAAAAGTTACTCTCACACTCCCTCTACTTTCAGCAAGCTGACTCACAGCCTTGAGTCCTGTTTGTGTAATATTTCAGACAAGGAGATAAACCCCCATGCCTCAGAGTACTATTTCCATCTCTGTACGTTAATCACTTTGTACCCCAACTGTTCCCTCTCAGGCGTGTAGCTGCCATGTAGCGTCTGAAATACCTGTGTGTGAGTGCAGAGGTGTGGGCTCCTGTCCGTGCATAGGCTGCACATGCTTTGTTAACACGTGCATGCTCTTTGCCTCTGGAATCCCGTGCAGTTAATGCCACCTACAGCTAAGCATTTTGCAAAGCCCTTATGTTTGAGTGTGTCCACTAGAATTCCCTTTAGTACATTTGTCTTCCTATAGCTTAAGCCAAATTACCAAAAGAGAGCCCTGATTCATCTGCGACCACAGACCGTTAATTCTCCTGCTGGATTCGGTTTAGTGCAACCAGAACCTATTTTGGGGAGCAGAACATTGTCTCTTTCTTGGCCCTTGCCCTGGGAAAGGGGAATTTTGCAGACTGGTATGCATTTCTGTGAAAAGTGGCTTTTCTTTTTCATTATGTTTAAAAATGGAAGGAAGTCCGAACAAAGCTTCAAATATGTTTATGTACAAAGAGGATTTCAAATCTATTCCGGGGTTGCTCCTACAATGGATAAATGGGTACCATAGCTTTGTGGGACGCATGCCTTATCCTCAGCCTCTACCCATTTGCAGTTCAAGCAAGATCAGACCTTTCACTCTTGCTGGAATACTCAGGGATCATCACCTAGTGCTTCCTCCTTTTATAGAAGGCTAAAAATGAATTGCCCCCGCTGCAGAATGTTGACAAGTAAAAGACAAAGATTCATTAAAGAATGAACAGCCTAGGTCTTTCCTCACTAGAAATGCTTTTCAAACCGGACCCTTAATTACCTACGTGATAAATTTAGCACAATCACAGAACCCACAGGCTTTGTTTAAGACCATTCTTGTTTGGGAGCTGCTACAAGTTAAAATGAAAAGGAATGGATAATGGGAAAAGAATCACCTGGATGCAAAGTTGATCTACGTCCATTTCTTTCTGCATGTGCAGTGTACACAGTGGCAGTGACCTCACCAGAATGGCACTGCTCATCTCCACCCGTGTGGCTCAATAATACACCAGGGGGTCCATATTCACCAGGTGCAAGGTGTGGAAATCTCTGCCCTAGCTCCTCACAGATTTACTTCCACTGGGCATGGTCCTCTGCTTTTCTGGGACGTGATTTCAAGCCCAGAAAGCAGGACAGCCTTCAGGCTAATTAACTTGGGCATTGTGCCCTGCTAATCTGATTCCCTCGAGTGTCTCCTTGCTGCACTTGGGTATGTGCTGTCCTCACACAGTCAGGCTGGCATTGCTGAGGTCCAAGAGTTTGTGACACCCATCTCCTTTCTCCTTCAGAGCTCTCAGCTGAGGAGAAACAAGTTGTCTCACAGGTTCCTTTTTAGATGTGGGAGTGGGCTCTGCAGAAGATGGAAAAGCTTGCAGGTTGCAAAGGGGGTCTGTACCATATGCTGCGCTTAGAGACAGAGTAAGCAAATGAATGAGACAATATAAACCCAGTGCCCATAAATCTGCTTTAGAGTCGTTTTTCAGAATAAGGCTGCTCTTTAAAATATTTAGAGACAACTTTTAATATTTTATTGGATATCCTGGTTTACAAGTAGGTGCCCAACCACCACACAATGTAAGGCTTGACGTTTTCCTGACAATATCTCTAGCTTCTAGTGTTTCAAACTGTGTTTCAGCAATAATATCAACTGAGTTTATTCAGCTCAGTTTGCACATTCTGTAAATGAGGTGAAGAGGCAGAATGAGGATTCCAGAAGAGCAATGCCTGTGTTACTACTGGCTGAAAAACCAGGAATTCCCCCAAATAAAAAATCAAGTAAAAGCCTTTTTTGAGTGAGGAAGGGAACACCCACCCTGGTTTAGAAGAGAAAGTCAGGGCTGTGAAATTTTACATGGCTCTCCTCCCTATTTCACCAGAGAATCACCTGATCCTTCAGGGTTGCTCTTCTCATAATTGTCGGGCGGGGAACGATGCCCTTTTTTATCTTCATCTCTTCCTCAGGTCCGTAATGAAATAATGACTGAAAAAAGAGGAAACAGTGTCTTCATTTCATAGAATGTGAGTCGGTGGGAAAGATAATTCACCTGGGACACTGAAGTGAGGTCATGTTAGCAACTTCTTTGAGATTACTACCTCTCAGCTGTTTGTTTCTGCTGAGAGCTGCAGCCTCAGGAGCTATGGGTGTGTTTGGCTGTTTCTGTGGTGCAGGAAAGGCAAAATAAGTTGTACTTGGGATTGGAAACTCCAGGGATTTAAATGAATCGCAGCATCTCAAAAGAGGGGCTGGACCTTGTTAAAATGTGCTAATGAGGTTGCAAGAAATCATAACCTGTAGTTGGAAACCCTGCCCTGAGCAAGAAAGGCAGTTATTGGAAATGGGTACTCATGAGAAGCCTGGCCTTGCTTTCACATCTTTCATGAGATACTCCTCACCTGTCGCAGAGGTGTTCAACCGATTCAAAATGCTAAGGCAGTTAGTGGACAGAAGTGATGCCTCACCTCAAGGAGCACATTGAGTTCATGCTACAGCCTAGTCAGTTGTAAATATTCTCACAAATTGGACCAGTGTCAAGAGGAAATACTGCAAACAGCACAACACAGGGCTGGTGACTCCTGCTTTAGTATAGGGATCCAGGTGTACTTCATAGAATCATAGAATCACAGAATCCTTAGGGATCGGAAGGGACCTCGAAAGATCATCCAGTCCAAACCGCCTGCCACAGCAGGATCACCCAGACCAAGTTGCACAGGAACACATCCAGACGGGACTGGAACATCTCCAGAGAAGGAGACTCCACAACCACCCCAGGCAGCCTGTTCCAGTGCTCCAGTACCCTCACTGGGAAGGAGTTCCTGCTGATATTGATAGGGAACCTCCTTTGTTCCAGCTGGCACCCAGTGCCCCTTGTACTATCACTAGATGACCTTGAGAAGAGCCTGGCTCCATCCTCCTGACACCCACCCCTGACATATAAAAAACATCCTAGGCTCCTTCTGCACACACCCCCGACAAAGATTTGACCCCTGAGACACTTGTTTAGAAGACAGTCTTTTTCAGTAGTTCCATAAATCAGGCCTGCTCTCTGTTCACCCACTGCCATCTCTTTCTCTGATTTCTCCACCACTGTGCAGGAAAAAAAAAGATTCGTGACAGTACAACAAAAATATCAATTTTTAATTAAATCCTCTAATTAAAAAATAGTCCCAGTGAGCCAAGACAGCCAGGGGTTATTCTGTTCTCTTTCCTAGTCCAGAATAAATTTGGTGGTTTCTGGCTGATGCTGCATTTATTTCAGCCCAGATTCACTGGGCAGCTGTGGATGCAAAACACTGTGGCTTGTCTGGCAGAACCATCTTGCAAAACTGTGGGCTGTAAGATTTATCAGCAATGAAATGAATTGCTATAGATGCTGCCTCTGACACCAGTCACTAGCAGTGACATCCTCACATAGGGCAGTAATTCTTTGCCGTTCATGCTGTCTTCACAGAGTAAGAGCTTCACAGTAAAGTGTGAGCTCTAACGACACTGCAGAGTGCCCCATTCTAGACTACAGGCATCGGAGGTTCGGATAAATAAACAAATGACCCAAAACATTGTTCCTCAGGCATGAATGGACTTGGTGAGGAGAAGCTGTACTATGGAGAAGCACACAGGTTTAATATTGCTCTGCTGCTGACTGCAGATGTAGGTGCACTGGTGGCTTGAGACAGTCTGAGAGCAAGGCAGTGTGAGAAATGTGTTTCTCAGATGTTAGCAAGTGGTGGCAGGAGTGCATCCAGCCAAGATCGCCAGCTAAGCCCCCAGACACAGCATTAGTGTCAAACAATAGAAACACTGTTCAAAGAGGGCGACAATTAATTCAGAGGAAAACTCACTAATTGTCATTGCTCTCCAGACAGTCCTTTGTGGTAAAGGCTCTGCACGAGCAATAGCACCAGCAACACCACATTTTAAGAGCAACAGCCAGGTTTGAGAACTTCAGCTCAACAAGCATCACTGCCGGATCACTGAGTGGTCCTTTTTAAAGCCTTTAGTTCCAATTGCACCCTTTCAAATCCACATGGTTTGCATCAGGGCTACTCAAGACATGGTTTATTTTAGCAAACTCACCAAAGAGCGAACTCAGAGAAGTCACAGGGAAAGGTGAAAGTGGCCAAGACAATGAGTGGTTTCTAATGAACATCAGCTAGGTAGGCTACAGATCTTTGGGTGTAGAAAGTCCTGGGGGAGGCATATACTTCCCAATCATCAGCAACCCATTGTCAAGTGGTTTGTGAATGTTTTCCAAGTGCATTAAATGAAAAAGGTATTAGCATCCAGGGTGCTCTTCAACACACACTCTTTGGAGAAGGACGGGGTCATAAATGGTTACTGACTGTGACTGAACTGCCCCAGCTTACACAGCCATGGCAACTCTTTCCCAAAACAAGGAGAGAAGCACAGAACACAAAGCTCTAACGTTCTCTTGAAGGTGAAAATAAAAGCAGGGATGATTATAACCACTTGTCCTTGTCCCCTCATTTTAATGAACAGTGAGGTTTTAATGAATACAAGTCTGTTGACATCAAGGGAAGATTCCTAAGTGGCTGTGGGAGGACAGGAAGCAAACACGGCACACACTCTTACTCTGAGTGTTCCCACAAGATCAACACAAACTCTGAACATCAAGCTCTGTGTTTTACAAATGCAAAATCAGAAGAGCTGAGCCTGAAGCCAAACTCTGGATCTGGAAACCTCTGTAATTTGGGAAAGACTGAATCAGTATCTGAATGCTGTGGCTCAGACCTCTTCCTAAAATATATCAGTTGACCTCTGCCTGCCCTCAGAGAGTCCTTTTCTTAGATGACTGTGGCTCTTTGCTTGTGGTGGCTGACTACTTCAGAACACAATTGTACCACAGAGCTGCAAGACAATGAAAAGTACATGCAATGGGAGCCTGTTCTAGTGTGTTATTCTGACGTATGCTTTTTCTTTAGAGCCTCCAGAGGTTTTAAGTGAGTGACACAGCATTAGTATATCAATGTCTTAGTGTTATTAAGTCTAATGACTTAATATGACTTAATGCCTTATCTCTCGGGTAAAACTGCAGTAACAATAGCCACGTGTTTCAGTGAAGTTTACTAGCACTTCCACAAAAATTGTCATGTTGAAACGAAAAGCTGTTACAATGAGTCATTGGAATCTGCCAAGAGTCACTGTCTGCTGCAGTGAATAGATAACCAAATATTCTACCATAATTTGCACCTTTTCCAATCAGTGGTGATTTTTGTTTCACCCACCCTATAACATGCTGTCCTCTATGAAAAGCTACTGGATCTCCTCTTGGTATGGGTGGGGATCCAAAGAATAGCATGGTTATCACGAGCTAAAAAGTTTATACAGTTTGGGGAGCCAGGACAGTGGCAGGGTTTTGGGCAATTTTTCTTGGCATTTGGTTTGATCTAGAGAGCTGGAATGTGCTTTAGAGTGTATTTGCATTAGAAGTGTTTCCTGACTACTTCTTTGAACAAATTCATGGAGCCAGTCTTCTGCAGATCCTTCTAAGTAACCTGTTCTCTTTGTTGCCTCTGATGCTTAGCACTGGATTCAAAGACTCCAAAGACTGATTTCATCCCTGCTGAATTCAGTCTGAAAAGGTGCTTTATGAAATACCCTTTATTATACCTGGATTATCTAGATAATCTATTTCTGCTAAGATGCCTTGAAATCAGCAAAGGTTTCTGTTTGAACTTGCAATTTCAGTCTCACAGCACTCTGAGAAGGGAAAAAATGATGGTAACTTCCAAAGAAAGGTGCCACGCACAGCTGGAACAGTCTTTTAGATTCAAACAGCTGCAATGGCCAAAAATATTTGCCAGCTTCAAGAAATAAATTTCCTTTAAAGATATAAAGATAGAAATGAGAGATTTGATCACCCCGATGGGAAAAAATACAAGAAATAGTACCTTAACGAATCACTTTGCTTTCAATATAGATCTCATCTGAAAGAATGGAGTGACCCACGTTAGTGACCCTAGATGGTATCTTTGTGTGTGATATTCCTGACTGAAATAATTAGTGACTGGGTTTTGTGGTTTTCACTGAAGAAACACTTAAAAAACAAAAATCAGTGGCAAAAGTTGCAAATTTTCATTGTTTCTATTGCAAACAAGCAAAACCAAAGACTAATTATTTCTTCATGGTTAACCTTTTCAAGATGTTTGGGAAGCAGGGCTATATTATTAACCTGGATCTTACAAAAAGGAATCACCAACCCAGATGAATAAAAACCTCCAGAGTTTCAGTGGGCCAGGCACCAGTCAAAAATCTGTGGTCAAAACCTCTGTGGGCTAAGGAAGACTCTGACAACACAGAAGAGAGAGGAAAAATAACAGCAACAAAAGGTTCTGGTGGACAAACAGTAGTCTGAACATGTAGACAAAGAAATTCACATGGTTAGCATTGTGTCAAATAGCTCTATTTTTTTAATCTTAGGAAGATTAAAATGTAGGAATGATTATAGTTTGGGGGTTTTCCCCTCTGTACTGAGTTCCTAATTTGTCTAAACCACACACACCTATTGAAATCCTGCTTTATAGTTGAGGTGATGCAGCTCTGACCTCAGTGGGGTCGTTCTGCTTTGTGCTCCAGGCATATCTACAGTATGTGGCTTGATGAATCTGCTGCCTTTGTGGGGGTTATTTAAAAAGTCAAATGAATTGTTAATGTGGGAAAACAGTCTGGGCCAAATTCATCTTCCAGCTCCACCTGTGCTGCCTAAGCAATATCCACAGCATCCACAGCTGTCGAGAGAGACTACAACTGTAGCTCCTCCAGAAAAAAGCAAGCAGAAAAACCTTGGATTAAATTTGTCAATGCTTATAAGAGCTTGATGCCAACAATCCCATAATCATCAACCTTAAAGGAAATCTACTAAAACCAGAAAAAAAAATCCCATAATTTGCAGTATCTTAAATTTAGAGGATGGAGCTTTTGAGGTGGTCTCATGCCCACGTGTGCCAGGCATTTTCCTTACACCTTTTCATCTGTAGCCATCCACTCACCTGCTCTTTTCCATCTGCCTGTATTTGCATCTTTCCTTATCTGAAAAAATTGTATAATTAGAACAGATTCCAAACAAATTATTGATGAAACAACAGCCAGTAGGACAGTCGACTCTCTATAAACATGGATCAGATTACCGGCCAGTTGTAAGAGTTAGGGATGAATGTCAGATTATTAACTGAGATTTCAGCAATAGTGGACAGAAAGTTCAACTCTTCACCTTAGACTTCTCTCTCTGCAGCTCGGATGAGCTAGTTTTGATTAGCCAGCCTACATCTGTCTTTTTTTTTTCTGATTTGAGATTTTTCAGGTTTGGTTTTTATTTTGTCAGATGTGTGGTGATGGCTGTAGACCCACAGATGCGGCTACAGTGCCTGGTGTTGGAACATATCACAACTTCTGCAATATTTCTGTGTTCAGGGTGCTCTAGATGCTATTATTATGGAATGAGGGACAACAAGGGCCAGTGTAGAGTCTGGCATCTGGGCAAGAATAACCTCAGGGACCAGGATAGGGTGGGGACTGACCTGTTGGAGAGCAGCGCAGGAGAAAGGGACCTGGGGGTCCTAGTGGACAGTAGGATGACTGTGAGCCAGCAATGTGCTCTTGTAGCCAAGGGGGCCAGCAACATCCTGTTGGGGGGAGGGGGTGGGGATCAGAAGTGGTGTGGTTAGCAGATTGAGAGAGGTTCTTCTATCCCTCTAGTCTGCACTGGTGAGAATGCATCTGGAGTATTGTGTCCAGTTCTGGGTCCCTCAGTACCAGAAGGACACAGAGCTGCTGGAGAG
>VZRI01006727.1:51499-84084 GCA_013397515.1 Upupa epops
CCCTTCAGATCCTTAATGATTCTATAATTCTACTAGAGAGAGAGAGTGAGAGAGAGAGAGAATCTCCTCTAGCCCGGTTTTTTCTAGGTATCCAAAGGGAATTCCTCCCATGTAGCTCTCTTCTGCAACAAATGCAGCTAAGAATGGAGTCTCACTTTTTGTTCCTACTTCAATTACACTGTGGTGCAATTTATTGGCACAAAGTCTCTAATGATTTTTCCTCTTAGAGAATATTAAGAAGTCACTGGCTCAGAAACATAACTGACTGCAATGATCAGTTCCACTACCCAATATACTGGCAAGGAAAGGCATTGGTTGTAGTAGTTTGAGAGAATAGTCCTTTGAGAATGGCATTTTAAAGTGTCCACCTAAATTACGGTTGTGCCATAAATATGACAGGTTTAAACTACGGCAGCTGAGAAATTGTATATAAGAAAAATTACAGGGATATGATCTTTCTGCACTGGTGCATAAAGATTTAATCTCCCGGGTTAAGTACCCAGAACACAGCAGTTGTGTCAAGATAATAGTTAAAACGATGCTCAGAGAAATGTTTCTCGTGGTTATTTCTCCGAGCTTTGAAGGAAATGCCTTTCATGGAGTACAGGTGCAAAGCTCTTGATGTGGCCGCTGGCTGAGCACTCTTCTCAGGAAGCATTTCACCAAGGCAAAGGAGGTAAGTGACCACCGAGTGGCTGACCCAAGTGCCAGTTCATATCCTGCACCTCATGTTCTAAGAATGCCCCATATCTCTCTGGGTTGAAGCAGCATGAACAGCTACCAGGAAACGGTAGCATTTGAGGAGAATTTATGAGAGATTAGGTCAAGAAGATGTTACAAACTGCTCCTGTGTAACAGTCCCAGAATAACTTCACAACTTTCAGGGAGGTTTAGGTACTCTGGAAAACGTAACCTATAGAAAATCTACTGGATTAATGGGGCTGTGATTATTATCACCATAAGAAAGGTGACTATTATCCAATTCCCCTCTCCTCCCCTCCAGTTTTTCCTTGTGTAGAAATGAGAAGCTCTACCCATTTATACCCACTGGAAGCAATTGTCATTCTTTCACAGAGTGTGGTGGATGTAGGCAAAAAAATAGTGTTTGGTGTAAGTCCTAAGCTACCCTTGTTCATCACTCCTACTCCCAAGCATCCGGAGCCTGAAGAATATCTCTCAGACACTGGATGCAAGGGAGACAAGAAATTCTGTGACAAAATAGATTGTCATCTTTATCACCCAAGTCTGGAGTGCTGAGCCAGCAGAAAGAGGTGTCCATGATCTTTAAGCTAGCCTCTGTAAAATAATGACCCACAGTTTTCTGGCACCCTACGCCTTTAATTGTTGTAGAAGAGCTGGAGAGAATTCAGAAGAAAGCTTCTAATGTTTTGTAGATGAAGAAAATTGTGCCCATGGAGACTCTGTGTTTATCTAATCATAAGAAACAGGGGAAACATCACAAGCCTGAACCTTTTCCCAAGGAGGGAGAGTGGGTACTAAAAAGTCGTTTTGATCTAAGAGAGAAAGGCATCACATAACACAAGAAATTACAGACAAATGTTTAACACCATAATCAGGATAGCGAATGACTGACACCATGCATAGATTATCTTTCTGA
The DNA here is from genome assembly GCA_013397515.1 of Upupa epops. Classification (NCBI taxonomy): domain Eukaryota; kingdom Metazoa; phylum Chordata; class Aves; order Bucerotiformes; family Upupidae; genus Upupa; species Upupa epops. The sequence goes on from VZRI01006727.1 coordinate 53,118, forward strand.
AATACTTTCTGGAACCTTTAGGATGAAGAAGGAGAAGTTGTAGTTTTCATATCAGAGTAAATGATACTTAAAGGACTGCAGTATAACAGAGTTCAAGGTAAATAATGGTACCTCTTAGCTTTAAAATCTGTTGATGACACAGATTGTTTATTTATTTCCTTCACATAAAATAATTACTATTAAAAAAAGCAATAAATTGCATCAAATGGAAAAGGTCAGATCCTCAAAAGAAGTAATCATAGAATCATAGAATGGTCTGGGTTGGAAGAGACCTTAAAGATCATCTCGTTCCAGCCCCCCTGCCATGGGTAGGGACAACTCTCTCTAGCCCAGGTTGCCCAGAGTGCCAACCAGCAGTGCCAAACCAGGAAATCTTCCATTCACATTCCTGATGTTACTACTGCAAATAGTTGCTTTCTTTGCAGAAAGAAAAGCTCAAACAAGGGCAGAACAATTGATTTTCAGTGTTATATCTCTCATAAAAACTGCAGTCAGTTAAAGCTGCTTAAAAAATTCTAGCAACTCCAAATCAGATAAGCACTGCGAGGGTATCAGAGAGAGCACAGTTATTTCCTTACAGGAAAGCCAATGGTTTTGGAATGGACGTCTCAATGAGTGTTTGCATGGAGCACTGTCCAGAATTGGATCCCTGCTGTGCATTGTGAAGATACCTAATAAATAACCTTGAAACTATCCACACGGTAAAGACAGCTTTTAAAATTACATGTTGGGAAGTGCCAAAATGGAATTATTAATGTCCAGCTTTCACCAGGGGGAGGGAAAAAATGAGCCTAATTATATAGTGGTATTACCGAGTAGTACTTCATGCATTTTCTAGAGGACAGCAACTCTTGCTCCCCCGTTCATGACAGAACAACGTCGCAGTGAACTGGAATGATTTGATAGAAGTCACCAAATACACTACTAGCACGACTGGGAAAAGATTTCAATGTCTTTGTGCTCTATCCTTCAGGAAACTTTACAAAACTTTCCTGTCCTGTATATATAGAATCCCTGCACATTTCTTTAAGTCCTCTGCACTTCAGTTATGTTCAGTGTTGTGAGTCTTTCTGTAAGATCTATTTTTGTTATGTATTTGTGCGTGCTGCTGGCAAAGAGAGCAGGGGAGCTGGCTAAAACTCAGGTATTTTATGGTACATCTGGAATCTGATTTTGCAGACCTGAGGTGAAATTCTGGCCCAACTGAAATTAATGGCAAAACTTCAATGGGACAGGATTTCACCCCTGGGAACTGAGGAAAAGTATCTTTACCCTTACAAGCTGAGAACAGAACGTTGCTTTCAACAAGGCATTAGTTGCTACTACCAATTCCACAGCGGTTCCAAAGAGAGTTCTGTAGTCGGTGCAGGCTATAGGAATAAAAAGCAGTAAGAATAAAAATCACAGTAAACTCCGTTTCATTGACTTGTGAATGCAGAGAGCAATTAATTCACGTACACAGAAAATGAGTATCGAAACCTTACACCTAGGTTGCAGAGACCTTTTTGTTTCTGGTTTAGAGAGAGACTATTTTTGCTAACACTCTGCTTTTTCAAACTGTAGCTGTATTTTTATCTGGATTGAATTTGGGAAGGTTTACTATAGGGTTAAGGTAATACAACATAAAAAGAAATAGCACCCTCTCACAAAATCATAAACAATTAGAACTTGATCTCCTAAATGCAAAAAAAGAAAATTACTCCAAAACTCTGGAAAAAAAAAACCCCAAAGCCAGGGCTGGGGGGAAAATAAAGCTCCTCTTTATTTCAAACAAATGTTAATTCAAAGCTAAGTGAAAAGAAACACCATAATTGCTTCTAAGACTTGTATGTCTGTGCTTCATTTGTATGGAATTTTCCAAAACCTTTCAGTTCTAAAGGACCTAAAGTCACTGTAGACCTTGTGACTGGATGCTACAAGGCATTGTTGAAACACAAACTGTGGCCTGAACTGTTGGAACTGAAAGAGACCAAGATGTTTGTTCAGATGGTCCCTACCCCTCCATTTTAAAATGGGGTCCAAAGGGATGAAGGAGCTGGGCTGGAACCTGTCAGGTTTTTTACAAAGGGTATAACTCATAAAATCTTTGAGCCCAACAGCCTGCACTGCAGAATCCCTGAGCTTATGTCTTCGCTGAGGTGTGCTGCTGAAAGAGAAAGGGCTCTTGAATTAAGGCTCAACAAAGCTGATCAACAACCTGGTCCAAACGATCGTCAGCAGAGGTTTTATAAGAGGAACTGATATACGCAATTGTTGGTTCCCTGCAGAAATTCACTGGGAAGGCTAAAACCCTGTCCTGATTCACATAGCTTCTTTGCATTTACCATTTAGGAGTTTTTTGTCTTTTCCTCTCTCTTTCATTTGTTTTTATTTGCTCTCTGGTCAGGTCTCAAGACACTCACCTTTGCGCTTCAGGCAAAGCATTTTCTCAGGTGCTGCTATCCTAGTAATTGATTCGCATATATCACTTCCCCTGATGACAGCACTAAGATTACTGTGAGGAGATACAAACACGAAGGGCTATAATTTACAACAGCACATTTAGTGGGCACAGAGGATCACAGGGTAAGAGCAGGTCGGCCGCCTCTTCGCTTATTTCCTCATGATATTTTGAAAAGAGAGATACAAGCCCTCATGGTGTTCTGACATGGTCCAAGCATACTAAAACATCGTGCTTTGAAATGCATTCAATACCTGCTGAAGGAGCTACAATTGGCTGTGAGGTTCTCAGGTCAGTTTGCTCCAGGCAGCACTGAGATTTGGTGCAGACAGTGCTAAAATGTGTTTTTGCCAGTGCTGTAAAGTTCATGGGGAAATAAGGAGAGGGGTGTGAACCTGGGTGAACTGGACAGTTGCAACTACTCCAATAAATGGGTTTGCATCTATCTCTGTGAAGCAGTCTCTAGTATTAAGAGAATGTTTCACTGCAGACAAGTGGGGTCAAACTACTGAGATTGCTCAGGGCTAAACTTACAAGCATCTAGAGCAGGGGCCAGACCTCCACAAGACCTCAACTCAGGCTCCCTTTCAGCACTTACTCCTTAGCTGGACATTGCCCTATTTTATGCATATTGTTTTATGATTCACCTTAGGTCTTGCTTTCATTTTCCCATTATTATTCCTGAAATTTCTGTGTCCTTTCCTTTCATTGCTGCTTCTTTCAAGTTTTTCTCATCTATGCTTTGTTCTTCCTAATACTTTTCCTCTCCCTCTGTATCTCATTCCTATTGACTTGGTTATTAGTGATGCTATTTCCAATGCATTGTGATCTTAATAAGGTATGTGAAGGCCATTCAGTGTCTCTTGCTTTGCTCTGCTTCCAACATTCCTGCATCTTTTCCTAATTCACAAATATATACAGGATGTCCAAAGCTGGGAGATGGGGTACAAAAGAGGGGTTTAGATTTCATGATATGAAGGTTTAGATTTTTCATTATACTTGGAGCTGGTTGTTGGGGATGACTGGGGAATAATTCAAGTGATGGAAAGAGGCATCTGTGCTCTGTTTGCATCATCTGAAGAGAGGTCAGTGCCTAGCACCTGAGAGTCAAGAGAAAACGTTTGAAAAAGGAATGTGTCTTTCCCTTGAACCGTGATGATTGGCTCAGGCTAGTAGATGCCTTTATAAAACTGGAATGCACTCTGCCAAACTGCTTCTGCTTTCTTCATGTATTTGAGCAGGGACAAGTTGGTTGCTTCTTCTGGTGCCCAGGCAGGTTGTCTGACTGTCCCACCTAATCATCTCCCAGAAAAATGGAATGGCCTGAGCACTTGGAAGATGCTAGGGAGATTTCAAAGCATGTCTATTTTGGCACGCTGAAGCACAATTTGGATGTCCATCCCAGTCCCAGGTGTCCATGAGTTTTCTTAAGTCAAAAACAAAGAAGGAAACTGGTTGTATAATGGTTTATTTTACTGTCTTTAAAATGAAGTGGGAACTGTTGTCTGGCTTAGATAGCAGGACCTGACTCAGTACACACTGTGTCATATTCACTGAGATTCTGCAGTGATCAACACAGTGATCTTGTCTGTAGTCCATGTACCTTCAGAGCTGGATCCGAGTAGAAGGGCATCGTTCCCTCCTCTCATGTAGATATGAGAGTGAACAGAATGTATGCAGCACCCAGGGGATCAGGGCCTTGTGCTTCTCACATATTCTTGCTCTGTTCAAATAAAGGCAAGGAAACCTTTTGGTTGAGTATAGCTCAGAAGATACACATCCCCCATAATTACCCAATTTAGCTGTACGAAAGAACACCACACTTAGATCTGAAAAAGGGTTGCATTTTTGGGAACTGTTTTGAAATAGACCAAATTTGGGTCAATGTCCATCTGATATCACTTAGTTGTTGTGGTAGCTTCGTTTGAAGTGGTTTCTTTCAGCATTGGCTTGGGCTCATAAACCAGTCAGCAATGGTACTTGCTGCCACCCACATTTAACTCAGAAGCAAACAATGCACAGCTGGAAATAGTCACTGCTCTAGAAAGAGAAATAAGAGCAAAGTGAATGAAGAAATTGCTGACTCATGTCTTTGGGTAGCTTGGTTTTCAGGAATTTGATGGTTTATGAAGGGATGAAATCTAGAACTGCTTAATGATACAGTGGGAGACGGCAGGGTTCTGTCAAAAAGTGTCTGTTAGAAAATATTGGCTCTCTCTGCCTACAACAGGAACAGTTTTAGGTTCCCTTCACTGCAGAACTCTGAGCATTTTTACTGCCACTCAGCAAACCTGTAGTATAAACACGAGCTAATTGTCAGGGAGGACGGCAGAGAGAGGTAAACAGCACCAGCGATGGCATGTCTGCAGAGCTGTGATATAAGAAGCAAACAGGGCTAATATGTTGGAGAGTACAAGTGAAGTTTTGACTGAAGTCTAACATCAGGGCAACATGTAGAAGAGTACAAAAAGCAACCAAAAGGAAATGGACCATGAACTCCCATGGCACTAAAGAAAGCAACCAAACAGCTGGTGTGAAGGTAAGGTAGGCAATGCGTATCTAGCCACTTGTCTTCCTTTTGTGTTCCCCTGCAGTTTTGCATTAATATTTTCAGTATCTTGATAATTATTTCCGTTACAATAATACCACATTCAGTGTTAAAGCAGATCAAACCCTCACAAGTGTGTTGCCCAATGCTAGTAAGTATCAACAATCACAGAATCACAGAATTATTGAGGCTGGCAAAGCCCTCTGAGCTCAGCCAGCCCAGCCCAGGACCTAACATCACCACATCAACCAGACCAGGGCACTAAGGGCCACAGTCAGTCTGTCTTTCAACACCTCCAGGGATGAGGACTCCAGCACTGCCCTGGGCAGTCCATTCCAGGCTCTGAGCACCCTTTCCCTGAGGAAGGGCCTCCTAACATCCAATCTAAGTCTCCCCTGGCAGCTTCAGTCCCTGCCCTCTCGTCCTGTCCCTAGCTGCCTGGGAGAAGAGCCTGACTCCCACCTGACTACAAGCTCCTTTCAGGTAGTTGTAGAGAGGGAGAAGGTCCCCCTGAGTCTCCTTTTCTCCAGGCTAAAACCTTACCAGCTCCCTCAGCCTCTCCTTATCAGACTTTTTGTCCAGTCCCTCCCCAGCCTCATGGCTCCTCTCAACCCATTCCAGCCCCTCAATCTCTTTCTCAAAAGGAGGGGCCCAGAACTGCCCCCAGTACTCGAGATGAGGCCTCACCAGTGCCCAGTACAGGGGGAGAATGACGTTCTTAGTCCTGCTGGCCACACTATTGCTGATCCAAGCCAGGATGTCATTGGGNCATATTCCTCCCCTTCATCTGATTGATGCTTCCCCCCAACTTGGTGTCATCTTAGGGTAGATGGTAGATTGGTGTACTTAGGGTAGATTTGATCCCCACATCCAGGTCATCAGTAAAGCTGTTGAATAGAACTGGGCCCAGTCCCGATCCCTGGAGGAAACCACTGGGCACTGGGCACCAACTGGATGGGGCACTATTCACAATCATTCTCTGTGCCCGGTCATCCAGCCAGTTTTTAATGCAGCAGAGGGTGTACCCATCCAAGCCATGGGCTGCCAGCTTTTCCAGGAGGATGCTGTGGTGGACAGTGCTGAAGGCTTTGCTGAAGTTTATGTAGACCACATCTGCAGTACAAATAAACAAGCAAGCAAAATAGCAGCAGGACAAATAAAAAGAAGAAGGGAAGGGGCATTCTCTCCAGTTTACAAATAGAGCACTAAGTTCTCTGTAAATGGAGGACTGAGATCCTTTCTTCTGTTAGACTTCAAGTGCCTCACGTGCAGAAGTGAAGGGGGCCTTGGAAGCAGAACAAGAATGTTAACGGTATGGAGGAGCAGAGAAGAGCACTTCAGGTTCCTAAAACAGCACAAAGCTTCAAATGTGTTTTGATGCTGCAGAGAAAGCAAACACCACCACAGACTTTCTGTGAGGAAACAAATGGAGGGAAGCCCGAGGAAGCTTGCTAATAGGTACTTGTGTGTAATGTGGGAAAGCAGGCTCAGAGATTCTCTAGAAAATGAGTGAATTGGAGTGACTAGTGTTACCTGCAAGGGTCTGAAACTCTGAATCTGTCCACCTATGTTTGTCAAGTCGTTTTAGACCTGGGCAAAACAGTCCACACAATCGATGGGCCGTTTTAGCTTTAACGAAGTATGATCTTTCACCGGGTAAATGTTCTGTAAACAGTGAAGTTTTTCACCTTCCCTCAGTCCTTGTTCACCAGGGCCTGGTGCAGTTTGTCAGCAAGTTTTTCCCTTCGTAGTGTTTTCCTGGCAGCAATTATATTCAACATCTGCATATAAAATTCATGCACCCAGACTTCAAAATGACACTGTGACTGTAACACCAAGTTAAAGAGAACAGCTCTCAGTGCTAATATCTTCCAGTCACTCCTAGTAACAGACACCATCATTTTTTATCAATCACGTTAACTTTAAACACAATTCCTCCAAATAAATGAGGGTAGGTTGAGGACCTGCAATCACTTCTTCTGGTCTCAACTAGCCTTTGTTTTTCCACACCATTCACTCCAAAACTGACAAGAGGAAAGGTCAGGTAGGTCACGCTTAGCTAGTCCCAAATGTCACAGCACATTATCCAAGACAGAGAATATAATTATCTGTTCACAAGTGGCAATTAGCAGGAATCCCCCCCATCAATTCTGTTTAACATTCAACATTTGTAATGTGGCAGAAGCCAAGGCATTACAACAGCAAGGCCGATTTACCTTAATAAGGTTAAAGCCAACATCAATGCAGAACACCTTCACGTCAGCAGAAACGTTCAAAAAGCTGAAACTTGAAGAAAAGGAGGTACTAGAACAAAGAGTTCCAAATAGTTTTGTAAAATTCTGTATTGTGAGAACGGGCATTTGCATGTGATGCTCCTTCTGCATCTCAGCACAGCTGACAGATGCAATGAGTAACAAGTAAGTAACAAATTAATCATTAATTAATTGGCTATTATCATCTCTTTCCTGCAGATCAATAACTCTTTACAAAGGAAGAAAACTATCCTACTTGCTGCCAAACTCATTTGCAGTGGACAGGCAAAAATGGCTGCAAAGAGAAGAGAGCAGTTAGAAAAAGGAGAGTTAATTTGGGATACCTCTGCTTCTGGGTCCTGATCTAAGTACTTGGAATTATTTTCTGAAGTTTTCAATTGTGGTCTGGCCTCAGCCCAGATGTCTTCTGTTCCAGGTCTCTGCTTTAACCACAAGATTATTCCTCAATCCCTCTACAGTGGATGAAATGAAATTATACAGATATTTGAAAGCCTTTATTTCGGTATCTATGGGCTAATACTGAAAGCACCCTGGATCACCAACAAAGAGCTTGTACACTGCAGAAGTTTATTTCCTGCCATGCCATCTCCACGGGATCATTTTTTGGCCAAGTTAACTTTCCTATGTGTAATGATCTCCAGTTCCATCACTGAGTGAAATGGTTTTGATGGGATCATCTGGGGCTGTGCTATGCACCCATAGACTGAGCTTTCCTCTCCCTTTTCTTCCAAGTGAATTCTGATGTTCTCTTTGTCTCAAAGCTACAGCAGTCTTTTCTGATAGATTCTCAGTTGAAAAGCTCTTCCCTTGTAGTGCTGAGAGGAGCAGATATATTCAGTTTGGCACCATACTCACAGAGAATTCCAGCAATTCCCACAGCAATTTAGCCATAAGCCGTTTGGGATGATCACAGAACTGTCCTATGGGAGGGATTGAATTAAATCTCCCCCACTTCTTTCAAACAGCTGAATAACACATGACATCCTTCCTTTCTCAGAGGGTACAGCAAGTCCCTGACAGGCAACCCACTGTCCACTTGCAGCAGACTTGGACAGCATTTTTACCCAAGACATCATCTTTTGGATAGTTACCTACTGACAGAGAAGGCATCAGTTATATGGAGAAAGAGTGTGTTCTGTTCTTTCTTTCTTTTCTAAAGAAGGACCTGTCAACACTGCAGACAAATGGCTGTAATGGAGAAAATTATTAATAAAGCATTTACAGGAGTGTTAGAGTTACAGGCCGTCTAATAAAAAAGGAAATATTGCTTTTCAAGTGGCAATTACCCCCAAACTAACACTACAGGGTGATGACACAGGAACTTACAGATCCATGCACTGATGTTTCTCCCAACCATTTCTGGGCAGGTCTGGAAGACTCCCTCACATGGACCTTTCCTGTAGACATGTGGAAAGAAAGACTCTGCCAAGATCCAGATACCACCTAGTTAATTGAAAGCTTTACGCCTTCTAAATACTATATACACAAGTTCACTTGAATTCACTTGGTGCTCAACAGATAATAATAGAGAAGCTTTTTATTCTTGCTGGCTCATTGCCCAGTAGTAACCCATCACAGAATCTGTTCCCATTTTCTGGCATAAAGGCAAGCACACTCAGTGTCAGGTAGTTCAGTGTGATGGCTCAGTCAAGACCTTTCACATCTCAATCACGTTTCTCCCTCTTTGTTTGTCAAAAGGATAGAAGATAACTTTCTCAACAAGTATTTGTTTATGCTGTACAGAAGTCACACTGTCCCTCAAGACTGAAGAGGAAGCCAATTGTTCCCCTGGCTGCTTAAGGATAGAAGAACTCCTCAAAGCTTATGAGTTCCTCTCCTGACATTTGCTATTTGACTGCGACTGTGTTTAAGACACTAAAACTAACTTTGAGGCCCAAAGCCTCTATCTGAGACCTGGGAAACTCACGATATAGCTGGCAAGACAAAATACAAAAGGAAAGAAGGAAAAACTGCTGAGACAGTGGGACAGTTGCCTCAGGCCACATGGAGATTCAGCATCAATGCCAGGATCTGAGCCTGGGGCCCCGGTTAGGTTGATCTAAGCCTTCCGTTTGCAGTTGCCTCCTCCAGGCTCAAAGGAAAGGGCTTTTCAAAGCTTGCCACTGCGAACCCACCACAAGTCTGAAAAAAACACAGTTAGTTACCAGCAGTGACCGAACCCTGACCCTCATTTCAAATGCATGTAACATTAAACATTAACCAGCCAAAGAACTAAAACCTTAAAGGAGCTGGTCTGCATCATGGATCAACAATAGCGCACCGAGCGCTAGGGACAGACAAGCGAATGCCAAAGATGCTCTTGTCTGATCTGTCCTTCAGCGTTTGCTTACCACTTGAAACCCTTTAAGTGGAAGTAACCTACTTCTCCACGTTTCCTCACCTTGAACTATTACAGGAGGCGAAAGGAACGATCAAGAAAAAAACCCAAGGACAACAATGTGTTTCAGTGGAACAGTTTTGGCTGTGAATATCACTGGCAGCATCGTTTTAAAGCACAAAGGTGAAAGGAGTTTTTTATAGCAGCCGGAAATCTTGGTAACACACTCTCTTTGTTTCCAGGCTACTGATGCCAGAAAAACCTTGCCTGACTTCTTTATGTACAAACGTATAACATCCTTGTTCCTGTCTCATGGGAGGCACCTCCTAATGCCGGCTGTCAAGTCATTGGTGACACATAACCGTAATCGAAAAGGGGTTGAATTGCCGGTTTTGTAATGCACACACACACATTGTTCAAGATTATCTAACAGCATTAGCCTCTGGGAAAAGGATGGCTTCAGGCTTCTAATTAAAAGAAATCACAGCCAGTCAAATCAAGAGCTTCCTATCTGTATTTTATTTAATAAAGAAGGAATGACACAGATAGTAATTCCTCCAGCCTTGACTTTTCAGAGGGGCAGGGAGGGGGCAATGGGCCCTTCAAAGCTCTGCAACAGCCGTAAACTAGTCCCAAATCGATTGTTATCCCCAAACCCCTTCTCTGAAGGCTTAATGGTATTTTCACGTGGGATCCAAAGCAGGCGGTCTTCAAGGAAAGTTATTGCAACTGGTGAAAAAAATAAAGTTGACATTTTTTGACAAGACCCTTAAGTACGCCTCTCTCAAGAGGGTTGTAACAGAGAAGAGGCTGAGCAGGTGGTAATAATCAGCATTACATACATTTGAGCATTTTCTATAACACGGATTACCATGGAATTCCTTCCTCCCCCTCGTCTCCTTGGGGAGACCCGCACAAATTGCAAGCATTTCCAAGGCCCTTTGATAAGAATTTCTATCACCAGTTTCACAGCTGTAGATGGATGGTTTAAAACGTACAAAGCACAGCTCCACCCTCACTCAAAGATAAGCAGTAGGAAAGGACAGGACTCTGTCTCCTTTTTCTCTTCGCTCCCACTAGAAGTGTTTTCTAAAGGCTACCTGAAAACATACTCTGTGGTGGTGCTTAAGCAGTGGCAAGCCACTGTGTGCCTGCTTTGGGCTGAAGTGTGGCCACACAGCCACATATCAGAGAAAACCAGTGAGGAAAACCAAAGATAGCTCAGCAAAGATTAATGAACCCTTATAAAAGGCCAAGAGCAAATTCAAATCTTTTAATCCCAGTTCTGCTGCTGCTTAAACCAGAATAGGTAAAGAGAGAGTAGGTTTAATCACAACCAGAAGCCCTTTCAAGGCAGTGGGAGAACCCCCAAGGAAGAGAGATGGGACAGTATTTCTCCCATTCATACAGCATTATACAAGACTTCTCCAGGGTGGGAGCCCTGGATCCCATTGTTCTCCTGGGGGCTGAGTCCCTTGTGCTGAGCAATGGTGTCTGCTACAAAGGCCTCACAGTTTAAGATGATGTAATGAAACAATGAGATGCATGGCATTACTAGCTGACATTAATAAATGCTTTTATAATTAGAGTCCTGTGATGCATTTTCACTGAATAATAAATTGACAAAAAGTGCCGCTTCCGGAGGTCACCCAAGCAATTAGGAAATGGTGAGTAGTTTCTGCCACAAAAAAGGGAAGAAAGGAACTGGAAATATGGGATGGAGGAAAGCCTTTCCAAGGTAATGGCTTATTTCTATTCAGCAATTTTAATAATCCTTTAATTTTTCATTTCAGAAGTTTTTCTTCATTTGAATCTACTGGGTTTAGTGGTTTGGAATTAATATTCCTTTTTTTTTTATATTGTGGGAAGACTTTGCTAGGGAAGGAAAGCACTGGCCAAAGTGTTTGGGTCAAAGAATCTGTTCTTAACATAAAGCAGGATTTCTGGTTTCTTTAGAAAAATCCCCATCTGTGTTTTTTTTGGGCTTCTCAATGAATTTTCTATGTTTAAGATTTTTGACTTAAAAATTCATTATTGAAATGGCTGTGATGGAAAAACACCACATTCACATGTTCTCCTGAATCTCATTGCACTTCTGTATCTTCGTTATTATTTCACCAATTTCTGAATACTAGACTTTAATACTTGAGCAGTGACAGTGACAGAGACGTGTGATTCTATCTCAGCTAATATTTGCTTCACTCTGATAAAATCTGGCTTTCTTATCCATGTGTTTGTCAAAGGATGTAAAGAATTCTCTATTGTTTTTCCCCAGAAGACCTCTAATTGTCTTTCCAGATAGTTATTGGATACTAGGATTGGATGTAACCCTGATAATTGAGGAACTTCTGATCTGAAAATCAGAGGACATACTTTTTATTTCATCACAACCATGCTCAACCTCAAAAGAGGAATTCTGTCAGCTCTCTCCTGGTCCCAGTCATAGTCACATTATTGTCTTTCATTGTTCCTGCAAAATGCTTTTCTTTTCCTTAAATCCTAGAAAAGCTTCCACAGAGAACGGTCTCAATGAAACAGTGTGTTCTCCCATGGTCTCCTCTGACTGGGTAACGTTCGTGTTGCAGCACACTGAGGGTTTTATTTCCAAAGTATACAAGCAATTTCCCCTGAAGCCAGAGAAAATAAATTGTAATTTTGCTGCTTCTTTTCTATCACTTGCATCACAACTGTGACTAACAGCATGGTTAAGACCAATTTATTAGCACAATATATTCTTACATGAAGCAAGTTCATAGCTATTTTTCCTTTAAAAGATCATTTTTGCTAATGATATTTAAAATGTTAAGGGTGTGTCCAGGGGAACATCTCTGTGTGTAGGACAAAGAGGCTGGAGAGACTAGTAAACTTGGAACATGTAGAGGATTGGCCACCTGTCTTTCCACACCTCTACATTGTAATACATTTCTGAAGAAACGTGAAAGGGAGAAAACGAGAGTGCAGCACGGTCTCAATAAAATGGAGCACTTTCAGTGAACTTAGCAAGATCTAACAATCACAAGACAGAGTGAAGTCTGAACCACTGTTGCTGAAATACATGCCTTTGATCTACAGCAATGCCCTGCCGTGGACCTATGTCCCTTAGTCCTCATTTTCCTCTTGAGTTCTACCAGCTGTGAATAAACTACTGACTGCTACACGCTGAATATCTTCTTCTGCCATGTCACGACTTCCAAGGATCTCACTCAGCCCTCCAGGTCCTTAGGGACTTGGACCCCCAGACTAATCAAAGAATTCATGCCGTGGTTCACCTTGGGCAAAGCCTTATTATCTCATGGCTCCTCACTCTTACCAGGTTCATAAATAACGAGTTTGAAGCTTATTTCAGATGCCTGAGTGTTGGCACAGTAATAGAGCAATCCAGAATGAATTATGACCCTTCTCGTGTGGCAAGGGGTGTCATCTTTCTATTGATAAAGTAAAATATTAAAACCAATGACTTTCATCTGATAGCTGCAGTCATAAATGCACATGGGAGAGCAGACTGTAAACTGAGAGCTGGCACTTGAGGTAGCTGGGGTCTGATTTACATGCAGCCAAGTAAAACAAACTAAATAAAATACGAATGCACATTGGGGGAAAAATAAAAGCCTGGTTTCACAGACATGTCTGTTGGGGATTGACAAACTTATTACTAATAACCAAGCTTGTTTTGTCACTATGAAACTTGCTGATTCTGATCTCAACCTAATGAACACGCTAGTCTGATTTGTGGATCAGTGTCCCGCTCACTGGATGCTTTGCAAGTTCTCATTAAGGGCACTGAAATTACTATCCCCACACAAGCTGGTCTTTGTAACGACTCCAATAGTGTTAGTAGCTGTATAGAGTGGTCCTGAGGTGTCTCTTGCTTTTAGGCTCTGTAGTGCCTCTGGCTAATGGAGCCATAATTAGTTAAGCCAATTACTTACAGAGGTCTTCAGACTCTCTTCCTCCTACTTCCTTTTCCTTGCTTTGCAAGCTGCCTCCCATTAAGCATCTTGTCGCTGCCTCCTTTCAGCTGAAGCCTCTGCATGGCCACAGCAGGATGCAAGTCTCTAATTTCCATTCACACACAGAGTTCCTGTTTCTGACAAGGGGATTGTGAGATCTTGGACCTCAAAGGGAGAACAGAGGGCAATTCCATAACTAGGGAAAGGGCAGCAGAAAATGTGGTCTGAATTATCATGTCATTCCAAAACACTGGCTTTGGTTGCCATCAGTTCATCAATACAGCAGAGCCTAGCAGCAAAAAAAGGTTCATCTATACTTCCATGAACAAGTCCATGGCGCACACATCATTGTTTCTGACTGCCACTGCACACACCTCCTGATATCAGCCAGACTCCAGCTTTCCAATAACATCTGATCAACAAGACTCTTTATGTTGTATATTTACTCTGGAGGCTTGGGATGAGACACATTTCTCTCCTACAAGAAACTACCCAGAGACAAGTTAAAGTCCATGCAGGTAAGGAATAAAAGAAATGTCAAAGGTGCTTCTCCACTGCTACCTGCACATTTAAACTACTCTACTGCAAAATTAGGTCTCAGTGATTTGCACTGAGATCAGGCCAAAAGGACTGAACGTGTATGAGGTGTCCAGCAATGTCATTCCCACACTCCACCTAGGGTAAATAAATACTGCATGGATTTGCATGAAGAACTGCACGTTAAAACGTGTGAGATGTCTGAAGATGTATTTACCATTACCTCACTTTTAAAAGTCATTTGGTTTGTGCTAGCATCTTCTAAAGCTCAAATTTGGGCTTTTTATGCCAAAACAATACTTTCAGAAGATAGGGGGTAGCTAGTACAAGAGCTGTTAGCTTTATTTCCCACAGAGCCTGCATAAGATGGCTTTTTGCATGTGACCTCTCATTTTACGCTTAAGAAACTGGATTAAATACTTCTTTTAACATTATCAATTCATTTTCTTGGTGCTCCACAGCCTATTCTTGAAAACTATGGAAACAAATTGAGGAAGAATTGAGTCCTTTGTAGAAAAGAGCCCAGCTAACCATGTGCTGTGCAGCGTTTCCATCTTTTACGTTGTGGGATGCATCACTTGACCAAAGCTGAAAAGATACACTAATACACCGCTCATGCAAGGGAAACAGTTTATGCTCCCAGTTTGCCATTGGCAGAGACTCTTCTTTCTAGCAAAATAGCTGTCTCCCACAGAAATGCTGACTTGTAATTGTAAAACGCATGGTCTGGATGCCATTCGTAAGCCGGTGGTGACTCATAAGTCCTAGAGACTTTCAGACTGCTGCCCTGAGCCAGATGGGAGGCCCAGATTTTTCTAATGTCAAGTGTGATTGAAAGAGAGCCTCTACCCTGTTACTGGAGCTGCTAAAACCAATTGCACAAGATGCAATATTAGGCATGTTTAAAACATTTCAGGAAGAGATTAGTTAAGTGGTATGCCAGGCCTTTTCCTCCAGCTGGGCCCACAAGCAGCGACAGCAAACCCAGACTTTCCACTAGGTTGGTAATTAGGTCTGCCTCACTCCCAGGAGATTAATTCTCTGCAGAACAGATTATTACAGTCCAGCTCCTGTATCCATGGGCAGGCTCAGTCAGCAGGCTGATTTCAATTAGAGAAGTTAAGTGCTATTGACTTCTCCCATGTACAAGAAGAGGTAGGCGGGTGAGGTAGAAGTCAGATAAGAAACCAGATTACTGAATTAATCTGTTAGCTCCTAAAAGAATACACATATTTATTTCACTGCAATCAGCTGAACCTTGATAAAGGGTGACTTGCAAAGGAAATAAAAATGGTGTGGTTTCGTTCTGGTTTTCCTTAGTACAAGATGAGAAAACACAAATGTTTTGTATCAGCAATTAAAGTCCTGCCTACCTTAAAAAGCTCTGTAGCAATGGAGGACTAATCACGTTATAACCTCCTAAGAGGTAGAGGGCTGAGGTCATGGTTTCACTGTACAGGAGTTCAGGCAGCATTAATGCTTTTCCATGGATCTGTTTCCCTGCTTCTGGCTACGTATTCCCAGGCACTTAATGCAAAACACTCCCCTGAAGCTGTGACATAGAATAGTCTGTGTTTTGAAGCACTTGGCAAAAGATTGGCAGCGGCCTCCTCACTGTGACTGCAGTTAACTGAATTATCAATGTGTTTGTTTTCCTTGACAATCTCACCCCAAGCAGGAATATTCCATGCGTATTGGTTTCTTTGGTCACCGTCTTCTTAATGTGTCCTTACTGCTGGCTTAACAAGGACTCACAATTCAATAATCCTGAGTAAAGCACCTGTGGTTTGAGTGATCACTTAACACGTAGAGTGCTTGCTGGAGATACATCTTATACTGTGTGTATCCCGTTGGAAATGAGTAGGGGTTGGTTCTGCCTTCCCAGTGACAATGGGAATGTAGACGGTGCTGCCCCATTTGCACATACCCAGAGCACTCACAGATTCCTGGGAGGTGATGTATTCTATAGCATTTTTTACAGCGCCTATTCAGGGGGTAGGAAACGTTCTCAGAGGAGTTCACACAGTCCATATATCAGAGACGGTAAGGACAGATGTAGAGGGGTTGGGGGTATTTAGTGTGCGCTGCTTTGCTTTGTTGCGCTGGCAGAAAAGCCAGATATTTTCTCTTCAGTGACAGCAGGGGCTGCCAAGCAGGTGGAGAGAGATGTGCAGGTGGGGAGATCACACAGGTTTCAAGAGCAATTTCACATCTGTTCTCAAGGCCTCTCTTTCATCACAGCATTTATCTCTTCTTTTGAGCACCCTGAGTGCAAGAGGGGTTCTTTTTGTAGCTCAAGAGTGATGTTCAAATAATAATTCTTATCGTTCACCTCTTCAAAGTCACATACAATCAGCAACTACTTCAGTCTCACAACAGTCCTCTAAAGTGGGTAAGCTCTTTCTGCATTTTTTTTCAGTTTTTATTGTTTTGGCTGGTTGGGTTTTTTTTCCGAAAGAGAAGGAATAGAATCCGAGACAGCAGCAAAGCCTGGGCTGCAGGTTGGGTAACAGTTAACTTCCAGCGTAATGCAATGTGGCAGTGAGGAAGCTAAACAGCGTATAGGTCTACAGGATTTCTCATGGAGGGAAGAGCAGGTTGTAAATTCTTCTTTGAAGACATCCTGGTGCATAGCTCTAAAGACAGGTCTGGGACCCAGCTCTCCCACTTGAGGGGCAAGACTGCTGAGACAGATGTATGTGTGTGTTCACAGGAAGGACCCTGCTTTGAAGTCCTAGTTCTCAGCTTGGCGCACAGCTGGACACTGCTATAGCACAGCTGTAAGGGCTGTAGTGGCTCGGTATATTTGGAGGTAGCTAGTCTGAATGTAGTGGCTTTGACTTGTTTAGATTGCACTATTGTTACCCAAGCGACGTTTCCAGTTGTCCCTTCACAGTTGTACTCCGCTGCTTGGTAGAATCACTTATTTCCAGTCAGGATTTCACAGTTATTTGATTTCCTTTCACTAGTGCATAGACAGGAATGAAGTGAAGCCAATTTTGCTAAGGTGGTTTGAGGCATCTGTGAATGAAGTCTGAAACTCTCTAAATCTCATTACTGGCATTTCCAGCTTGATTTCAGCTTAAAGTGGTAACAATTGAGATTGCTTTTATTTTATTCTAATCAGTTTTTCTACCAGTGACAAAGCTGCACAACTTTCAAATCTTCTGCTCAATGTGTGGGGGCATTTCTTGCTGCTACTGGAGATATTCATGTCTTCAATGCCCCTCACATAATAGGGCTTAGACACTGCAGTGCTTGGGAATTTTATAGCCTTATTAACTAGTAATTTTGGTGGTGTAATATTCTTAAAGAGAATCGTCTTTCATTTAGGTAAAAAGATAAAGAAATGTGATGGAACTGCAGCAGCTGAAATAAACTGAACAGGTTCAGTTCAATAAGTAGAAGTCCCTGGTATGTTTCAGTATATCATGAAAACTGCTAAACTGTCCTCCTGTAGGCAAAAGCCGCTGACATTTCCATGTAGAAATGCTGCTTTGCCACGATGTCGCTATTTCTGTATATGTAGAAACACACATATGCACACACCTGCACCTGTGGAAATGCAATATCCTGGCAAAGTTCCCCTTGCTACTCTGTCCATATAAGCACATAGGAATAAACATTTTAGAAAAGGCAGAGCAAGTTTGCATCCTGCCAGTTTCCCAATAGTAATATGATTTGACCAAGAGCAGAGGAAAGCTAGCAAAGGATTATAACTTCACAGTGGGGGTAATGGAGCATTGGAACAGGCTGCCCAGGGGGGTTGTGGAGTCTCCTTCTCTGCAGACGTTCCAGACCCGCCTGGCTGTGTTCCTGTGCGACTGGGTCTTGGTGGTCCTGCTGTGGCAGAGGGATTGGACTGGATGACCTTTCGAGGTCCCTTCCGATCCCTAATCATTCTATGATAAGTTATTACAGAATCACAGAGCTATTGAGGATGGAAAAGACCTCCAAGATCAAGTCCAGCCATTATGTGTACTTCATATGTCAGGCTAAACGTGTCTGAGTTTCTCCTGATATTTCTTCATATTCTTTACAATTTCTTTGTGGTGAAGATATCAATATTTCCCTAGGTAATCTATTCTTAACTTTCCTTACTGCTTATGACTTATTCTATAGCTAAGACTAAATCATCCTCTCAGTGAATTAACACAGTTGCTTTTTTACCATCCCCATCAGGTAACAACAGTAATTTCTTTCTCTCTCCTGTAAGAGGAAAGTAGGTACGTCTAAAATAGTATATATAATTATAAATATAACTCTCCATATTGTTATTAATTTCTCACAAAACAAACTGAAATTCCTTGAGGAAATCTCTTTGGACAGTCACCTGAGTACCCTAGGAAGTGTTTTCTAAGTTCGTATGTAGCCAACTCATATGATTCTGCACGGCCAGTTTATCCATCATTTTAATTGAAATTTGGGAAGACATCATTTAAGCCCCCTCTCAGCCTCATCTGCCAATCATTTTTCCTCTCTGTTGTTGTACCAACTTGATGCCCTCCACTCACAGTAATCATCAGGAACTACTGCCCTGTGCTCATTCACAATCTGATCTAACATTTGTCTGTTTTGTCTTCTGACTTTTCTCTGATTTTTCTTCCGTCATTTTGTACTCGATCTTGGGAACTGCAATACCATTTCCACTTTCCCCCATTAGGTTCTAAGGCTTAAGATGTCATGACTGACCCAAGTTTTGGCTTTTGCTATTTGCCTAGCTTGTTCTTGTATGTTTAATATAATTCATTAGAAAACTGCAAATTCTTTCAAACACATTACTTTTGATTCTGTTTCACCAACTGTGATCAGTTTGTGTGTACAAACAACAAATACAACTAGTTTGAGCACGAGAATAACATTGCTGTAATTTTCTTCCTCATGCCCCAAACAGACTGACTTCTGTGTTGCAAACCCAGGTCCTATTACAATCTTGCAAATGCAAGTAACTTCATAACAAAGCCATACGTGCTTTGCTTTCTGCAAGTCTCTTTAAAATGTGCCATGCTTAGCAGGCAATAAAGATGATACACTCACTGCTACTGGCTTACAAGAGTGATGAGAACTAAAAAGACAATTAAAATTGTCCACATGGTGTCTGCCAAACATATACCCAACTCATAAATTCTTATTTGACCTATGCCTATTCCAGTAATAGGTATGACCACAGTCCCTGTGTCCTAAGCAAGTCTGCTACGAGCAACAGTTCCTGTCGCACAGACTTTCCAACGATGCCTTGTCTGAAGCGGAAATGTATATTCTGCAGGGAATTCCAAAATGAAATATTTTTTTCCCTTGAATTAAAAGCAAAATCTAAAGTGCAGCTGCAAAGAACTTCCAAGAGACTAGTCTGGGAAACCTTTTTTCTTTGTTATTATTAATCTAGTAAAATCCACATATACAGTATTATAAACCGGCTATCTTTCTATTGCAGTGTTCTAATGTCAGAAAGAAATGGAAATTGTTTAATAGACATTAGTGTGCTCTATGCATGAATTAGAAACACCATCACCTTATTATGTTTAAAAAGCCAATCCTCTTCAATAATTTTTCTTCATTATCAAAGCTGATATTCCCCAATTAAATGCCTCAATTATTATTAAAGCACTTTTTCCTGTAGAAGCTTGTTAAACAATTCACTGTGTCTCTTCATGTTTTTATATTACCCATGAAAAGTAAATGCACTAAACAGACAGCACCCACTCATCAAAAATAGATGCACTTAGCCAATTAAGAGTTACTATGACTGTATTTCTCCCTTGGGACTTTTTTTTCCCCTTCTGCTCTGTAGACACATGATGTTCATTCATAGCTGAGGACCTCACTCCTTGAGTTCACAGTCCTCCCACAGTAATCCCTTCCTGATGCTGACTGAAGATGGTGAGTGCACACAAATGTCTATAATTTCATTTCAAAGGCAATTTGACTATTGATTAGAATAGAGCACTGGTGCAGTTCTGTGGTCCTCAGGGTCTATGATTTTTTGATTAAACAAGTAACCTTGGGCACCATCTAGACACACTGACCATCTAACTCAGTAGCAAGTTTCTGTCAACACCTCTAGGTATTCAACTTCCAAATCTTTCCCTTCATTTATAAGAGCTTGGGACTGTGGTCTGATTGCATCACAGAAGGTGTGAATGGTGTCATTATGTCACAAAGCTGCTCCCAAAAAAGGGGAAGGTGGGAAGTTTTAAACCCAACTGATAATCTTGGGTATCCAACTCATAAATTGTAAAGACTGGCATCGATAAACCTTTGTATGTGACCTCATCCTTGTAAGTCCTGGTTTACCTGAAATCATGTTGGCTACTTGGTATTTCGGTTCAGATGCGTGTGGTTCAGTCCTGATGGAGTAGACACAGCCCACAGCCCATGGTGGGCCCCAGCCCACAGCAGAGGCTGTCCCTTGCAGGAGCTGCAGCCATGGAAAGGAGTCTGGATGGGAGCAGGGGGTCCTGAAGGTCAGAGCCCAGAGAAAGGGCTGGCTGGAGGGTTGAAATGGCCTGAGATAAAAGCACCGGGAGAAAATGTGGTTTTATTTCTTTTGTTTCTCATTATCCAAACCTACTTTAATTGGTGATAAATTACAACTATTATCCATAAGTCAAGTCTTTTCTGCCCATGATGGTAACTTGCAAGTGAATCCCCTTGTCTTCATCTCAATTCATGAGCTTTTCCATTCTGTTTTCTTCCTTGTCCTGTTGAGGAGTGAGGAGTGGGTGGGCACCTGGCAGCTGGCCTAGGTCAGCCTACCCAATTAGTGGAGCTAATATTATTTATGCATATTCAGGACCATCCATATTTTCTCTTTCACATTGACTTCCAAAGTCTTCAGTTGCAGCATGCCTTTTAGACCCCACAGTTACTGGCTGAGAGCAGGAGCTTGCTCCTTCTCTCTAGTAAGGGTACTAGAGAGTAGGGTACTACCCCTCAAGGAGGGTCCCCCAGAATGGTTTTGGTGATTCAGAGCAAACCACCTCAGATACTCTGAGTTTTCTTCTAGAGGAGAGGAAGCAAGTGAGGATGTCTTTCTGATCTACATGCAAGAGAGAAGCATTTATTCATTAGGCAGTAAAGGTGATTAATGCAGGCTACTATAAAAATGACACTTAGGCTCACTACTTTCGTAATTTAACTATTCCCAGCACCTTCTCTGGCACAGATGCCAAACAACATGAAAGATTACATGTCTATAGTCTTAAACTTCTTTATCTTGGAAAACAGCACAAAGGGCTGTATTGTTTCTATATATTGTGAACAGCCTTTGGCCCCACTGTTCCCAGCATTTTTTCAAAGGGCCTGGGTTGACATGAGCCATAGTGATGCCAAGGGCCGTTGTAACAGCATAGTAATTTAAGTAGTCGAGTCCCAGGGCCCAAGAACACTCCCTCGTACTGTTTAGTTTGCTAATGACAGGTGTAACCTTAGAGTAAAATTCAATCTCTGCATCAAATTTGAGTAAATATATTGAGTGAAAGAGGCTTTGTAGGAGGATGCCATGCATGGCCCACAACACACATGGCCTTACAGACTCACATCTCCTGTGCTGAGGCTGCTCTATCAATGTCTTGCAGTGGGTGAGGTTACCCTGCAATCAACACACTCTTGTCAGGGAAAGAGGGACTGGTCTTAGATGATGTTTCAAGGTCCCTTCCAATCCATGGCATTCAGTGGTGCTAGGTGATTCTATGATTCTGTGATCTCCATGATTCTGATGCACTGCATCATTTCCTTCACAATCTGCCTTGCTCCTTGCACTTGAAAACACAGTTGCTCCTTATGTCTTCTGGCAGTATATAACAGTATATATAATAATGGACAAATCTTCACAACCCAAAACCTTCTCTACTGTTTTCAAGCACCTTCAAGTTTCACCAAGAAACTGATCAACCACAAAGGTTTGAAAACTGCTCTGTCTCTGTAATGGAGAACTCGCCTTCATTCAGTGTGGGAAGAAGCATGAAGATGATTTACTGCTTTAGGAACTGGGTGGGGTAGACCACAAAGGAATAAACTGAAACCATGTGGTGTGAATTATTTGCAAAGGAGAAGGGAAAGAGAGGGGGGAGGGGGTGGAAATTGCCTATAGATCTCTACAGATAGATCTGGATATATAAATATATAATGTGGGGTACCAGTGAAACAAAGCACAGATGATTAGGCCAAACCAAACACTCACATTAAACATTGCACTTGGCCTCGTTTCAAGCCAGGCAGCAGCAAGAGCAGGGAGAGCCAGCCTGCCAGAATTGCATCAGACACACATTAGGGAAGGAGGAAATGAGTTTACTTGAGCCAGCTGTGACATCAAAGGGGTTGGTCTTGAAATGGATTGTGGGAAAGGGTTCCCCCTTCGGTAAAGTGTGCAAAGTTCAGCCAACCCTTCATAAAGAGGCCCAGCTCTGGCCTAGGTTGACTTTTTTATTTTTCTCCTTCTTTTCCTAAATTAAAACAGCATTCCCAGTCAGTTAGAGGTGTGAGACTGGGGACTGCTGTAAGAGAGAAAGAAATGTTGAGGAAAAGGGTGAACAGAAGGTATAAAGATTTATTCTTGAAGAAGAAGATTGAATCCTGGTTTGGATAATGCTCTTTCTTACAAAGAACGTCTCAGTAACAAGTATTGCCCTGTGTGCTTGAGGGATTGCAATAGTTTTTCATTAAGAATGGTCTTACTGGGACAAATTAGGAAGGCAAAACTATGAGAAACCATTTGTTGGGTCCATGCTTTCCCTGAACTGCAACCAGTCTCCTGGAAACTGTCAATGAAACTTAGAAAACAAAGTAAAGGAAACAACTACTGGCATCGCTGAGAACAATGGCAAAAGTCTTACTGACATCAGGAAGATAAGGACATATTGGTCCACTAATTTTTCAGTCCAGCTGTTCTCCCACTTCCCTCACCACCCTGCCTGCTGCATATTTTCACAGATGTAATTCCTGTCCAAAGGATGTCCTGCTATGTCCAAGTCCAACCTCACTGATGACAAGATGCTTCAAACAAAGCAGTGTCTGTACTCTATATTCCAAGTCATCTCTGATGTACCTCTACATCCTAGAGACTGAAGTTCCAGCCAATTTTATAAAATGCTTTCTACTTTTCCACAATATTTTTAGCTTCTCTTTGTGTTAATTTCCAAGATGTTTACACTGACAAAAAAATCTGAACCTGATGCTATTCAGAAAGCTCTTTTGAAAGTAAAGTGGGTCAACATATGTAATAGTATTCTTTTTAACCCAAACAGTATTAAAATTAATTTGTTTTTAATCAAATATCTCCTAAGACCATTTCTACTTTGAATCTGTGCTATAATTTCTCCTTGCGGGGAATGTGTAGAGTATCACAAGCCCATGCACTACACACAATGTAGTGTATTCACCAAGGTAACTCAGAAGAGAGCCGTGATTTAGGGTTGCCTCAGCATCATGAACTATTTCCTAATGGGAATGAAAGGAATTATTATGAAGGAATTCTTTCCCTTCTAATTTCTCCACTAGTGGGTACAGTATCACACTACCATCTTACAAAGGTCACTTACATTTTGTCATTACAGAATCACAGAAAGTTAGGGATCAGAAGAGACCTTGAAAGATCAATCTCCCTGCCAGAGCAGGATCTCCTAAGACCTTCACTATTTCTAACCACATTTTAAAAGGAAAAAAGAATCCATACAAGTTCTTTTTACAGCTCTTAGATCTCAGGGTCCATCTGCTTCCTTGTTTTACATGAGATCCTTACACCAGCTGGGATCAAATGCTCTTTTTTCAGTCTTCTGGTATGAAATAGTGTGTGAGATAAATTTTGCTACCTCACAAAGGACCCAATTCTGAAGCTTAATATGCATTTATAAAGTGCTTTGATATTTTCAGGGGGCAGCATTTATAAGATTATGTACAAATATTTAGTATTACTGAAGTTGTAAATCTCTCTGTTAATGCTGTATCAGTTAGATATAAAATTATTTCAGGTGCCAATCCAAGGACAGTAGCCAGTACTGGTAATTGAAAGTATTGAAACCATTATAATAAATAAAGAGAGAGAGGATATAATGGTATAAATCAAACATGCAATGGGAAGTGGTTGGAATAACCAATTTATTTTCACTCAAGGGTTATAACCTTGTGTAATTGGCACTGATGGTTTCTCTGTGCTCCACCACTTGTGAATTTTGTGGTCATCCCTAAATCATAAACTGGTCTACTCCCAGATGTAGTAAGTGGAATTTAAAATAATTGCTAATCATTTTGTTTCCATTACTGTAGTTGGACTTTGTGTCTTGTAAGAACATTCTTTTTTTAAATTAAATTAAACAATGCATGTGGAAAATGGGAAAATCTTGAACCTAGGCAAAGACTTCCCTATTCCTCGTCTGAGTCCACAGTTCTCAATAATTGCTGTGTTTCTCTTGCTTACGTTTTTCTGTTAGATTGCAGTGGATCCCTCTGAGATACAAACATTCTTGCACCTTTTGGAGCATCCCAATAAGTATGCAACAAATATCCACTAGTACTATGCTAACCTCCTAGTTCATTTTTCAACATGTGACTGAACATCACAATGCATGTATTACTCAGGTGTTAGAAGATAATTTGTAGAATCACAGAATTATTTAGGTTGGAAAGTTCTTCAAGATAATTGAGTTTCATCATTAACTCAACTATATCAAGCCCACCATTAAAACCTGTCCCTAAGCCACATAACTCCATGAATTTTAAACATACCCAGGGATGTCAATTCAACCACCTCCCTGAGCAGCCTGTTGCAATATCTGACAACTTTTTCAATAAAGCAGCTTTTCCTAATGTCCAACCTAAACTTCCCCTCATGCAACTTGAAGCCATTTCCTTTTGTTCTGCTAGTTGGTACTTGGGGGAAGAGACCAACACCCACTTCTCTATAACCTACTTTCAAGCGGTAGTATACAGCACTAAGATCTCCTCTCAGTCTGCTCCTCTTCAAACTGCATAGCACAGCTCCCTCATCTGCTCCCCATAAGGTTTGTTCTGCAGACCCTCCACCAGATTTGTTGCTCTTGTTTGGTCCCACTACATGTCTTTCTTCTAGTGAGATGCCCAAAGCCCAGTACTTGAGGTATGGCCTCACCAGTGCCCAGTACAGAGGGAGAATCTCTTCCCTACTCCTGCTGCCTGCACTATTTCTGATACAAGGTTGGATGCCATTCTTGGCCACCCAGGCACACTGCTGGCTTATATTTAGATGATGATCAATCCATACCTCCAGGTCTTTTTCTGATGAACAACTTTCCAGCCACTCTCCCCCAGGCTTTTAACACTGCACTGGCTTGTCGTGATGCAATTGTAGGACCCACCAAATTCCTCCATCCCCATTTCCCAACAGGTCTTTCGTCCCATTACTTCTTTAGGCCAGAGCCTTTGTCAAAAGCATAGGGTTTCTGAGACAGATATGGTGGTTGTTTCTTTGAGCATGACCTCACCTTCTTAATAAAATTAATTGGAGAACTACTTGTTAATTATTATGCCTTTCAGGTTTTCAGGTTTCACATTCTTCTCGGGAAGCAGGACCCTAATTTTCCCAAATAACAATATTAACAAGAAAAATGGCATTCAAATGTGAACAGAGGGTGAATNTTGTCAAAAGCATAGGTTTTCTGAGACAGATATGATGGTTCTTTCTTTGAGCATGACCTCACCTTCTTAATAAAATTAATTGGAGAACTACTCGTTAATTATTATGCCTTTCAGGTTTTTCTTGGGAAGCAGGGCCCTAATTTTCCCAAATAACAATATTAACAAGAAAAATGGCATTCAAATGTGAACAGAGGGTGAATCTTACCTTCTAACATTAAGACAACCACAAAGCTTAATACTGTGCTTTCTTCAGAAACAGAGAGGCATTTAGAAAACTTCCTAACAGAGAAGTTTGAAGTTTCTATCTTGAGTCCTTTAGAAATTTTAAACATTACTCTTTCTCTCTCTGTTTAAAATTAAGTGACATAAATTTGCCTTTGCCCTCAGTAGCCTCATTAAGTTATTTTTTCCATGCCATTTAGCAAGCCTGAAAGCCATGTGTATTCCTGAAGGAATTGAAGCCCAATGATGTTCTATAAAATGTTGTACTTCAGTGGCCTCCTCTCAGCATGCTTGTGCCTTAGAACTTCAAATTATTGCTTGCAAGTTGTGCCCCAGTGAAAGTAAAACAAGCTCAATTTCAGCTTCACATTTTACCCTACATGATTCATGACTGAGCTGGTGAAATAGCAGAATGTTTCTACCAAACAAAAAAATGCAGACACTGAATTGAGTCTTCCATTCAATAATTGGTAAGACACCTTTCTCTTTTCCAAAGTCAGCAGGCTCGTCATTATCCTGCGTTGTGTATAGATCGCAGTGCCATTCATACCACCATCAGCTCCCAGCAACACTGTCGATTCCAGCCCAGTGAGATGGAGATCAACAGTGGGATTTACAACAGCTCATTTAGGCTTGTTATTAAGCCATTGCTCTGCAAATTTAGAGTAGGTGGCAATACCCTTCTCCAGTATATTTAGTGCCAGAGCAAAGAGTCAGCAAACTTAAACTCCATCTCAATTCTTATTAATCTAAATTAATTCCTACTTCCAAATTAATTCCTACTTCAGACTACAGTTAAAGCTGTTTTCCCATGTATCAGGTATTTAGTAAATAAGGAGATATTTCCAACAAAAGGCTAATAGTCTAAGTGGTGTTCATTATAATATGTTTTCCTGTTTGCCTCTCAGAAGTAAACTCTCAAAGTCGCAATTCAGTGCTCTGAGCCTCGTTGGAATCCAGATCAGGTAAGGAAAACGGTACTTTTCTGCTCTTCTAGAAATTAAATTGAAGAGCCAGAATTTCCCTGGAGTCTTTTTTTCTTGGTCCTGATTAACTCAGAGCACAGGAAAAAAAAACCCCATGCAAATTAATGAGTTACTAGTGCTGAGGAAAGAAAGGTAATTGTTTCTGTCTTATTTGTAATGTTTGAATTGATTTTTAACCCTGTAAGTACACGAATGAAGCTAAATCCACTGGTCACTTTGTCTTGTGTTCACTAGAGCCCAGTAATCCACTGGAGCCCAGTCACAGAGGGAACTTGGTTGCAGTGAGTCAATAACTGTGTAGGAGAGAAATGTGCAGTGCTGCACTAGTGGTCCTTGAACTGGTTCTTTGTGGAAAAGCCTGCTAGCATTTCCTGATTAAGCTGGCTTCTTAAACGATACTTAAGGCTAGACAATGAGCTCATTGTCACTGTGCTTACTCACACTGTAGGTTTTTTGAAAATTATTTTTACGTCTCTTGCCCAGGGTTAGTATTAATATTTATTTCAACTCATACATAATGAAAATAGCTTGGTAAGTAATGCTATACATGTGTTGACTAAGATTTGGTTTCTGGAGTTACATCTTTGTTTCTGACTGAAAGGTAGTTCAGCCAAAGAACACGTACAAGATCTACCCACAAATATCTTTTCTTCTTGTTCATACAATCAATAACACCTCTCTTTTTCTTCAAAGGAAATTGAGGAGTGGGGAATCCTTTTTTTCCTCTTTTCTAGCTTCTCAAGGACAAAATAGTAGAAAAACTTACTCAGATCAGATTGGAAACATCTGTGCTAATCAATGCTTATAAAAATGTAAATAAATTATACCAAAATGGAATATTAGAAAAGACAGTTCTTCGTTTTCTCACTCTTCAAGCTATTACATAAACAAGACCTGATCCACCAAATCTGGTGTCATGTGAGCAATGGCTTTGAAGCTGATGTGTTCATGGAATTGACATGAATAAATTGGCATTCACATGACTCAGAACTTGGATGACTGAAGCTCTGATATAAATATTTTTCTCTCTTGTGCATCAGATTGAATAAATCAGCAGAGGGATTTTTATCAACTTTGTGAACTAAGAAATCCATTTTGGAAGTGTTCAAATCCTTCACAATTCCTGGCCTCCTCTTCAGCTCCATCCCTAAAACTGCTCCTACTTCAGAGACTACTAATAGCTCACATAGGTCATCTAACTCCTTGGAATCAGAGAACAGAGCATTTTAGTCTCTTCACTTGACTCCAAGCATCCCATGCATTAAATGACGTGCAAAAGCCAGCACAGTGAAGTGAGGTCAACCCTAATAGGAAATCCTTTTGTGATTCTGGCCCTTACCAGAGCAACAACTCTGCAAGTTTAGCTAATATCTTCTAGATGTAATTTGGCTCTTGTTAAAGAAAACTGTATAGTTACACATTTCAGAAGAACTGGGAAATCTCTCTCCTAAAGGGGTCTTCTGGTTGTCTCCACCAATTGAATCATTCTTCGGCACTAAACTTCACTGGCCAAGAACACTGACGCCAAAACATATAGCACAACCACAAATGTTCCTACCATCAGTTTTCTTTGGACAATTTTACTAGCTTTGACTCAAGCAGAGAAAACTTTATCGTAAGATCTCACAAAATACCATGATGTAAGCCTACAATTCAGAAAGCTTAACTGAAAAACCAGAGATGCAGCTACTGAGATTCTACAAACACAAGGCAGATGGGTAGAATAGCATGGTGGTCAGACTCAGGACAGTACTTGGATCAATCGCCTTTTACCTATGGTATTTCTGAGATGGTTGGCTACAGAGAGCTTATAAACTTTTGTGTGGAGCAGCTGGTGAGGAAAGGCACCAAAACGGTGTTTTCAACATTTTCCTGGGAACAAAAATTCACTGAAGAATGTTTGATGTGTTGGAGGAAAAATATAAATGCTCTGTGAATGCCAAAGGTCAACCACTAACACCTTAAAGTGCTTTCCATGGCAGATTCCTCTCACATTTTGGGCATTTCATCTCTTTAGCCATTTTTGAAGACATAAGCCAAGATCTATTTTTAAAAATTATTGGAATTCCTACAGCAAAAGGATTTCTTTTCCATTTGCCCTTCTTCAGACTGTACTACTTGATCTATGTTGATTTTTAAGACTGTTCAGCTGTGTGATCCTAAATTAATGTTTTAAGCTATACACTCAAGAAAGGAGATGTCGCATGGAGACAGACCAATGACTGTAGGTCTCTGTTCCTCCAGTAGTAGCCTATACCTGGTGCTTCAGGGACATTTGGAAACTATCTCTGTACACAATGCTGGGGATGTAATAGATTCATAGAATGGTTCAGGTTGGAAGGGACCTTAAAGATCATCTAGTTCCAACTCCCCTGCCATGAGCAGGGACACACCCCCCCCCCCCCACTAGCCAGGTAATACTCCATTAATAATTTAATTTATCAATATTTAAAACAATGCAACATAATCCCTACATGATTTGAGTTTGTTCCACTCCTCAGCAACTGCATAGTTGTAGAAAATAAAAAAACCCATGCTATTATTATTTTCATTCAAGCACAGTCCTTTAACTTTAGTCTAGTTTACTCCTCTAGTTCACAGAGCGCATGTTCAGGTTACTGTGAGCAGCTGTTCTTGCCTGCCTTTCAATAACCATTTTCAAAGAAGAGGGTTGGGTGTAACCTTTTACATCCTATCTGACTAGGACTTGTGCTCAACCTCTCTGTATTCTACTATGAAATTCTTTATTCTCCTGGTCATGTCTGCAGGCTGGCAAAAGCAGCTTTTGATGATGCTATTGCAGAACAGGATACAGTGAGGGAAGAAAGCTAGGAGTCTGCACTCACCATGCAGTTGTTACATGATAACCTGACACTACGGACTTCAGACATGCAGGGTGCTGGTGAAGAACAGAATTAAAGCAGCACTGCAGGGTATGAAAGGCAAAAACCAGTGAGATACAAAGGCCAGCAAAAGAACCCATCTCTCTGAACACCCTTCCCCACAAAACCTTTCGTTGTCATTCTGAGAACCACCAAACCTGACTTTTACATTTGGTCTCAGAATTTAGGTTCCTGCCCTGTTGGGTTTCTTTGTACATTTTTTTAATACAGGTTGAAAGCTCTGGTTTACTGGTGATGCAGGAGCCAGTGCTGCTTTTAGCACTATGCTGTTATGCACCAGCTATGTGTGACTCTAACACAAGCGCACACTTCATGTTTAACTACATGCTCTGATTACTAAGCTTTATCCTGAGAGACTTCTCCTTTCTGTGTGTAAAACTAGAGAAGATAGGGAAATTTTGAATGATCTTATCCAAGGATAATAATATAGTACACTGAAATTAATTAAGCTGTAATGGCAGCCTCTTGGATCACTTCTGCCAATAGTTTTGTGGAAAAGTCCATCTTTGTAGCACACCCTGGAGCAGGCATTTGGATGGGACTAGAGATAAAGGTTTTCTATAGTCTAGGGCAGGTTGTTGCCAGCTGTGCTGTACTTTCACAATACTTCTCCAGGTTTGGATGCCTTGTCCTAGGCTTGATGTTTTCAAGCAGCACACAGTAAACAAAGCTGAGAAATATTCATAGATTCATAGAATGGTTCAGGTTGGAAGGGACTTTAAAGATCATCCAGTTCCCACCCCCCCTGACATGAGCAGGGACACCCCACACTAGACCAGGTTGCTCAAGGCCCCAGCCAATCTGGCCTTGAACACTTCCAAGGAGGGGGCAACCACAGCCTCCCTGGGCAACCTGTTTCAGTGTCTCAGCACCCTCATGGTGAAGAACTTCCTCATGACTTCCAGTCTAAATCTCTCCTCTTCCAGCTTGAAACCATTCCCCCTGCTCCTACTACTCCAAGCCCTTGGAGACAGCCCCTCCTCAGCTTTCCCGTAGTCCCCTTCAGGTACTGGAAGGCTACTCTAAGATCTCCATGGAGCCTCCTCCAGGCTAAACAGCCCCAACTCTCTCAGCCTGTCCCTGTAGGAGAAGCGCTCCAGCCCTCCCCTCATCCTCATGGCCCTCCTCTGGACACATTCCAACAGCTCAATCTCCTTCCT
>VZRI01006727.1:84372-198067 GCA_013397515.1 Upupa epops
TTTGACCACAACCCTTACTGTGCATCCTCTTACGTACCCTAACAATCTTAAATTCCACCATTTCATGATCACTACAGCTGAGACTGCCCTTGAGCTTCACTGCACTCACCAGCCCCTCCTTGTTGGTGAGGACAAGGTCCAAGACAACACCTTTTCTTGTAGGTTTCTCTATCACTTGGATGAGGAAGTTATCCTCATCACACTCCAGGAACCTCCTACATTGCTGGTGCCATGCTGTGTTGTCCTTCCAACAGATATCTATGTGGTTGAAACCCTCCCACGAAGACCAGGACTTGTGAACTTGAAGCTGATCTTATCTGCTTATAAAGGGCCTCATCCTGCAGGTCTTTCTGGTCAGGTGGCCTGTAGCAAACCCCCCACTGTGATCTGCCTTTTCCTGGTTTCCCTTTGATCCTCACCCATAAGCTCTCTGTTAGTTCTTCTTCCCTCCCCAGGTGGAGCTCCATGCATTCAAGTTGGTCTTTGATGGAGACGGCAACAGCCTCTCCCTTTCTCCTTTACTTCTTTCCTGAAGAGTCTGTACCCACTTATCCCTACATTCCAGTTCTGAGAACCATCCCACCACGTTTCAGTGATACCAATGACATCATAACCCTGCAGGCTCAAGACACACATTCAGTGTTTGCTGTGACTTTAAAAAATCTGGCCACTAGCCCTCACATGCTGTGCTCTCCACTGTAAATATTACAAGTGTTTATTTCGGAGAGAGAAAAACATGAATTTGAACCTCCTTGACTCTCAGTTTTTGACAGATCTTCATTTCCAACTCAACTACACAATGAGGTTTTTCCTGGTTTGTTATTCCTACATCGTCACTGCAGTTTCCACCTCCACGTGTGGAGTGCAGAAGCAAACAACTGAACGATGCTTAACTCAGAAAAGCACTCAGCCTTGAGGTTGATGGCACTTAGCAATCATGGTTCATTCACGTTTTAGATTCTTATTCTATGCACATCCTTCGCGGTGAAGTGTCTAGTCCATGTTGTGTTCATAAATAAGCTATGGCCATAGAATTCTGATTGCCACAACTTTAAAATCAATGTTATTTACTGGCAAGTAATGATCAGCTCTTATTTATGAAGCTGGATTAAGGACTGCTGAGTCTTCTCAGAACACAGAAGAAACTGTAATCGGTTGCAGTCCCACTCTGGAGCTTGCAGCCAAGAAAGTTTCAAGCTCTGTCTTTTGCCTGCAGTATTGGTGGGACGTGTTTCCATGCCTCCTAGAAACAAATAATCCTGACACCGTGGAAACATAAAGGATACTCCGTATGAAAAAAAAGGAGAAAACCTGCCTTTGCCAGCTTGGTCTCAACTGTAAACTTTTCAATAGGTTGGCTCTGTGACACACCGTAAACATAGGGGCTGCACTATATATAGGGCCAAAACTCACTGTTCCTAATCCCACTGCTGCCAGAGTGGAGGGACTCAGTCTTGTTCACTCCATGGACTAAAGCCAAAAGCTTGCACCCCAGGGAGCTGTGAAGGGGTTTGGCCCCATGTTTTTACTTTTTCCTTTAAAAATGAAAAAAGAAAAGTGCTTAGTAGCTTTAAACCCTCCAATAACCCAATAAAAATGAAGTCCTTTTTACCAAATCTAGCACTTTGTTAAGTTAACTAGCAAGAGGAAGAAAAAGTTCTTCATCCCACACAGGCAGATTCAGCTTTCCCAGAGAGCACTTGCGAGAGCAGCTGACTCCAGGACCTTTGCTTGGACACCTACAGGAATGGACAGGACAAGGGCTGCTCTTGATTCCTGGGTGTGAAGGCAAAAATCATCATCAGCTGCACAGTTAAATCTACCCTAGATTCCCTGGTAAAAGTCTGACATAAATCAAGAGTGTTTCGGTGGCAGGGAGCCCGAGACTTCTGGGAAGTTCACTCAAACAGCTGTTGTGCCAGAGAACTCAGCAACACTTCAGAAATGGATGGTGAGCAGGCTATAATTAGGATGTCGAACTACCCATGGTTGTTTGCTCAGAAATCCTTTGGAAACCTCAGACAATAAAGACTCATTTTCTGTCAAGGGGCAGAGCAGTCACACAGATTTCCTTCAAGTGTGAGCTAATCATTATTTTTCCTTAGTCTTAGTTGTCTTCCCCCACTTTGCCCTTTCAACCATGCCCTCTTCTTTCGCTATTTACACAGACTTTAGATAAATCTCCTACTTAGAAGAAACCTTCCTACTCTCGCTAGTGCAGTCTGTCCAAACAGTCTACTTCCCTAAAGCAGGACATCAAAGCCTTCCGACAAGATTCCTGTGTGTGCTTTGGGATATTGTTTTATGTCTTATAATCTTGTCTTTGTTTTTATTTTTATTGGATGTCTCTAGTTTCTATGAATCAAATCTCAGAGGAATGACTTAATGAGCAAAAATCAACACCATGAGCCTTTAGTTAGGGGAATCATTTTCTCCCAGTACTACCCTCTTTCAACCAATGGAAACGGCAGAGAAACCACGCTGAAAAGTCACGTGTGAGAGTGCCTGAAACAGCAGTACCTACATGGTCTGTGGGATGGCAACCCTCAGTCTTGTCCCCTTCATCCATGCCATGGATGGCAAAATCAAGCCTGGATCTTCTGGCTGGGTCTGAACCATCAGTTCTACAACATCAGAACACAGCTTTACCTTCTCTGAGAGTCTTTATGCCAGAAGTCATCACCAGAGAGGTGGGGTGTGGATTTATAAGCATTAGCTGCACTTTGGTGTGTGTTCCCATCACGCAGTACAACAACTTCACAGCACACTACTGTCTTCCCCAGAGGGAAGGGCTCCTCAGAAGGGTATTCCAAGCATCATTCTTGCTTTGAATCATTTTCTGTGGGACTTTTTCCTTTGAGTACAGGGGAACAGCAGAGGCAAAGATGCAAGGACTTTTTTTAGAAAAGTACTTTACGGAACAGCATCATCCTCTTGTAATATCTGCCATGAATATCATTAGGATTACTTGGAATAAGTTCCTAGCCAGATTCTAGCCATAATATTTTACACATGTTTGATGGTTCAGTGAGATTCAAGCAGTCACTATAAATATCTTTAAGCCTGCAATAGCCATCATATCTGGGTGTGTGTACTAGCAAGCCATTACAGAGTGTGACCTCTACCTGCTGCTCCCAAGGATATGGTGAGTTTGTATCCATTTCAAAGATCAGATCATTATTAAATGGTTCTCTAGGAGTAATTCTACAGTAAAGCTTTTGGTTTTAAGTCTGGGGGCATGACTGAGGAGATTAGAAAGTAGTAATTCACACTCCTGATACCTGAGATCGGTCTTGAAATGAGCAGCTGTTTCCTCCCCCAAATTAGACACTTTGCATATATATCATACTGTTAGTTACCCTCAGAAGTGCCATCTCCACATATGCTCTGAAGAAATCATCATCCGTGTTTCAGCTATAACTACAGTGAAAAAAATAAATACTGACAAACAAGGCATTTATCAAGGCCATCTTTCATAACATCAAATCAAATGCCACAATGCACAATTCATAAATTCACAGCATTAGAAAAGAGTGATGAAATTTGCTAATCCATCACCTTGACTATGTGAGATTGTTTCTGACAGTGTGTTTGGTAGTGCTCAGATACTGTCTAGACTTACAAAATTAAATGATCGACTGTCTGTACAGAACCGAGACCGTTTTATGAGTGTGTTTGTCTACATGTGTCAAAAGCCTGATGATTTCTGGTGTTTATCCCCCGTGTTTTCACTGCAAAGACAATTTCTTTGTATGACAAGAACATGATAAGGCAATGGCTTTGAATAAGACAAAAGATTTGGATGTTCAGGTTTCTTATTTTATGCTTCATTGCAAATACTTTGCGTGCTTCTTGACTTGTGTCCTGGAGTCAGAGAGTTAGAACATGAGTTTACTGCATCCATCTGTCAGGAAAGAGAAGCATCTGTTTACATTAAAGGCCTGTACTACCAACTGCTAAGGGAGGTTAGTAGCTGGCATCTATGGTCTTTCAGTGGAATAATGATGACAGTTGATTTGGAGGATTTAATCTGCAGTGAAATGGCTAAAGATTCTTTAGGAAGGAACACCATTAGGAGAGGCAAGTCCCAAGATGTCCTTGTTCAAGATATGAGCGTGTTAACAGCAGTTATTACATTTTAATTTTCATAAACCCTTTCCCACTTCTGAACCTCTCATTTCCATGTCCTTGTCTATCATACTGGTGAGAGTATTGAGAGCAGAGTCAGAATTCAATGTTTCTTTGACTAGAGGAGTGATTCATAGTTCTTCCAAGATGAAAAGCATCTTTCAAATATTATTCAACTTTTACATGCTGTTCCAGACTCAGACTGACTTCACAATTATGTATGACTTACTAGTTATATATAATGAATATACTTACTTTGGTTCTAAAAGACCTGGGTTTTGCACCCGTGGACACTGGACAAAACAGAATGGAGTGCTGACTCTGGAGGTGGCAAATTTTTCATCCTTTACATGCCTGAGACTGACCAAACTGGCAAACTGAGATGCCTCAGTCTACTGCTTGTGGTTTAATGGCAAATCTTGAGGTACAACAGCCCAATGAAGGAAAACACCACTTTAGTGTCAGTGTATTTCCAAGAGTTGGTCAGAAATAAGTAGTCTGACAAATTATATTATTCGTGATGAAGTAGATATTTTGATTTATTTTTAATATTTAGGACAGCAGATTCCACTAAAACTAATTAATCTGAAGAAATTGAGACCACAAGGACAATAATTAATTTATGTGCAACTGCAAGAGATGTTTTGTCTACTCTGAAAGATGTTTTCTGTGATGCAAAGCTGATTCTCATCTACAGCAGGGAAGTGTGATGAGGAATATTCATAGCCAAGAGTAACGGTAAGAGAGGGATAGCGTATGTTTTCAGTTGTCATCCTAGGTTTCTGTTTGCTGAATTGCTTTCCAGATACCTTAGCTTTTTGCTTGGCTGAAAAGCAGTAATCAGCTTGTGCAGTATTAATATCCGTAAGAGTGAATCAAGTATATGAAAAAGTACTTGAGATATTCACATATTTAACGATGCCAGTGCCAAACCTGAGTGGATTTAATATCTGTAATTGGAAGCCCAAATGCTGCAGGTCTCTGCTGATGACTTCTCATTGCAAAAGCATCTTCTGTAAAAAGAATTTCTATTCATTGACTAAAAGCTTGACAAGAAAAGGTACAAGAGATGAAGCCAACCCAGAGTTTCCTGCAGAACTCACTAATGGAAGAACAGAGAAGGAAGCCAAAGAGTAGAAAGTACCTGCCAGCTTCCAGTCACCTGAGAATAGGGGCTACCTACTAAGATCAACAAATATTCAGGATCCAGTTCTACAGTCTGCAGTGACACCTCTCAGACAAAGACTCGAGTTAATATTTCTGCAGCCAAGCAGATAAGCAGCATTGCTGGTCTCCATAGTAATTTCCAGTGTATGAAAAGAAGTAGATGAGCAAAACCCTGTGGAAGATACTCACATAAATAGAAACACCTTTTCAGTGCTTCACCTACCAGTGGTTCCATCCAGCTCAACAGCCATTTGGTCTGAAATGGAACTATTGCACTGTGAAAGGTTAGATCCTGATATGAAACTGTGATGCTGAGAACAAAATTACTTCCTTTGTGGGTTCTGGCCTATAGTTAATAGCATACTAATGAGTAATAAACAGATTCTTAGGGTCCAAAACCTAGAGACATAATTTTCTTTACACAGGAAGACAGGTGTGGCCATCAGCACCTTATTCTTATTTAAAGACCATTACTCTATTGTGAGCATAGGGCTTCCATCCCTGGAACCACATGAACTTCAGTATTGCTACAGAGGGCAGATCCTGGTACTTAGCATGACCAAGGACAAGTTCAGAAGCATGCTCTGAAGTTAATAAATACATCTCCTGATTGCGAATCTTTATTACTTTTTAAGTGAGCCAATATTCTGTAATGCAAAACGTCATTATCACTAATGAAATAAGATAATTACACTAATGGCATAGCCAGTGATACTAAGTTCACATTGTACAAGTTGTAATGAGGTTTCTGGATCAATAAGCAGCTCTTTGGCTGGTCACATCAGGAACACAGGGTATACCATTTGTGAGAAAAGCCTTTAGGAAATGCAGATAGTTAACTTGAAAAGCGCTGGAACAATTCTGCTTAAAAATTCAGGTTTTCCTCAGGTTGCACTTATCAGCCTTGTTATGTGTTTCATTAAACAAAGCTTAATGAACCAATATACATCGCAAATCCCAGTGAGATAAACGATGCCAGTTTTCACATATTTCCTGAAAATCATGAATGAAACTTCCGTTGTTTAAAGAGTTACGCTTTTCACCAAGATGGAAAACTCACTCATTTTATTCATAAATTCTTCTCAATAGGAACTTTCCCAAAAGATGAAATATTTTTCTATGTTTTGCTATTTTCTTTCTAAAAGAAATTCTGTGCAAATCTAATTGAAAAAAATGATTGCATTTCTTACACGTCAAGTTAAATAAACAGAGCATTTCACTGGGCCTCTCTGAACTGTCACTGCCTTTGGGAAGGAGCATAAGGACAAAGACAATTAAATCTTTCATCTGTCTGTGTCCCTTGGAGCTAATATTTTTTTTTCTTTCAGTGGACAAGTTCTGGACAGTTCATAAAACTCTGCTCTGCTTCTTCAGGAGCCAGACAAGAAACTATTAAATGCCAAAAACAACTGGTTGGAAAGCAACTCTGCAGCTGTGCCTGCTCCTGCAGCAGTATACCATGCTGGATACACTGCTCAGCTCCACATTGCACCCTGGTAGCAAAACACATGAGCTGTATAACCAACAGACTTGTCCGCTCCAGATGATTCTTGGTTGAGGTGGTGAACTCCAAAGTAGTCATAATTAGAGGAATAAAGCTGATGTGGTGGAATTCAAAATGAGCTGAGCACAGGATCCGTTCAGATCAAGACACCCATCAGCCAAATAAGTCTGCAAGTTGCCTTTACTGCAGTCCTGGATGGCCTTGAGATATGGCTATCAATGGTAGCAACATGAAATCCCTTGGAAAATTACTGATGGGAGTTGATGGCATTCACGGGACTTACTGAGGCTCCATTTCTATCACTAAACACAACAAAAATAAGTACTGGGCACCACTTGAAATATCCCCCTAAGGACTTTTTTTCATTGAAGTTCTTCACAATGTACTTCCCATGACACAGAAAAATTTACAGCATTCTGCCTAAGGAAGTGTTGAAGAAAGTGATGCTCCAGACTTTGTGTCAGAGCTTTGTGGAATGATGGGAGGCAGCAGTGAAATGTAATTGACAACTTTATTTAATAATAAACAACGCTCAGATATGTTTGAATAATGCTTTGGTTGATTTTCAAGCCCTTATTTGCCATTATTGAACTGAGTTGGAAGATGATGTCTTAATTGCAGTCCCACTGGGCCCATCTCAGAAATGAGATGAGTATCTCATAAGCCTACCCCTCAGACTTGTGCTTTAAATAAGTTTCATGCCACCTAGGAGATTTAGATGCACAGAAACACAGAATCACAGAGTTGTTGCAGCTGGAAAAGCACTCTGAGCAAATCGAGCCCAGCCTGTGACCTAACATCACACCAGCCAGACCAGGGCACTAAGGGCCACAGCTCTTAAACACCTCCAGGGATGAGGACTCCACCACTGCCCTGGGCAGTCCATTCCAGGGTCTGATCACCCTTTCTGTGAGGAAGGGCTTCCTAACATCCAACCTAACCCTCCCTTGGCAGCTTCAGTCCCTGCCCTTTTGTCCTGTCACTGGCTGAGGGCTCGCAAAATGAAATTGGTGACAAATGGGAAATTCCAATTCTTTCACAAGAAAAGATGTTTTCCCCCAGTTTCCAAATATTTTAGTGGCAATCAGATTTGCCTAATATTTTTAATCTAGAATTTTATTCAATTTCAATGGTATTGATATTAATTTATTATAACATCACTACAGGAAATTTGTATTTCATTATGTTTGTTCAGAGAAACAGCATTTGTTCCCATGTCCCTCTTGTTTATGTTCTGTGTGTGAAGTTTCCTACAATTTAATAAAAATGAGGTAGTTTGAATTAGAAGGACCAATATTACAATATAAATAGCAATTCCCTATTGGTTCTGAAATAAAGTTAAGATAATACCATCCATCATTATAATAAGAGGCAGTAATTAAGTAACACAAAATAAACCAAAAGGAGTTCCAAGCTGAAACTAAAAATATAAAAAAATACAGTAAGATTTTTTCCCAAATATAAACAAACCCAGAAAGTGTTTTGGTTTTGAGTTCCATTTCCCAGTTTTCCCAGAATACTTCTGATGGAGATTAAAGTGGTTTGAAAAGACTGTCTGTTTCAGCACAAACTGTTCTTCAGTGTAAAAGAAGATTGCAGCCCCACTGCTATTAGGAAACACAGACAAACCATGGCAATGCCTGTGACTTATGGGAGCACGTCCAGAGGAGGCCACCATAAAGCCTCTGGGTGGCACCCACTTTTGACCTTCCAGTAGCTGGGCGTGGGGCTACATGAAAGCAGAGGAAGGTCTATTCCAAAGGGTTTGTGTGGATAGGACAAGGAGCACTGGGTTCCAGCTGGGAAAGGAGAGATTTAGGCTGGAGATTATAAAGAATTTCTTCATTGTGAGGGTGGTTGATGGCTGGAATGGGCTGCCTGAGGAGGTGGTGGGGGTACCCATCCCTGGAGTCATTGAAGATCAGGCTTGATGAGGCTCTGAGCAACCTGACCTAGATAGAGATGTCCCTGCTTGTGTAGAGAGGTTGGACTAGCTGACCTTCCAGCCTGGAACATTCTATGATTCTGTAACATGTACAGTACAGCTCTGTACATCTGAATGGTCCTATTCTTTGGACTGAGGAAATTATGCAGAGCTATGAGACAGATGTAAAAAGCTACTATTCCCACTCCTAGATGTGTTCCTGGCACTCAGGAGGATATTTGATTCCAAAAGTATACCCTTCACAATTTCCTTAAGTACTTCAATTGTTGCTGCTACCACCTAGCAGAAAAGCAGAGTTTAACACGTGGTGTCTATTCTAACCTGTTCCACACCCCCCGGAAACTTATTTAAATGCCACTAACCAACCAACAGGGAAAAAAAGCAGCATTTAATGTTTAGAGCAATGAACATGCTTCCTTCAGCAGTAGACTGCTTGTTCTTCATGAAAGAAAGAAAGGTATTGACCTAAGGCATGAGACTCAAAGGCAGAAAAGGTGCAATGCAGGTAGCAAATGTCCATCATCCAGTGAGATCTTCTGCTTGGACAAACTATGCAGAGAATTTTCAGACTCTTCTCTCTGAGGTCAGCACAACAAGGCTGACATTGGAGATGGAAATGTTGCGCACAGAGATGTATCAGGAGAGAAATCAGTGAAATGCTAGTGTGGCATGAGAGGCTGGAGGAGATGATTGATTAGTCTTTTATGATTGATTAATGTCATCCAGAAGATCAAATCAGTGATGTTTTGATCCAGAAACAAACTAAACTTCTTAGCTAAGCATTTTGCTAACAGGAAATGATGTATACAAAAGCATAACCAGTGTGATATTTCTCCTAAAACCTTCTGAAGTCTGTGGTTTAACAACTTTCCAAAGCAGACACTGTATCTTTGTGTTTCAAAGCTCATAGGAGACTCTTCTTCTATGAAATTCTAGTTGAATTTTTAACATGAGAGACATGAGTCTGCAATCCATTATCCAAATTGTTATCCAGGTTAATTATACAGATTTTTTTCCATCCAGAATATCACTGCCTATGTAAAAGAATAAGAATTATTCTCTCTGAAATGAGAAGAACTAGAATTAAGCTAGAACTTAATTTTTTGGCTTTCCAGTCTTTTTAACTACCCTTCTTAAAAGCTATTTCAGAGACAACCTGATGCCAGTAACAATTCCATTATATACAAGCCAAATCTAGAAAGTTGAGCTAATGTGGTTTTCTTTCTCCAAAAAGTTTACAGAACTTTAAGTAGACCTGCCATTTACCTGTTTCCACAGTGGAAGAGTAACTCAGGAAATAGGAATGTGGAGGTCTGTAATTCCAGGTAAAGTAATTTCTTATTTGAGAAAAAATCTGCTCAGGTCTTAAGTGGGGAAAGCAGAAGAAGCCTTGATTGAAGGGCACTAAGCTAATCCCATTTTACAGTTATTGAGGACAGTTAAAACATCATTTATAAAGTAATGATTGTTTAAATAGTCTTATTGGATCCATTCGCCAATCCCTAATAATTTCTTTAGTGCTGATCAGCGGAAAGAGCTGTGCTATTGGCATTAGCTTCTCTATGCAATAGATTGCAGCAAGAAGCAGTTAAAAATCTATATCAATCTACCACC
The DNA here is from genome assembly GCA_013397515.1 of Upupa epops. Lineage (NCBI taxonomy): Eukaryota > Metazoa > Chordata > Aves > Bucerotiformes > Upupidae > Upupa > Upupa epops. The sequence continues at coordinate 94,731 of VZRI01006727.1, forward strand.
TTGGGTTGGCTTTGCGTGAGGTTGCTTTTTCTTTAAACACAAAAGACTTTTCAAGTTCAGCCTCGCACAAAATAATTGTCTAAATCCTGATGTCAAATAATTTTAAGTTGTGCAATAGCTTTATTTTCTGTTTAGAATATTGCTGAGAAAACAGGTTGATGTTTCTGACAACTCATTTCATGAAGCTGAGGAAAGATCTTTCTGTGAATTGTACAGAGATTAACCCAATCTGACTGGTTACTGTGCTGCTAAACCATTTGTTCCTATTCCCATGGCAACAAAAGGAGTTACTCTGGGCATCGCTTCTCACTGCAGATAATCTGAAGACTCCTGCAATGTCACCAGTTTAACCTCCTTGTATTTTAAATTTCCTGTACTTGCAGCATTCACTACCAAGAATATTTACTCTTTGAAGATTCAGCTGCCTTTCCTGTGATGAGACATGACTGTGAAGAGATGATAGTGGGAAAAGCCTCTGTAGAGTTCTTCTAGTTCTACCCCAATGTTTTCTACCAACATTTTTACCATCATCAGCAAACAAAGTCTACCCCACACATAAGTTTTGCTGCCCTCACCCATGAACTCTGGCTCCCTCCCACCACTGGCCTGGTCACTTTTCCACCTTTAGGAAAGAGAGTATTCATGGTGGTCTTGCTCTCAAATCCTCTCTCAGCTGTGCAGGAACCTCTTAAATTTCACTGGCAAGGCTATTGTTGATAACTAAAGTCTGGCTACTTGGTAGTTAATGTGGAAGCCAGGAACTACTACTGTAAAAATGCAGATTCCTTCTTCCTCATGTTAGTTAAACACATTTGATGTGGTCAGTATCCTCTGCCTATTAGTAAGACATATAAAAGCTATCTGTGTGTGTGAATAGTGGAGCTATGTACTGTGGCCAAGAAGGAGCTGTTGAACTAGACAGAGTAAATTTTGTTTCAGAGGAGCTTGAATTCCAGTCATTTGTTATCATATCTGATTAGCCTAGCCAGTGAAAGAGAAATGCAATTGTCACATCTGGTTACAACTGACAACAGAAAGAGTATGAACTGAAGAAATCTCGTTAGCTACATGCATCCAAAAGGCTATGTTCTCCACAGGCTGCAGTCATCTTACTTTTGTGTAGCAAAGGTTATGTAATTTTGCCTAAACAGGGAAAATGTTATATATCATCTTTATATTAATGATCTTTATAATTCTCTTTAAACATTTGATTTCACATCCCTCTCTGAAAAGTGAGCATCATCAGCTGACCCACAGCAAAAACCAACCTAAATTACATCTGTAAACATGAGATACATGTGACACACAGCTGCAAGAAACAAAGACCCAATAAAATATGTCAACGTTATCCTGAGTGATAGACCTGCAAAATTACAAAGAATGCCAGCCCTGAAGAAGAACTGCAGACTAAAACCTGTCAGCATGATGGAGACATTGGATGCTGGGGTTTTCAAAGCCACCTAAGAGAGTTTAAAGTATGGCAACTTGAGATTGTTCCAACTTTTGCCAAGGGTTACAGAGCTGCACTTTGAAAAGCAGCAGGGACTCGTGAGAGGATATTGCTTTACCATCCACTCTCAACAGGCAGCTTGCAGGATCTTGCAAACTTTCCCGAGTGATCATCACGTTTTAGTGAATGGTGCTTAGTGGAATAGCCGGAGGCTAATTTTTAAATCCCTCTGTGTCATGGTGAATTGCACTGCTTGTAACTGGTAATAAGATAATATACAGAGTGGAGCTGAGACTGGCACATGTGAAACTAGTGAGAGCTGATGTGACTATGTGCATTGCATCGGTCTAGTTTTCTCTTGCCTTAGCAGTGTCGGTAGTTCATTTTTATTTTGCTTTGATCTCTTAAGGCTTAGGGTAACCCTGTGTGGTAACATTAACTAAGCACATCATAGAATACCTTTTATGAGCAAAAAAAGCCACAAACACATGCTGCATTTTGTCCTAAAAAAAGGGCAAAGAACAAAGAAACAGTAACTTTCCTTCTGAAGACGAATAAAGAAGAACAAAAGAAAGGGTGCATAGCCCTCAGGTCTTCTCTTCTTCCTTTTAACTGTAAGTGAAGCCCTTTTTTGTTTTAGATATGCAGAAATAATAAGTGGCTCCTTCGAGAGGTAATATTTCTGGAAATGTAGAGAAACACTCAGTAGCTTCAGGGTAATTTATGTGCCTTTGCTTCAAAATGGCCCCAGTGTTTTTTGTTCTAATATCTAACAAGCACTGCTCTAATTAGAAGCTTCTGAAGCAGGCAACCCAGTCTTTTTGGTGGTGTTTGCAGGGTTCCACCTCATGTGTTAGTCTGCTCCCCAAACTTGTCATCCCAGACTTATTTTTATTGCTCTTTTTATGTCTACACCATGTAATATTATTTTGATCTATTTTACAGGCCATAAAAACGGTAAAAGGGTTTTGTATGTGTGATTTCCTTTGAAATAATGAAAACTGACCTTGCACAACTGCACATACTGCTCCGTGCCCTCAGTCCTGAGCAGGTTTGACATTGCTCTTCAGCCCTCAGTTGGATGCAGCACTTCAGCTCTCTGTAGAGATGCATTTTTAATTCTCTGATGCTACCAAAATGGTACAGCACATTCGGATTAAGCACCAAAATTCAATTTGTAACAGCTTTGGATTAAAAACTGACAATTCCCACCCCACCTGGAAATCTAGTCTGGCTTCACAAAGACCATGGGAGATATTTAAAACTAAACTATCAAAATAAAGTAAAACAACACTCTGCCCAAGCTGTCGATGCAGTCTTTGTGCATAAAAAGAAAAGACTGGGGGGGTTTATACTTTGATCTAACATCTTTAATGTGGAAAAATGGAGAGGGAAGACCTAATTTGTTGGTTTAGAAAAGTAATGCCACTCATTAATCAGAGCACTGAAGAGAGAAAACATAAAGTGACTTGAGATGGCTTTTATCATGCAGGCCCGATGATAAAATATCCACTTCTGCTGGAAGCCCCACCATCCCAGTTTCACTGAATACACAGTAATTCAATCATGACTAGGAATAATTTATTTGTAACAAGGAAGGCTTCTGTTTCTCTGTAATGAGTTGATTATATCTTGTCAGAGGAACCTTAAACCCATCAAATGTCAAGTGAATTATATCAAACTTATTCTTCTCATAGCAGCTGGATATGAGTAACTGATGAAGCAGAGCTCTCTATTTTCATTTTGTACTGTGAATGAGAAAATGCAGCTTGTAAATTGGAGCCTGTGACTCCGATTCGTGCAAGTCCCTAATTTCCTACCTTTAGAAGGTCTGTTTCATGAATGTGATCAGCTCATTTACTTTAAATACTAACTCATAATTTTCTGGAGGAACTGTACACCAGAACATATTTTATAAAATATCCCTGGACTTTTTTTTTATTATTCAGATGAAAGTGACCCCTGCTCATGATTCACAATTGGATAATGCACTGATCCAAAAATAAGATTACTGATAACATTTGATCCCATCAATCTCAGAAAGCTCTTCCCAGAAGAATAATTGAGGTACAGGAGCTGCCACAGGCCCAAAGAGTGGGAAGCAGCCACAGGAGTATCCCAGTGTCTGTCCCAAAGAAACAGATGTCTTGGTGCCCCATGGGGACAAACTTTACCTGGCATCCCAGATCAGGTCTTAGGCTGCCTGTCTGCACTGGTATCTTGTGTTTGCCTATGGCTTGACGTCTTTGACCTGCCTTGCTGCTCCATCTCACTGCAGCAATCAGTATGGGGAAGAGAGAGAGGAAGCCAAATTTCTTGTGAGCACAAATGCAAGAGTAATCAGGGAATGATAGCAAACAGATTGAATACAAGTCTGCAGCAGCAGCTGGTAGATTATTAAGAGACCCCAACCAATTTCACAAGTGTGCAGCCCTTGTTTACTGTTACATGAAGCATGCCACTTTGCTAAATATATTTGCTAAATATTAAATAATCTTTGAAGTGGTCTGGGTTCAGATGTCAGAAGGAAAGAAGACACTGTCATATATACACAGGGAACAATTTTTCCTGGGTGAGAATTTGAGAAATCAAGACAGAGTAAGTGGCTTATACCAGTGCACCTACCAGTACCCCAGATCATGGCAACTCCCTCTTTCTTCACTGTTACACCTAAGCAGATAATAGGTGCTCACTGTAAAAGTCCAGCACTTAAGTAAAAATGTCCAGCAGTTTTATAGTTTAGATTTTAACATTTAGTTCTTCCACAGAAAATAGCTGCAGTGAACAGGTAGAAATTGCAGACCCCCTTTATGATCTTGGGAATAGTATCTTTCAAATGGGGTTTCACTGTGCTTGAGCTCTATGTCCTTGAGAAACTTAAAATGGGGAGCTTGCCACTAGCCTCTAGAGGGGAGGGGGAGAACAGAATTTGCACATTGGCAGAAGTTGTTTGTCACTCAACATGAGGACAGCAAAAATTGCAGCTCAAGTGACTAATATTTTTTCCTTCTTTACCTTGACTGATAACTTGAGTTACAGATACTAAGAGCTGGGGAGGTAGCAGAACTAAGCAGGACAAGGTAAAAGAGAAGCAAAGGCTGCTAGATTGCTATACGAATTAATTCTGTGACAAATCATGCTTTCCACATCACTCCTGAGAGCTGGGCAGCAGGAGGTAGCATCAAAGGTGTTTCTGGTTCTCATTACTGATGACTGCAACAAAACTGAGTAAATCTAGATAAGAATTCACATGGTATGAAGTCAGTAGAGCTGCCTCTGATAGTGATCCAAGCAATATTTTTAGAGAACAGAAGACAGACCCTGAATACTTGGACACTTGCTGAGATCCACCTCCCAAAGTGGAAAATAAATGTGGCAGAGACAAAAAGGAAGCAAGTGGGGTTTGCTTCTAGGAAATCCACACCCTCAGAAAGGGAAATGAAATAATGTCTGAGTACGACATTAAGGGTTTTTTCCCAAATCCCAAAGTCCTTATTTATAAAGTACTTCCTTGTTTTGTACCTAATTCCTGAGCTTACGGCTAAAGAAACACCACTTTTGGAGAGAACTTGCAGGGCGTATTTCTTTCCCTGTGTTTCTGGGTGTGAAGCTCAAGCTAACAATATTTCTTTCATTTACAATGAAATACAGGTGTTCAAAATGTCTTCTTGCTTTAAATAATCCGTCTACAGAAAAGAAAACATGCCTAGGTGTAGAGTTAACTAATAGAAACTGTCCCATTTATGAGCACATTGCACTGTAGCATAAAAGTTGTTAAGTGTGGGTTTGATGAGGTTGCACCTTCTGTCAGCTAGTACGATGTTCGGTTTAAGGAAGAAATGCAAGATAACATGAAGGTTGTTACCCAGCTCCGTGTCTAATCCTCTTCATGCATTTTAGTGGCAGACCCCAGAGTAGAGGCAGGAAGGCATGTCACTTCAGCTGTTACAGAATCAGAGGTAGTGGCTAGTTTATAAGGCACCATAAGTTTAAACATCTGTAAAGAAAGAACAACATTTCCTCCAGTCCATACTAACAGAACGGAATTAAAAGTCAATTATGAGCAAGAAATCTTATATGCATTTAGCATCTTTTATTCCTGATCAGGATGCCAGACCTGAAACTCTGTGTGGCCAGAACTCCTAAGACATGAAATAATTTTTATCAGAACACATTTCTGTTAACGAAACTATAGCACTATCAGTGTGGTCACTGATATTGAGCAGAAATTTCCCAAATCATAATATTTTAAGAGAAATTGTTGAAATGGTGTTGTGTTGGAAAACTTGCTAAGGACAATATTATTGTTCTTCTCATGTTTGATATCCCTGTTACGTTACCGCACAACTTTCTCAATGTGCAGACTGATGTATTGCAAAACCTGTTTTTACTCTTTTCCCAATGTATTTCCTATTCATACTGTTCCATAAGATCAAAACACGTACCCAGGAGGCTGCAGTCATGAATGCACCTAATATTTTTTATTACACCAGTAGACTTAATTCTTCAATAAAGCCAGTGAAAACTCAGAATGAGTGTGTAGACCTCAGTGAGAGCTGTTCTGTTTCCTACACCCTGCAAGTAAAGTGGGCCTCCCACTTCTAGAGTCAGCTTTTCAGGAAACCTAGACGCCACTACACTTTAACTGTCTACATCTAACTGAACTGTGGTTATAGTCAAGTATTTAACAGCATTTCACACTTCTCCTGTCATCTGGACTACATAACAATGTGCTGATTTTATAAACAGCAACTACTCATTTTTGTGGTTGGGTTTTACTGGATGCACAAGAGAAACATCTGACTGAATAAAGCTGGAGACAGGAAAATTGAATGCAGAGGAAGGGCAGGCATTCCTAGGCACATGCAAGATCAGATGATGCCAGGATTTGCAGACTACAGTGCCACCATGCAAGGCCCCCACATACATTTCCAGCCAAGAGACCATCAGAACTCACTTTCTTGTGGTGTTGAAAGTGCTTTTGCTTGGCCCGTGCTCTCAAAAACTCTGTGAATGATACTTATGCTATTAAGTGCATAGGGGGATGGTATTTAACTCTTCAACTTCAGGAAGTTAGCAATGGCAAAAAGTGTTAAAAATCAAAAAAACCCACATGTATAAACACAGTGTTGGAAACTAAAGGGGCACACCCTCCAGTAGGATATATCAGATGCCTCTGCTGACCTCAGCAAAGCTCTGTCAGCCCAGACTGAAGTGGTAAACAGCACCAACTAGACACCTGTGTCTGTACTCTCCTTGAGCTCTGCTGAAATCATTTTCTCTAAGCTGTTTTTTTATGTGTGAGGTGTGTTATACTACGTGATCTTTGCTACTGCTTCAGCAGTGTGTAGCAGCTCTCCTGTTTCACACTATGAAAAAGGACCTCTTATGTTACTGCACTGTGAAGGTGGTAGGAGATTCTTCTGTTGGACATAGGACAACTGAGAAGACCATTCATAAACTCAGCTCCTACTAAGAGGTTCCGAATTACTGTTTCTGCAGATTTCTGAGAGCCACATGAACATAAACATTGTGAATTAGTAACAATATTTGCTGTCTGTGCTTGAATAAATCTTTCCTAACAGTGAATTACTCTTATCTTAGACTGGGAAAATTGAACATGCAATCTTCAGAACCAATGGGGTTTCAGAGGCAATGTGCTGGCAAGTACATATGCAGAGATCAGCTCCTCATCTGAGGCCCTTCCCAGCCTTGAAACTTAGAGCATTTGAGGGTTATTCAGGATACAGCCCTGTGAATACCCATACAGAGCAATAATACAGAGAATAGCCAGTTCCTCATACTTTACCACATAATCTGGCCTGTGACGTGCCATGCACCACAACAGATAAGTCAAGAGATCTGCAGACCATTAAAGAAAGAAAGAGAAAGTGGCATCACTATGGGATTCACCTGACTAAGTAGGGATAAATACAAAACAGTCACTGAGAGCTGAGGAAATAATCTTCGTTCCTTTTATAGTCAGTATAGAATCTGCCACTGAAATGAAGGAAGCTATCCCAGCTTAAATAGGAGATGCTGTGAGATCCTGTGAATGCACATCAGTCTCTATTGGCTCATATTGATTACACTTAATGAGCTTTAACAGGAGCAAAGCAAGGAGCTCAGGACTAGCTCAGATGCACCCACCCATGCTTTGGTCTTATTAATGCTCTAGCTGAGATTAATCCTAGTTCAAATATGTTAAAGAAGACTTTAAAATCATGTAACTTAGAGTTGGCAAAAGCCTTTTGTCTACAGTCTTAAAGCTCAGGCAAGTGTGGAATAGAGTTGAAGCTTTCTGTAATGCAGTAATAACTACTGTATGGATTATTTGGGCTAAATCTTTACCTGCCATTTGTCATCATTCTACCCCCATACCAGGATGCAACCATAACAGGGATCCATCACCTTAGTTGTCCATTCCGTTCCTCATTCATTGCAGTGCTTGGTTCTAATTCACACTCTAAAACTTTATCACCAAAGTAGCTGCAAGTGTCAACAAAAGTAATTTTAACCAGTTTTGCCTCCTTTTGCTTCTTTTTTTTTTCCAGAAGCACAGTTATGGTTCAGAGATAGTGTACAAGCCAGCTTACTCCTCTGTGAACTAATAACTTACTAAATGCCTTAAGGACTGTAGCCCGGTGAAACAGTAAGTCTTGCCGCTTACTGGATGCTCTCTATCTGTAGAGTTAGATTTCAGCTGCTGTATCCAGCAAAGCTGCTTGAACTTGATATAGAGCTCAGATCTGAGGCTTCTCCTCTCTTTGTTTGTGACTCTGCCAGCCAACATGGAAACATTAAGTAATCTCGGGAAAGCAGCTAGGAAATGTGCTGTTAGGAGAATTTTCAAAACAGCAGAGAGGGATTTTTTTCATCAGGAATAATGCTTTTCCTCTTTTTAACAATACATGGCTGGGTTTATGGAAAACACTCATACCTATGATAAATATGCAAGAGAATTTCTCTCGCTGTCAATAGATTTCTCTTTGTTCCAGCTGTCTACAAATTCTTATCCTTAAAATCCATTTTCCTTTGTTGCCAAAATTTGGGGCTGTGAGAAAAGGTTCCACCTTGTTACAGACATTTAAAAACACCTGCCATCATATATTTTCATACGGCAGTTCCACTGGAACTAATCGGCACATAACCTTCTTAATAAGAGATACTATGGTCTTACTCCACAAACAGAGGGGGTTGCCTTTCATGTCTTACTACATGTAAGTACTTTTACTTTTACTTGAGATACCTCCACTTTTACTTGAGATACCTCCAAATGTGCCTCTCCTTAGCACGTTTGGTTTTCACCTGATTTAGGCAAGAAAAATAATCACAACGCATTTTTTTTTAAATAATAATGATTCCCACCAAGTGATTATCACATTGACCCATTTGAACCTCAGCCTTTGAAAGCAGCATGGTGCTCCACACTCATTCTCCATGGGAGACAGATAGTTGTGTGTTCACATTTGCACTGTCTCAAGGATGAGGAAAAACACTTAAGCACATGCTTGACGTAAAGCATGACTCCACATCCTGCTGTTAACCAGGCACCTTCAGTGTTGCACACAAGCAAATAAACAGGAGGATAACACACGCTGATGTAGAAAACAATTTCCAAGATGGTGTTTGTTTTTCTGTGCTATTAATGCAGCATTATCAAATGAGTCATTACACTTGTTGATTCAAAGTCATTTTGCCTTCCTTTCTGACTGAAGACTTTCAGCTATTTGAACTCTCATAGGCAGAATGTGATTTTATCACTTGCACTGTTGGTCTTGTCTTTATTTCTGGTTCATGATGTTTTAACCACTGCTTCAGTATATTTTAAAATATTTAAATATAACTGATTATTCACACTTTTTATTTATTTATAGGTCATGAATCCTTCCCATCTGTACATGGTCTGTATGCAGAGGACTGGCTGCTTCAGAGCTATGTGCATACTTAGAAGCATATAAATACATTAAATCCAACCCTTTGGTTTCAAGACTAATAAGATCAAGTAATCATTGGTTAGGAAATGCCATCATTAAGGATGAATATACAACTCCAATTAAACCTTGGGTGCACATGTTTTCTAATAGCCTTTAATTATAGAAGAGCAGATACTGTTGTAATGTGTGCCATCTTTACTGTGCAAAAAGCAATTATATCTATTGCATTCCCATCTTACATTATTCTCCCTTCAGCCTCACTAACCAGCTTTGATGCTTTGCTTAGCACACTACCTTCCAGCTCCTCTCCACACACAGCTTCTCTGGCTCTTCCACAGTATGTTCCCAGACATGGAAACACTATTTTTCTGGTGCCTTTTAGAGGGAGTATCCCAAGTTGTAGACTGATGTCCTTTGGACACTTGGTCCTTTGGAACAACACTGCTAACTGTGCTTCACTAACCGCTGTTGGAGGAACAGCTCTAATTCTCCTTCTGCAGAGAGAAAAAGTGACAATAGTGACCATGACTTAGTAGCCTCCTGGTGTCCAGCTATTTTTTTATAGACCATCTCTCCCAGTCTCTAAAAATCAGTTTCAGTTTTCTCCCATGATGATTGGTTTCATTAAAACACAGGAACATGTCTGTGGTCCAGACATATATTTTGTCTGTGCTTTGACTCCAAACTGAGATGACTGCAGAGAACAGCAGCTTTCTGCACCCTTTTCTTCAACTCCTTCCCTGGTTTCAATGAGAGGAAAGCCCAAGCTGCGGGTGAGAAGACCGTTATGAGACACACAAAGCACACTCCTCATCTGGACAGCATGGAAGACTGGACCAAACAGTGGCCTGTTCACCATTTCAGCCAGTTTTACTTAAAAAACCTCTTAATGAGCCCTATTGGCTCTCAGAATAAATTTCATGGCTAATAGTAGCTCATTGGTCTCAAGGTCCCCGGGGTCATTTATCTAGCAGAAAGCAGCACTACAAGCTTCAGAGTGGAAACAACGGTGGCACACTGCAGTACTTCAAGGTCAACTGGAAGATCAGCAAGAAACAGAGAGAGGAGCAGCTGGAGTTCTGGCAAAAAACAACCAGAAAAATCCATTCATCAGCCAAATCCAGTCAGCCCCTGTGTATTGGTTCATCCAGAGATATTTCTTGTACCAGTATGCTGCCATCCTTTCTCTGTTGGTCTGGCTTTCATCCCAACTGAAGCTGAAGTAAGATACCCTCCTGTCACCACACCAAGCTTTGGGCATCAGACCACAGGAGTGAGGATCACTGCTCTCAGTTGATAGATGCCAATGAAGGAGCAGAAGTTGCGGGGAGGTGTTGTACCCAGCTCCTGCTGTGCCAGCTTAGCATGAGCTCAGTGAGGAGAGAGGTTTTAGAAGGTCATCTGCCCAAAATAAAATTCAGAGCATCTGTTAACTGAGATTTTTCTTTTATTTATAGCTTAGCTACTTATGCTGGGGTTTTCAACATGACAGCAGCAAGAGATCTATCACTAACAAAGCTCACAAACTGCTGAATTTGAAACATTTACTACAAAACATTGTTCCCATAAAAAAACCTGGTTCAACAGGGGTAGAGCTGCATATTTTCCCCTCATCTTTTCATTAAAACAACCAAACTACCATTTGCTGGAAATTATAAGTAAATCCCTCTCAGATATTCACCAAAAGAATCTTCCGAAACAGAGAATAATGTCAGGAGTTCGAGAACATTTCTCCAGAGCTAGAAGTGAGAATTTGTCCCTCATTTCCCTTGGGGTTTGCTTCCCTTAGGAAGCTTTACCCCTGGCCCTTGCCTGTGCTATGTTGCAGGTGCCTCACAGCTGTGTCTCAGCCTGGTCTTGTACCTTTTCCACCTTTCCTCACAGCAGCTTCCTCCAAAAAAGGTAGTCTCAGTCACGAAAGATCCTGAACTCCAGAAAGAGGATACACTCAGGGTCTTGAGACTTAGCTCATGCAAGCATCCTGGAAAATTAAGTAAACATAAGAGTTTTACACTGCTATCTTTAGTCTGATTATTTTCTCAAGCTCCATTTGTACACTTTGCTCCTTTTTGTGATATCGCAGCCTTTCTATTTCATTTCCATGCTCATGGAAAACTTGGCTTTGCTTCAAGTTTCTTGCTTTTTATTTTATTGCTGAATGAACACTCAGAGACCTCCATCAGTCTTCCAGGACTTCACGCCTGTTTGTAAAAGGTCCTTTTTGCCCTCTTTCCCATTAGCATTTTTGCCTGCACAACCAGACAGAACTCAGCTCTCAGCAGTATCTAAATGACTAAATTTGTAGGACAGCAATATCTTGGGGCTTTTCATGGTTTGGTTTGGTTTTATTATAGCATATTTTAAAGGGAGCTATTCGCTCTGGCTGTAAAGCCTAAGCCATTGGTGATTTAGAGCTATAACAATATTGATGCAGATGAGCCTCTGTGGAGATATTTGATGACATTATGTAAATGTAATCAATGGGCTCAATAAAGCATAGCAATAATAAAATACTGTTCACATTATAGATAAATAAACACACATGGACACATGTATGCTCTGCCTACATAATTACTGTAACTATGCTAATTTATACTACTGATCTTCCAGCTCTCTGTATGCAATCTCCATAGTGGCTGTTTATACAACCTTATTGAATCCATAACATCTAACTAACAGATGAGGACCTTGACTTACGCCAGAAAGGCATGAATCCTTGGAGAGGAAGGAAAAGAAGGTTGAAATTAGAACAAGGCAAAAGTGCCAAATGTGAAGTGTTTCATTTTTAAAAGACATTTCAGCAATTTCTGGTGACATTCTGTCTACAGTTCGGCTTCAGTAGAGGAAGCTGAGTTTATAGTCTTCAAAAAGAGAGAAAAAGAATAAAACACTGTTGGAGTTTTTGTTGCCAGACTGTGACATTAACTCTCTAATCTACAGTTTCTGCAGTTCTGGCTGGATTATCAAGCAGTACAATGCCTGGGCATATGAGGAAGAAATGATGAATAGAGGAAGCTATGATAGACTGGTGCTTGCCCAGCTTAAGGGTACCTGTAATCTGCATAGACTTCTTGGGGAGTTACATAGATGTTGAGTTGTTTATGTGAGAGGCTTGATCACACAGAACTGTACCAGACCTTTCTGTTGAAAGAGGTCAGGAAGAGCTCTAGTCCTTCATGTTCTCTACTGTAAATTACTCATGCCTCTATGTTATATAGTATGTGAATTCATGTTACTGCTTAGATTTACATTGGAAATGATTCATAAGTAGGGACTCTATGTGATCACAACTAGAAGTTTACACAATGTCTACAATATTATGCAAATCCATGGTATTCCTCAAGACATATGGATTTGTATGATTTCGGTCACGGAGGTTGTAAAAGGATGCCAGCCACATACTCATGGGACAGCAATGGAAGAAAGTTGGTCTGGTGATTAAAGCAAAAACATGAGAAAAAAGCTGGATAGAAAAGAAAAATTGCATTTGGAAAAATGCTGATATTTCAACTTTTGTTTCCATGCTGCTTTAGGATATACTTTTCATAACATACTGTAGAGAGAACCAAGGGCACTTCGTCACCATTAACACCGTTCAAAGAATGACAACTTTCTTCTGGACACCACTTTTGATCTGATGCAAGAACTCACATGGGTCTCCCCATGTATGAATGACTCCACAGGGTTTCCAAATATGAGGTGATTAGTGAAGTTGTGCAGTCAGTCTCTTTCTAATGTAATTGACATTTTTTGCTCAAAACGGAGCGTGTCCTAACAGAGGGGCAGTGCCCTAACCCGCCAGTTAGAGCTCTCTGATGGTGAGCAGGAACGCAATGTTTTCTTGTATGTTCTGAAAAAGCCATAAAAGTTGTCCAGGATGCATGTGCCAAGGTCTTTAGGATATCTGAGTTCAAATACCATCTCTTTTTCTTCAGTAAAGGCATTTCTATGTAGATGGTAGAAACACCAACTTGCAAATTAGATTAAACTTTAGCTGCACTGAGTAGTCCTCTAGAGGTAATTATCTCTTCCTGGTAACTATTTAGTAAAGCACTGCTGACTGCACTCATGACTTAGGTGTCTCATTTAGGTGTTTCATGTTCTAAACGATGAGTTTCACCTCTCCTCTTTAAATGTGACATTTCCTCTCCCTGACATGGAATCTGTAAATAATCAGTGTAAAAATTGTCACAAATCAGATGACGGATAAAATGGGTTCTGTACTGGTCCCAGAACAGAGAAGCCAAGCAGCTTTTAGTGAGGGAAACACAGCGTTTTCTACATTGGACGTGGGGACGAAAAAGAAAATTAAGACAGGAAATCAGGGCCACAGAATTCACATTTCCAACAAAATAGGAGTGTCCTGGCGATGAGAAAAGATGAACTGGAATGAGGAAAATGAGGTGAAGAATGGGTATGGGACAGTATGCTTAGTCTGATAAAAGACAAGAAATAACCTCTATTACCGTGCTTCAGTATCACTTCACTTCAAGTGCCACTAGGAAAGTAAACAAAGGGAAATGTTAACTAAATTCCCCTCCCTTACTTCCAGCCTCTTCAAACAGTATTTAGGTCAAATTTCAGGCAAAGAACTGGCAGGGCTTTTTTTTTCTACCCAAGTGAGTTGCTGTTTGTAGTACAAGTTCGGATTCATGGAGTTATTAATCATACATTCCTCCCTTTTTCTTTTTGAGCTTGATTATCATGTTATCTTGGAACTTGACATAAATCTGAAGGTAGAAACTGGTTGAGAAGTTTGAGCCGGTGATTATTCTTTCTTTAAAAAAAAAAAAAGGAGGAAAGAAAGCCATAGAAGTCTTTGAAACAGCTGGGGTCAAAGGAACTGTGCTTTCTTCTAATTGTCCCAATAAATTTTAAAGATGTTATTACTCTGTAGTGATTAAGAAATAGTAAAAGGAGATACGATGCTATAACATCAAGGCCATCAAGCTTAATAGTCCTTAACTGATTGTCACCCCGCCCCAACAAAAATAGACATGTTGTTCTCTCCTTTCCCCTTCCTCCTCCATTACCCTTCCCCCCTCCCTCAAAGACTTCTAAAAGCACCTCCAGCCAAACCAAGGGGAATTTGTACTTCCTGCAATAAAATCCAAGGAACAGAACAGCTGGCAGCTGAACTTAAGATTGCTAAAACAAACATTGTGACATTGATGTGGGGAGGGATTTGGTTATTATTACAACACGACATGGCCGGTTCGGCAGGGAAAAGATGCAAGCGGAGCTTTTTTTTCCCCTAGTATGCAAACAAAAGGCTTTTAAAAAACCATCAGTAAAACAACAAAAGCAGCAATATTTGCTCTAAAAATGCCTAGAATAAAAAAAATAAAAGCAATGGGCAAAATAGACAGCGTTGGGTGTCTACAGCTTTAGAGCTACGATTATATGAAGAGTGCTCCACAGAGACGCTGCTGCAAATAGGCCAGACAGGAACATTATTAATTCATCCTCTCTGACAAGAACAAAATATGCAAATGAACACATTATCTCATAACAACCCTATGTATATCACCTGCCATTTCTCTGCTGTGTGAGTCCTGCTGCCGTGAGATCTTACAGCAGGCTTCCAAAGGCCACCCAGACTTATGGGGAAGGCTTCGTGCCCTTGGACTGGGCTCTTGTGAGGCCTCATCTCGAGTACTGCGTTCAGCGCTGGGCCTCTCTTTGCAGGGAAGACATTGAGATGCTGGAGGGTGTCCGGAGCAGAGCTACCAAGCTCGTGAGGGGTTTAGAGAACCAGCCGTATGAGGAGAGGCTGAGGGAGCTGGGCAGGGTTAGCTTGGACAAGAGGAGGCTGTAGAGAGGTGGGTGCTGGCCTCTTCTCCTTGGTGACTGCTGACAGACCCAGGGCCAATGGTCTGAAGTTGAGGGAGGGTTAGATTGGATCTGAGGAAGAAATTCTTTCCAGAAAGAGTGGTTGGCGACTGGCAGGACCTTCCCAGGAAGGTGGTGGAGTCCCCATTCCTGGAGGTGTTGAAGAACAGTGTAGCCATGGTGTTTCACACCCTGCTCGAGTGGCAGCAGGGAGGGGGTTAGTCTGTGGTTTTCAATCTCTCAGGTATCGAGGTTTTTTGTTGGTGTAGGGATGGTTGGATGCAGTGATCTAGGAGGTCCTTTCCAACCAGGATTGTTCTGTGACTCTGTGACCAGACCACCCATCACTATGCAAACAAGGGTAGAGATGGAGTACTAGCTGATCAAATGTTGAATTGATGACAAGCATGGTAGGTTTGCAGCGACAGCAAATAGATGAATTCTTCAACATTCCATGATTTTTTGTTATTAGCTCCCAGCAGAATATGTTACATTGTAGATCCCAACCTTAGTGTCCTGTTTCCATCAGGTTCAAGGACAACCTCTAGGATTTGTAATGTCCTCCCCTAAATTTTGGAACTCCTGAAAGAGGTAAATTTCTAACTGCCACCTCTCCCCATGGAGCTTAGACACCTAAATTAGTGGACTTGAAATCAGATCATTTATTAGGAAACACTTTCCAAATAAGCGTGCACTTCGAGCACCGACTGTCTCCTTAGAACTTTTTCCCATATCTGATTCCTTCTGTCAGATTACAGTGATGGGTTTTGTCTGCAGGATCCCATTATAATGAGTCCTGTAGCCTTAAACACTCTGTAGGGCTAATTGAACAATCACATTTCTTGTTGTTTGCACTTACTACTCTTTTATCATGTATGAAAAGCAACATGATTTGCACTGAGCTGAATCAATTTTCTGGGTGGAATTAAAAGCTTGAGGTGATATTGCAGGATTGCACACGCTGAAAAACGTTACAGTAATGACACACAATTAACAGCCCTCCAAATAGGGGTGAAAAAATAAAAGAGTGCTTCCTTGTTCCATGTCTGAGAAAATAGGTTCAGGTTTGGGTTAATCAACGATTTAATCAGAAATGTCAACATCTCAATTGACTAGAGATAAAAAGGCTACGAATTACAGGTTGCCATTGTTTGGAATGCATTAAATAAATACATTAATTAAATAATAGAAAACTTGTTCACGCCTCTTTTCCTCCACTAAGGTGAACATGTTCATACATGCCCCAAACTCTAGCTTCAAGGGAAATGTCCTGCTTCATACTCCAGCTATAACAACCTGCCTATTTGCCATCATCTCCAGTTATCAATGCTGCACACAGGTCAATAAACATCGCAGTCCTCTTCCTGGCAGATATAGCAGAGGGCAAAGACACACTGATCTCTCAACTGTGCAAGAAAGGAGTGGTGGAACACAGGTTAGTAGCCTGGGGAAAAAAATAACACCTCTGTTTCCACTTTGGGTGTTGAATCAGCAGTCCCCACAACTCCAGATGCTGCTGCTGACACCCAGGTGGTTACTTGGTGGTTTTTACCTTTTCCGAACAGGTGTGAGAACTCTGTTTGATGACGACTTGCACTGGGTTTCATGGTTGAGTTTTCAGTTAAAGAAGAGAAAGCCATCAGTGCTTTCTCACCTGAGAAGATTTCTCAAGGGCATTGACACAGCCCAAGCACTAACTGCATTACGTTTCAGGACCATTGTTTAAAATAGCAATGTTTCAAAACAAACACTGGGCTGAAGTAAGGTCTTTGAAAGAACAATTATAATTTATATGTAGCTGAGTATAATACAGTCCTGCAAGTGTCCACAAATTACTTCCCATCATGGAGCCTTCTCGTTGCATCTTTGAAATGGGAGTTTAGTTTCTGAGTTAACTTAAACTTGAGCTTTAAGTTAACGTTGCTTTCAGTGGAGCTTAGTATGTGCAGGAAGCTGCCTACAGGCTTGACTGTCTTTCTGAAGCAGAACACAGGAGAGACATCCTGAAACATGTAGTTTTACAATCATTGTACAAGTTGAGCACTTTTGAGTCTAAGCTGATCCTGTGATTTAAGTACACAAAAGCAGCTACACCACCCCCTACTAAAGGTCAGTCTAGCCCTGCTGTAGATCCCCATGGAAGAGCTAGGGAAAGCATTCAGGAATACTTTCCCAGAATACTGTCCCAGCTGCCAATAGTTTGTAATTGAGTGATGTTCTAAACCAGACTTAGAATTTCTGTACTTAATAGCCCTCAATGGATTTTTCCTTCATGGACTGGTTCAGTTCCTTCATAAACCCAGATCCCCCACATCCTGTAGGGAACAGTCCTAGAGCTTAACAACAGGCTGTGTGAAGAGCTGTCTCTGGGCTTGCTTCCTAACACTTTTACATGTCATCTTCTTGTTCTTCAGGAAGCAGCAAACAGTTACAACTATTTCACTGTCCCCCCATTGCTTGTCATTTCTACAGACTTTATCAATACAGTCTCTTCTCTGGGCTGAAGAATCACAACAACCTAGCAGTTACCCAGCTGGAGCTGTTTGAACATTTTATCATTCATTCTCCAATCCAGTGGTCTTCTGTGGCTGACATTGTGATCATTGTGATTAGATTTAACCTGTATGGTCAGACCGACTCTGTCAGAAAGACTTTCAGCAATCCACATAGGATCTTCCTGCAGAACTCATGGCAACTTTGATTTTTGTGTGGAAATCAGTAACTCTATGCTGTTCTACATAATTATCTCTACATGTCTTCATCCTGTCCCCTGATGAGATAGGAAACAGAAATACACGTATTTTTCAAACTAGATCTGGTACTACCATATCGTGTTTAAAAACCAAACCAGAAATATTTAATTTTTTTAAATAATTGCCACTGAAATGGCACAAAGTCCTCTACCTTGTCTGATTCTACAACTTGCACTGCCTTTTCATTCTGTCTGTATAATTGTGTTATTTACTACCTTATCCTTTGTTTACCACCTGTTTGGGACATGTACAGCTCTCAGCTGCAAAAGGCCAGTGTGAACACCAATATAAATATAAAACAAAGTAGTGGTGTTTAGTCACTCGGTTGTTTCCCTCTATTCAAAGGAACTTCTTTAGTCCCGTAATTGCACCTACTCCTGTGAGTCTGATCACATCCTTCCGCTGCCAGTGTGTCTAATGTTTTACACTGTCACTTTGTCACATCCTCAGTCAGCCCAGCCAAATCATTCCACTCTTACTTGTAGTTTGGACAGGAACAATATAGACAGTGTCAATGTTAGCCAAGCAATAGCAGGGAATTGCTGTGATTTAACCACAAAATTATTGTCAATTTTGATCCATCGCATGGTGATGGTTAATAATGCCTGATGTCTTCCCATTATCAGATTGTGATCTTAGAACTATGCAGCTTCTACCAGCTTAGCAGAAAGATGCGCTTAAACCTTGAAGGGTGACATACTGGGTCCAGAGGAGAGCCATGAGATTGGGGAAGGGACTGGAGAGACAGTCTGGTGAGGAGGGTCTGAGGGAGCTGGGGGTGTTTAGCCTGGAGAGGAGGAGATTCAGGGAGGACCTTCTCCCTCTCTACAACTCCCTGAAGGGAGGTTGCAGTCAGGTGGGGGTCAGGCTCTTCTGCCAGCCAATCAGCTCCATGACAAGAGGGTAGGGTCTGAAGCTGCACCAGAAGATGGTTAGTTGGATGTTAGGAAGCCCTTCCTCATGGAAAGGGTGATCAGACCCTGGAATGCACTGCCCAGGAAGGTAGGGGAGTCCCCATCCCTGGAGGTGTTTAAGGGTAAACTGGCTGTGGCCCTTAGTGCCCTGGTCTGGCCATTGTGGTGATGTGAGGTCATGGGCTGGGCTGGCTGAGCTCAGAGGGCTTTTCCAGCTTCAATAATTCTATGATTGATTACAGAGTTAATGTGTGCTTCAGGGGTAAACCATTTGGGGGTTGGTAACAAGGAAGCAACATCAAGTATCGCAGCACTCTTTCACACCAGCCTGAGTAAAATAATCACCCTGTCCCTTGCAGATGTTGAGTAATAATGACATAATGAGAGCTTATATGAATATATGCTTATAAACTGTTTGATATATATATATATGTCACTATTAGTACTTTTGCTGTAGGCATTTGGAAAGGATGCTTTGCTTTTAGAGAACTTCTACAACTAACTCTGTTTTAATGGGTGTCTTTTAATGAGTCTTTTTAAAGGACTGCTTTTTCATTGGCAGCCATGAGGAATTCTTTAATATTATCCTGTCCTCTTTTAGGATGGCACGGGAACATATGACAATTTTTCATCTGTTTGTAGTTAAAAAAACATGTGTGCTTAAGCATCCTTGTCTTGGTCATGACTATGCTATGCTAGGGAATAAGTACATGGTATGGATTCCAAAGATGTAAGACTTAGATTAAATTAGAAGACTGAAGTTAGATTGATGTAGACAACAAAACATACAAACACTGGAACCACAAAATTACTTCCACTAGTAAATAGCCATGACTTTTGTCCAGCCAAAACGCTTTGAAGACATTGGTATGTGCTTTGCCAACACAGACACTTTGGAAGCTATGTTATTGGCTGTACTGGGCACCATTAAAATACCCACAGTGTTTTTGTCACTTAACATCATCATGGAATCATAGAATTATCACGGTTGGAAAGGACCTCCAGGATCACCAAGTCCAGCCCTCACCCCAGCATCTCCCTAACCCCTCAAGTGCTCTAGATACTTGTTTTTTTAACACCTCCAGGGATTGTGACTCCACCACTTCCCTGGGCAGCCTGGTCCAAGGCCCAACCACTCTCTCAGTAAACTTCTTTGCTCATGGAGTAGTTGGAGGATAAATTAATCCATGGAAACAGTTTTGGAAAGGCACTATGACAGAACAACAGCTACATTGTTTAGGTGACTGTGATGAACAGGACTAAATTAGGTCCTCTACTACAAGAGCAGGGCGAGCTGTTTGCCAGGGATAGAGGGAAGTTTCTCAAAGGATGCATAAGAAAGATCAAAAAAAAGAACTGTGGAAATACTGAATGAAATATTTCAGCAGAGCTCCTTGGACTTAGGCAGTAAACTCTGCTGGATTGCTTGTCTAAAAATACAATGCTTTGCATTAAAAATTGCTAACACTCAATTGTGTGTTCCGGCCCACAGTTCTGCAAGTAGCAGACAAAGAGAGATGGCAAATTTCACCTAAGCAGTAGGACTGCTGGTTGAAGAACAATTTGCCACTAGAGTTTCATAACTGTTTGCCAGAACTGTGTCTTACAGACACTCCCCCTAAGGAAACAAAACTTCATCAGCTAGAAAACCACTTGGTAGCTTTCAGAGAATTATAAGCCCATCAATGTTTTATTCTAGTATATACATGGCAGGGGCCTTTAAGCCAGGTGTGCATATTGTTGGAGAGACAAGTACAGGAGGAACACATTTTCAGTTAACACTTAGGGCTGTGCCAAATGTCTGTGCATCCCAACAGCAGAAGCAGCACGTTCTGTCTTCTGCTGCTCCTGTGCTGAGGTACAGATCTTGTAAATGTTCTCTACTTGGTAAAGAGAAAGCATAGCAAGAGAGGAGGCTGCCCTGAGGTTAGTTATGACTGTAACAACTTAAGCTGGATCCATTGCAACTTAAGTACTAGAGCCCATCCTTGGTTTCCAATATGATTCATGTGCCAGAAGTTGTTACGTTTTCATCTCACTTAGGTTGGCTAATGACTAAACCTGGATCACTTGATTTTGACAGCCATAGGGCACAAATACATATTTCATTTTTCTATTTTGGAGGCCAAAGGAAAGACCCAGTCTTGAGCTCATTGCTAGATTTAGTTCATATACAGGGGTCCTTGTGTTCTCCTCCTATGACCCTACAACAACAGTTCTGGTGGCTGGACTCTTGTGTACACCGAGGGTTGGCACTGGGGCAAGCTGCAATTACAGCAGTATATTCACTATAAAAACAGATGTCTCAGTCTCCTCTGTGGGGATTTGGTCCACAGACCAAAGCCAACCTGTAGGTCTCCAGCTGGCCTGTCTGATTTAGACCTTTCAAAAAGCTCCAGTTAAATAATTGCTATATAATGAATTAAAAGCTCTGACCTACAGTTACTTTCAAAAAGACATTAACTTCCAGGCTCAATTGAAATTTAAAAATGTAATATGGAAAGGTAAATCTTCTTCTGACAAAGATCAGGAGAAGACATGAGGGCTTTTAATGAATAAGAAGAAATAAAATGGTGCTTTCTTATTAGAAAGTAAAAGTAAAGTAGTGGAAACAAACTTTTCCTTAAAAGCCTGCAGTTTCTAACCTGCTGGGAAGGAGGAAATGCTCTAAATTCCTCCCTGGTTAACGTGTTGCAGCAGAAGGGGAAGATGTTGACCAAAGGGACACAGAGGGTTCTGTACTTGACATGTATGAGTGGGAGGCAGCATTACCAGATGTTCATAAAAGTATAGCTTCCAAATTGAGTTCCATGAAGCCAAATATGTCATTTCATTTGGTTTTCTGCTTCCCCTATTGACTAAGCTATAGCAGCAACTAACAAGAGGATAATCTCTTACTGCAGGGGACTAAGGTTTAGCAGCTAAGCGGGCTTCTCTATCTCTGGCTGCAGTTAATCCTCAAGTTTTACCTTACAAAGTACAGCAGACTACAATCTACAGGTGAAGGCATCTCTGTGTATGACCTATGTACAGTCCCATGTCAGCCCAATGCAGTGTATGGTCAGACCTTACCTGGAGAAGATCAGCTCAGGTATCAAATCAGGTCAGTACAATATTTTTCTTGGCTTTAGTCAGTAATTCATAGTGGAGCATCTGGACTGGACTTCACACACACTACTGTCCTCAGTGTTTCCTCAGTATCTGTGGCTGCATATCCTTCCTGTCTAGCCAGCAGGTTGAAGATGCCAGTGCTCCTCAGATTTCATGCAAAAAGCAAAGACACTCTCAGTTTCTGGATCACACTTTAGAGACCTGGCGCCTACGTGCCAACCATTGCAGTACATTATCTTCAGTCTCCTAAATCTCTTTTCAAATCTGACATTTAACAACTCTGAGATCTAAGCAGTAGTATTATTTAGCAGATGGACTTATTAACTTTGGCTACCTGGAGAATGAGGGATCTATTAAAGCAGTGGCATGGCTTTGCATCACGAGGAAGCCAGGAAATGTTTTCACTAACACAAATCCACACCATTAAAAGGTACAGCAGTGACACAGCCCCTGCCATAAGGACAGGCTGCATAAGTATGGATTGTTCATCCTGGGGAAAGGTCTCTGAAGAGACCTTATAGCAGCTTTTCAGTACTTAAAGGGAGCTTACAAGAAAGATGGGGACAGACTTTCTAGCAAGGTCTGCTGTGACAGGACAAGGGGTAATGGTTTTAAACTACAAGGGGGTAGGTTTAGTTTGGATATCAGGAAGACACTTTTTTACAGTGAGGATGGTGAAACACTGGAACAGTTTTCCCAAGGAGGTGTCAAGGCCTTATCCCTGGAAATATTCAAGGTCATGCTTGATGAGACTCAGGGCAACCTACTCTATTTGCAGATGTCCCTGCTCACCATAGGGAGCTTGGACTAAATGACCTTTAAAGGTCCCATCCAATGACACTATGATTCTATAAATCTCAAGGGGAGACTGCACTGAGACTACTAATCCCAAGTTCCTCTTTTAAAGTTCATTGCAATGAATATGCGTGTAGAGGCACATGCACTTATAACACAATGTCCTTCAAAATGTCTGCCTTTGTGCATCACTAGTCCCTAAATCAGAGGACTTAAACTATCTCTTCTGTCTCTTTAAACAGACACTGTTCCCTGCCGGTGTTTTTCAACAGCTGCAGGCTGCATCCTAACAGCTGTTTGGTAGATGCCTGCATCAGCTGTTAGGGCTGCAGGATGGGGAAGGGGGCCTCTTGGTCCAGCTACAAGTGTCCTCAAGGCTCTTGGGTAGGTCTCTTCCTAAAGTACCTTGCCTTAGCTCTCAAGATGAAGGAATGAGGTTTGAAGTGAATTAATCATCTCCACAGGAAAACAAGGAAAGGAAAAGAATCACTAAGATGATGGATCGCTCTGAAAGTGAGTTTGGGTTATGTGTGTTTGTGTCATCACAGATGGATTTCTTACATCTGTGCAACAAATGTTATAGATTTCAGGTAGGAACCCTGCTTTGTCGAAGCCCAGCAAAAAAAGGTTTATGGAGATTTAATGTTGAATTTTCAAATCCAATGAAATGGGACTAATATCCTCAACTGTTTTAAATCACCTTACTTTATTACATGCAGTTTTTGCAAAGCAGGGTTGCAGGCTAGTTATAGAAGTAAGGGGAAGAAGGAGCAGCAAAATGGGACCCTTCAGAGAATCATAGAATCCTCATGGCTGGAAAGGACCTCCAGGGTCATCAAGTCCAACCTTCATCTCAACATCTCCTTAACCACTAGACCATGACCTCAAGTGCTCTACCTACTTGTTTTTTAAACACCAGAATATAAAATCCAGGCCAGATCTGTAATTCCTGATACCACAGGTACATAGTCCACCTATATACTCCCTGTGTAATCCTGGGACTTCACCCCTGGAATTCACCAGGTACCAAGAAATAGCATGTTGTTGCACAGGTAGCTTAGAAAACAAGAATCTAATACAAATCAGGATGGTGACAGTTATCTGATGACAGTTTAAATCCCACTGTTCTTAATAACTTTGCTACTTTGCCAATACATTCACTTAATGTGCTCATTCCAGAGCTGCAAACTGAGTCCTGAGGCCTCCCCAGGTACCTAAAGCATGAGCTGTCAGCTCTCCAGTTGTCAAAACATGGAGCTTCCCCTCTGACAGTTTCTTCGATGCAGTTTAAAAACTGTCAGTGCAGAACTCTGTAGCTGGTTGGAAAATGGCAGTGCAAGCACTGCAAAGCCTGTGCTCAATGCAATATTAACACCAGCACCCAAGGACTGGCTTTCTCAATGTCAGACTAAATTATTCCCATGTCTATGTCATCATATTATTCACATCCATTGCTAGGAGGAGGTGAGTCACTGTCTCACATCTAAGAGCTGGAAGTTTGGATTGCAAGCCCTACCATCTCTACATAGAACGGCTCCTGGCCAGATGACCCAGCACTCCTCCATGTCCAGTCTATGGGCTTCATGTCAGAGGAATGAGCCCTACTGTGTTTTACTTCAGGGGAGGAGTGAGTCTGGGAGTGAGCAGGTTGGGGTTTCTTCTTACATTTTTCCTTTTTCTCTCTTCCAAAAGGTAGGTGCTAAGCAGAGCTACCACTGCAGTGACACAGCCTCCTTTGAATGAACAAGTGCATCTGAGAGTCACCTCCTGCTAGAGTTTGTGGGTGCTGGTGTTACCAACACCAAGAAGCCAGGTCAGTCAGAGGTAAACCAGCCTTTTCTTTTCTCTTTGATTTCACTGTGTGATGCAGATGTGGCACGAGGCCCCTTTCTGCCAGGGGCAGCATTCTGTATGGACAAAGCAGGGTGGAGCATGTGTCTTTGCCACTGGACAAAGATGAGAGGGGTGGTTAGCAGAAGGCAAAGGATGAGTAAAACAATCTCTGCTCACTCTATTTCTGATTGTTTTGTTTTGCTTGTTGTGGTTGCTGATTTATGTCTGTCTTCAAGCTCTTCTGGGCAGGGCAGTGCTCAAGACCACAGCCATGCTGTGCTATCACAGCTGCAGTAACGATAGTGGGGTTAAACGTGGAGCTTTAATATGTTACATACCAAGCACATCTGTGTTCCTGAAGCAATCACTAGTGCATGAATGTGCAAAAATACCTGTGTGAAGTTGGTAAGCATAACACGAGCAAGAAGGGACCTACACAACTGACTGGTGGAACACAGGATAGTAGCGGAGCCCACACATGTGGCCAGAAGGAAAACAAAGAGGCTCTGGGAGAGTTGAATAAAGGACATTGTTTTCCTTCCAACAGAGGTTTTTTAATTTATATTTGTTTCCAGCGGCAGACGCACAAATGCGCGAGGCCCTTTGCAGTCTCAGTCACGTCACAGACAAAGCTGGATCAAGATGAAGGGAAGGGTGATGCCTCACAAGCAAGTCCAGTGGCATTTCTTTACTTCCCAGTAGGACAAGTTTTAATTCTGGAAGTTGCATACCTATGTGTTTGTGGGTGCACATACGAAAAAGAGGTGTGTTTCAGGTGTTTTCCTTTAGTTTACTGTGAGCTCTATCCAAGTGTCCAGATTCAGCTGGATCAGAGCCAGCTGAATAGAAGAACATAATGAGGAAACAGGCAGAGGATAATGCTTTTAATCCTGGCCAACTTTTCATTGTTGTGATCTTCTTAGCCCTGAACCCTCCCAGCCAGCAGTTATCTACTATCATGCACTCAAGAAACGAGCTTTCCTCCAGTTTTGCAAAAGACAAACCTCTCCTCTACCACCAGAGCCTAACTTTGATTTCCAGGCTCTGCAGGGCACTTAACCAGACAAAAGTGCATTCAGAGATGGCCACACCTGTTCATGCTTTAAAATTCCACATCTGGTTATTTCATACTACATCAGCTGTACTCCTTCATCTCTCACTTCCTCTTTCTCTCAGAGCTCGCACTCCCAGCTCCCTGGCATGCAGAGCACAGCTGAGCCAGCGATACGGTGACTTTCTGATTTGAATGCCTGGCCACCACTGCCATTTCTCCCCCCACTCATCAGCACTGTTCACTGCTTTACTGTAAGCTCAGAAGGAATGGTAGCAGTATGACTTCTCCCCCTCTCTTCCCCATCGCACATGTGCATATCATCCACCACTCAGGGGCTTCAAACGTGGGTGCTAGATTGGTGTGTGCTGGAAGCAGACCTCCATGAGCTTTCAGAACAAGGACCAGGAGGACTCTGTACATGGAACTGTTTGAATGAAATAGCTTGAATGAAAAGAGACCCCCAAAACATTTGGGGTGCAATTGCACATGCCCACTGTGAACAGAAGGTTCAGCTGTTTCTTCCAAGTCTCCATGAGCTCTCCCACTCCTGTGGTTTTCAGAGATTTTCCTTCAAGTGTAGTCAACATCCTGATAGCCTTTCATGTCAGCTGTCATCTCAATGTCTCCCGTTACCTTCAAGAACCATAAAAATAGGGGTTTCTTCTCTCCTTTCTTGTCTGTTTGCACACATTTTCATCTTTTGTCCATTACAGATGGGCAATCACACGCTTCTGCTACCTGAGTGCTTGCGTAAGTGGTGAAGTTTATAAAACCCAATTAATTCATTTGCATAAATAAAGCTTAATAACTGAATAATTAATCTGTGCTGTGTCTCTAAAATCCCATTCTTTTCACCATTGATTGTTCTTCCCTGAATTGTTGATTTCCAGTTCCTCCCTTACTAAGGTGACCATTACCCAGTGAAATTTTCCACATCAAAAAAGCTCAGAACCCAGAACGTTTCAAGAAGCAGTCACATGTAAAGACCTAGGTCACTTCTTTGTTATGATCGTGGCTTCACATACGAGTTCTTCTCCACCCTCCTATTTGCACTCCTGGTGACATGCTGGCTCGTGGTGGAGAGATCACTCCTACGTTTGTTTCTCAGCCAGTTTTGAGACAGTTTTCTACTCTATCCTCCAAAACTTCCAGTGGCAACGCTGTCTCATTAGCTGGTCCTCTGAGTGCACTTTCATTTAGACGTGTGTTTTTCCAACTGCTTTGAATCAAAACCCAACACCTTCTACAGGAAGCCTTAGGACAATTTTATGCTTCAGTGGAATGTCATTTAAAAGCAAATAAGGATCAGGCTGAGCTCTGAAAGAGCTCTTATTGCTTCCATTTTGTTTGCAGCTCTGGGAATGAAGAGTTTGTTTCATGTTTATATTTTTACAGTCATTTCATGGTCTCTCTAGTTGAGTCAATAAGCTACGAAGCAAGTACATTGATTGCTGGGGTGGGTCCAGAGGACAGCAGTGAGCCCAGGGAAAGGACTGGAGGGAAAGTCTGATGAGGAGAGGCTGTGGAAACTGGTAAGGTTTTAGCCTGGAGAAGAGGAGACTCAGGGAGGATCCTCTCCCTCTCTACAACTCCTGAAAGGAGGTTGCAGTCAGGTGGGGGTCAGGCTCTTCTCCCAGGCAGCTAGCAATAGGACAAGAGGGCACAGCCTGAAGCTGCCACAGGAGGGTTAGGTTGGATGTTAGGAAGCCCTTCCTCATAGAAAGGGTGATCAGACCCTGGAATGGACTTTCCAGGGCCATAGTGGTGTCCCCATCCCTGGAGGTGTTGAAGCACAGCCTGGCTGTGGTCCTTAGTGCCCTGGCCTGGCTGATGTGGTGATGTTAGGTCCTGGGCTGGGCTGGATGAGCTCAGAGATCTTTTCCAGCCTCAATAAATTTGTGCATCTACAGATATGTTTATTCATTGTCATTTTTCATATGCTTTATTCTTCTAGAAGCAGCATCACCTTTATTTCTGTTTTTTGGGGGATTTTTTTGAGTGCTTCCAAAAGTTTGACAACTTAAAATTACTGCTATTAGGAAGGGGGGTAACATTCAATAAATAAAATCTAGAAATGCTATGGCTCTGACAGCAGGTCAGCTGCATGAGGACATGTCTATAAAAAGAGAAATCTTTCCTAACTAGCTCCATCCATTTATGTGAAACCCTGAACATTGAAAAAAGCATCTTTCTCTCTATGAGAAAAACACAGGAATTAAGCTCAAGGACTTTCTTAGGTATTGACTCATAAAGCCTGTACCTTGGAAAATATAACAATACACTTAGTAGAGTGTCACACTTGTTATAGAATCATACAATCATAAAAGGGCTTAGGTTGGAAGGGACCTCAGAGTTCATCTAGTTCCACCCCTCTGCCATGGGCAGGGACACCTCTCTCCAGAGCAGGTTGCCCAAGGCCTCATCCAACTTTGCCTTGAACACTTGCAAGGATGGAGCAGCCACAACCTCCCTGGGCAACCTGTTCCAGTGTCCCAGTACCCTAACTGTGAAAAAGGAATTTCTTCCTAAGGTCTAATCTAATTCTCCTCTCTTCTAATTGAAAATCATTCCCTCTTGTCCTCTCACTAGGGTCCCTCATAAGAAGGCCCTCTCCAGCTTTCCTGTAGGTCCCCTTTAGGTACTGAAAGGCTGCTATAAGGTCACCCCAGAGCCTTTTCTTTTCCAGACTGAACAACCTCAATTCCCCCAGCCTGTCTTCACAGGAGAGGTGCTCCAGCCCTCTGATCATCCTCGTGGCCCTCCTTTGGACTTGCTCCAACAGCTCCGTGTCACTGTTATTATTATTGAGGCTGGAATACTTGAACTGTTTTGAGAGAAAATGCGAACAGTTCACATGCTCATCTCTCTTACAAAAATCTTTTGCCTATATTCAGAGCACTTTTCTTTGCCAGAGAAGCTAACAGCACAGCCTGGTCTTTACCTAGACATAATCCAGTCCTACCCACAGATTTCAAAGCAAAGGCCAGAGGGCTCCTCTTGATGTACCCTGACACAGGGTTTGAGTGGTGGGTTCTCACAGCTTATGTGAGGTAGGTTAGACACATCACTTGGCAGTGTAGGAACTGGCAGAGCTCTCCCTGAACAGTGCAGAGAGGAGCTGAAAACCCTGGAAGAGAAAGTCTGATCTAGAGTTTATGTCTTTGATAAAGGAGCTTAACTCCAAGGCGAGAGTGACAGCAGGCTGATATGGATGGGTAGCTTGTGCTCTGGAGCAAGGTAGGATTTAGGTTTTATCCCCTTTGCAAATACACACAAAGGAGGAAGATGATGCAGATCAGCTGGTGGAGGGTCAGAATTACATGCAGGAGATCCCATTGCAGTAACAGAAGATTCATTGCAGTCGTTACCCTACAAGAATTTGCCTCAATGGCTGCCACTTTATCACTTAAGAAAATCTTCCTTGTTTATATTTACCTTAATCAGATGCTTATCAATGGGAGAACAACCCCTGAGGCATCTATCAACCTCCTCTTAAAGGCTGCACATGGTGCTGTGGCTGGGGATGCAGGGACTACACAGCTGTCAAAAAAGCCAAACTGCTACAGTCAGGGATCAAAGAATTAGTGACTCTTTTGGGAGCACCCTACTCTACAGATCACACTGACTGCATGCAAAAACCAGCCTGAAATCAGGGAAAGGCCTCAGCAGGAGGGGGATGAAGATTTGCCTTTCCCTCCTCTATAAACTATTGTTACACTTCAGGAATCTTTGATC
The DNA here is from genome assembly GCA_013397515.1 of Upupa epops. Lineage (NCBI taxonomy): Eukaryota > Metazoa > Chordata > Aves > Bucerotiformes > Upupidae > Upupa > Upupa epops. The sequence goes on from VZRI01006727.1 coordinate 124,145, forward strand.
TCACTACAAGGGATGGAAGGGAGGGAAGTACTGGAAGAAACCTTTGTTCCTCTTAACTCTATCTCAGTTCCTCATCTGAGATGCAGAAACAAGTTTATTTCAAAGACAAAGCGTGTGAACTTCATGTGTGTTCCCAGCCCCAGAATCAAGGATATGCTCAATGAGAATAAATTATAAAGTACCATGGAAAAATGGACTGAAGTTACACTGCTCTTAGCAAAGCTAGAACCTGATACCCTTCATGATTTTAATAGCCTTCTGTTGTAATTCCTCAATAATACTTTTGTCTTTGGTGCAGACAGAGGACAGACAGGACTGCCTTTTTACCTAACCAGCAATCACTGATGGAGTGGGAGTGGCAGTGATGTCAGTGCAATGCCCTGAAAAATAATAATGAAGGGTTTAAAAACTGCAATAGCGCAAAGAAATGCAGTGCTGAGACCACAGCCTGTCCACAGGTCCTTGCCCACTGCAGAAATTTGGGCAGGGAAAAGGAGAGGGCAATTTTTTTCTGCATTTTCCACAGGCCATAATGAGATCATCAAACCAAATGCCTGCTCACTAAATAGATGTAGGTGAAGCTGAACAGCAACATTCCTGCTGCTGCTCCTCTTTGTTCATGTGTTAAACTTTGAACATATGTCAAGATGACCAAACACCAAAGCCATCAGCTGCATGAATCACTTGCAGTTATATATGTGAGTCTGTGTCCCCTCTCCACACACAGATCAGGCAACATTTAACAAGCTCGGACATGTAATATGACTTTGCTCATGCTTCATGTCCACTGTGCTAGACATTCACCATGAGCAAATCTTCAAATGCACATGGAGTATGCAGTAGAATTGGAGGGTAATGGTTGCTGAGAAAAAGACCTAACAGCACCCGATGTCTGATACAAGATTCACACAGCGAGATATTGTTCACAGAATTCATAGAATCCTCATGGAAAGGACCTCCAGGATCATCAAGACCAGCCTTCATCCCAGCATCTCCCTAACCACAATCTATAGCCTCATGTACTCTATCTACTCGTTTTTTAAAAACCTCCAGGGATGGTGACTCCACCGCTTCCCTGGGCAGCCTAGCCTGTTCCAGTGCCCAACCACTCTCTCAAAAAAGAATTTCTTCCTAAGATCCAATCTAAACCTCCTCTGATGCAACTTGAGGACAATCATTAGTAATCTGGGAGAAGAAACCAGCACCAATCTGTTGTAGAGAGCAATAAAGTAACCTCTCAGCCTCCTCTTCTCTAGACTAAATAATGGCAGTTGAGCCCATCTGATTTATGTCACACCTGAGAAAAGATACCTGAATCTATGATGTGTGCAGATATGCTGAAAACACAAATGGGAAATAGGTTGTCCCATTGGCACCCCTGGCTCACTCCAGAGAAGAGCTGGAGAAAGGCATTTGCAGCTGTTCACAGAAGTTGATGGGGAGGATGGTGTATTAAGTTTCTAGTTTTCAAGAAGCAGAAAATCCTATGTGAGCTTCTCAGCTTCTTTTGTCTCTGCTGACTGGTGAAAACAGAGTACTCAAAACATGGCCAAAGCTATTTGATATGATTCAGACCAGCAGCTGATGCCCTCTGAAATTTGTAAAGGATTTTAATCTTTTCTAAAATAGCAAAATAACCCAGGTCAAGCATTATTCCCCTTCTTTAATTGATATGCTAGCCCTTTAGAAGAGAAACAAGCTGCTGGTTTTGATCAAATCAGTGTTTCTCCTTGGAATTGTGGTTTCAGATGTACCCTTAAAACTTCAGACATCTAAGTTCAAACTTCCATTGACCACAGCAAAATCTTCAGCTCCAGAATCACATTTAGCGAGTCTGAAACCCATTAGGTGTAGAGCAGCCTCCAACTGAAGGAAATATGCAGCCCACAAGGAGACTGAAGAAATGGTCTTGAGCTCCAAAGGCAGTGTGAAGCTAACCACAAATCAATGCCCCAAGAGCTAATAATGACAGTTATCAAGGGCACACGTATGGTACTTTGCTTGTCAAGAGGAAGTAACTTGCACTGTCAACAGCACTTGAGGATGGGGGGGAAGAGTGCCTAATATTAAGAGACATCACAGTTCTCCATGGCGATGAAGTAAGAAGCCATCTGTCTTTCACAGATACTGGTGATTTAGTCAGGATAGGGTGGGATCTCACCTCCTGATCCCTAGCTGCACAGCAGGTGCTGTAACTTGCTGGCATGTACCTGAAATCCCTGGAGGACCTATGGCCAACAGCTGGTGCCTTTAGAGCTTATTATTCCCTTTGCAACCTTTGCTGAACTAGAGCTTTCTGGAACAGTATGAATTAATTCCCAACAGTTGTGAATCCTGCATAATTCATTTATTCATGTGCCTGTAAAAGACATTAAAATTTGAGAGACTGAAATAAAAATGAGTGTAATTGCACCTGTTTTTAGATTCCTCTCCATTCTGCTCTCCCATTTCATCTTTACTGCCATTTAAATGGCACAATGTTTAATTGAAAGCTCTGAATTGCTGATTGCTGTTACAATGCAACTTTTCGGTGGGGAAAAATATACCCTTTGTAAATTATTTGGAAATGAAGTGGTATCTTTACTACGTACAATCTCAGACACAGATGCGGAAAGTCAGCATTAGGGCTTTGATAGTGCCTATAATTTCTGGTTTAATGAAGATTCATGGGCTGGTTTTAGTGAGCAAACTGTGCAAACCCTGAGAGAGCTCTGGTATGTGTGGGGACATGCAGCACACGTATCACCAGGACTCTTCCCATGCTGGGTTAATTAGCAATTAGTAGCCTTTAGAAATGCATTAATTTATTTAACAGTAACTTCCGAAATTGAACATGGAAATTTCTCCAAAAAACCCCACAATTAAACGCAAATCAGACATAGGAAGCTGTGAATCCAGCCAAAGGCCCATTGGTTCCACCACATGAGCAATGCTCTACTTGCAGCCCAATTTACAAGGTAGTTTCATGCGAAGTGCCATTCCCAGAGGCAATAACGTTGCTCTGTCCTAGTCAGAGTAGGAAAATCAAGGTGAGAGCCACTAGAAAGCATTGTGCTGTCGGTGAAACACCCATGATCAGCTAGCTAAATCACACAGTGACCTCAGTGTGCCAACTCCAGAAGCTTTGAGTACATGAGAAAGGCTCCCTCAACAGTGCAGTGGTCTGCAGATCAGGTTCTGATCTACTGTAGTGAGGCTTTTGTACGTTCTGTAGTTAACTGTAGAGGAATGATGAAGCCTAAGACTCAAAAAATACTCATAAAATAAGAAATATGCAGTAGGGGCAACTGGGATGGAATATGCAGTGTTTGTGTTCAAGATTCCTTGCACACTCCTGCTATTAATGTGATGGAATGGGGCTGTTTGGGTTTTGTACTTCATTCCTGATCTTAGAATTATAGAATCCTCATGGCTGGAAAGGGCCTGCAGGATCATCAAGCCCAGCCCTAATTCCAACATCTCCCTAACCCCTAGACCATGGCCTCAAGTGCTCTATCTACTGGGTTCTTTTTTTAAACACTCCAGGGGTGGTGACTCCACCACCTCCCCAAGCAGTCTGTTCCAGTGCTCAACCACTCTCTCAGTAAAGAATTTCTTCCCAAGATCCAATCGAAACCTTGCCTCATGCAATTTGAGGCCATTTCCTCTCATCTGGATAGGGACCAGCACCAGCCTCGCTACAACCTCCTTTTAGGTAGTTGTAGAGAGCAGTAAGGTCTCCTTTCAGCGTGCTCTTCTCTAGACGGGTTCCCTCAGTTCCTCTTCATGGGTCTTGATTTTCAGAGCTCCCACCAGCCTCGTTGCCCTTCTCTGGTCTGTCTCCAACACATCAATGTCCTTCTTACACTGTGGCACCAGAAACTAGACCCAGTACTCAAGGTGTGGTCTCATGATGGCAGAGAATAGAGGCACTATCACCTCCCTACTCCTGCTGGTTACACCATTGCTGATACAGGCTAGGATGTCACTTGCCTTCTTGGCCACCTGGGCACACTGCTGGCTTCTGTTCAACCGCTGGTACCCAACACCCTCAGGTCCTTTTCCACTGGGCAGCACTCCAGCCACTCTTCCCCCAACCTGTAGTGCTGCTAGGGGTTGCTGTGACCAAAACCATTTGCAAAAACAATAGATGAACTGAAGAACCAACCTGGTTTTAAAATGAGTTCTAATTAGTGTGTGGGGTTTGATAGAGTATTCCTTCACCCTTGCTGAATTTATGCCTGAAGAAAGAAGAAATACTCAACATGTGTCAGTTGTTATTCATTTTCTTTTTCGTTTCAGAAATATTGGGTCAACTGAACACAAATCTGGTGGAGAGGGCACAGGAGGTGATATTTCTTGGTAATTTCTCTGGGAAATAAAACTGCTGATACTTTCACATAGCTCTGGTTTCCAGCCACTGTTAGACTTTAATGATATGATCAATAACCATATAGGGAGAAGGGGTATTTCCTACCACAAAAAAATACAACAGGTTGAAACATGAGAAGTGGTTTCTGCATCCCTTGAACTGGTGGTTAACCTCATCAAATTACTGCACCTGCCAAGGCTGTGAGAACTAAATACATCTGGTGTCAGTGTCTGGTCAACTGAACCCAACCCTATGCTAATTCGAGCAGATGTAAGCAACCACATGGTAGACTCTGGCATGACTTTATGGGACTCTGCTTCATCAGAAGCTGAAGTACTCTGTCCCAGGTGGCAGAAACAAGGGCAAGGTACCTGTAATGGCTTCTCTTTCCTAACTGAATCCAGCCCTGACACATCCACAAAATAAAGGAGCAATTCTGGATGGAAGTGACCATCCAGGAAACCTCAGGAGGACTAGGAGGCTCCTTTCACTTCAAGGTCTCTCAGAACAGTTGAGTCATCAGGCAGATGCAAAGAAAGAAGCAAGGGCCTTTGGGGACACCTTGTCTAGGCATCCCCTCACCAGCAGCACAGTACAAACAGAATAAAACAACAGCCCTGTATCCCAAGGGGCAGACAACAAAGTCAAGACTCAGAAGCATGAGGACAAAAAGAAAGTGGTAGGCAGGGAGAGTTATGAGAAGAAATGTGGTGAAGAAATGAAATAGCAGAGCAGATACACCTTGAGAAGAGACCCCTTCTGGGGTGATGCTTTTGTTCTGTATACGGGCTTGCTTTTTTCAGCAAAGGAGTGAGTATGCTTGGACTAAATCAGAGGGTGAAGTACGAGAACTCCAGAGCACCTTTCTTTACACCCTTCCCTGCCTTACCCAAAGTGACCTGAAGTAATTCCTTCACCAAGCACCACATAAAAGACCAAGCCACTGAATTATTCCCTTTCTATAAGGAGTTTCTCCTGAACCCCTTGCACAGTCCCAAGAATATCTTGCTTGCCCTACACTAACAATGATAGGAATAGGGCTAGACAGACCTTTATTTTGACCCTGCACTGCAGTTCAACCATCACTGACTCCTCTGAGAGCTAATAATATTTACATTTTTAAAGCCTGAAACAGAAGCCTCTTAATGGATATAAGGAATGCAGCCAGCCTGTCCCTCTCCCGCCAGTACTGCATAATTTCCTATGTTATTTTGTGGGGCTCAATTCAGTTTGAAATTACAGGGATGTAATGTTATAAGATCCATGAAATACGCTCAGTTCTACAGCTGAGGAACAGGGAACAGAGTGATACACACTTACACAGGAACCAACCCGTGCTCACCAAACACACAGGTACATGCATAGGCATGTATTGCCCTCTGCCAGGTGGTTAGAGTGACATGGTCACTTCACACGTGAGATGTGTCGTTTTCTGTCGATGCAGATTATGTGGAGATATTAGGCATAAATTATATAGTCACAACAGAAGGTATCGCTGAGAACACTCAGATTGAGTCCAACAGAATTAATCGTGTGTTTACAGTTCACAAGTGCAGGTTTATGTTTCTGAACTGAAGCCACCAGGCAGTCATTCAAGTGTGACTTTCTTCCTCTGCCTGTGTGTACAACACGGATGTGAATCCTTATTGCCCTTCCCCACTCCTCACACAGAGTCCCATGACCACACTGTTTACAGTTAAAAGATTACTCAACACTATTTTAACGTCTGACTTTTTATGAATACCGAGGCTGTATTTGCTTTGTCAGAGCAGGAAATTCCTCAAGATTATGTCCCAGCTTGGAGAGATTGAAAACAATGTGCTGCTGTTATAATGTGACACCTGATAACAAGGATGTTATTTCATGGGTTGCCACACTTATGTCAGGAGAATGTCTGAATGAGATGTAAGACACATACGATGGGACCAGATGGCCTCTTGAGGAACCTTACGATCTCACGAGAGGCAAACAGTAAAGCTGGTTGACTGCATCATGAAAACTGAAGAACAAAGGTTTCCCTTTTGTATCCGGCTGTGTGTGTGGCTCCAATCTGCTGGAACTGAAATTGAAAAACTCAGTTCAATTTAACAGATGAGATTTTCTAGGTAGTTTGCCCAAGCTGTCATTAAACTGCAGCAAGGTTCCCTGTGTCAGAACTGCATTTTCTCTAACACAATTATTTCCACAAAATCATTTAGCCTGGAGAAAAGGAGACTTGAGGGGCTTGACGGACAACAGGACAGAGGCACAGCCAAGAGGGCAGGGCCTGAAGCTTCACCAGAACAGGTTTACGCTGGATGTTAGGAAGCCCTTCCTCACAGAAAGGGTGCTCAGAGCCTGGATTGGACTGTCCAGGGAGGTGGTGGAGTCCCCATCCCTGGAGGTGCTGAAGGACAGACTGGTCTGGCTGATGTGGTGATGTTAGGTGCTGGGCTGGATGAGCTCAGAGGGCTTTTCCAGCATTGATAATTCTCTGATTCTGTGATTTCTGTCTAGTCCTATAACCAAACTAGGAGCAGCTCTGATCTCCATCAGTACTGATGGCTCGAGTAGGTTAGTAGTAATCTCAACAATATTTGCCTCTTTCCAGACCTATGTCTGGCATAAATCTGAGATGCTTCTTGTAATTTGAGAAGATATAAGCCACAAAGGAAGCCCAAACTGCAGATTAATGTTTCTATTACAGAACTAGTTTGCTGTGTGTGTTACACTAGGAAAATAATGACAATAATAATAGCAACTCCAAAAGCTGTTGCAAGTTGCATTTAGTGTTGCCAGCAGCTGGTAGAGTAAGCAAGACAGTCAGAGATGGAAAAGTATCATCAAAATAACATTAACAGCTTTTGCTGGACTGCTCTTTTCCAGATGCCGCAGAGCTTAATGACAGCTGCTAAACGTTAGAAATGCAGAAAAATTGTAGTTTTCTAGTTTTCTAAGCAGTCAGCACACCATTTGCTTTACAGCCATTTTGGAACAGTAATTATCTAAACACAGGTAAAAACCCCAAACCCTACAGTAATCAGAGCTCAGATTGTACTAAGTTTATGGCAGGGTTTGTTCAGAACATGGAGAAGTTCTGTAAGAACAGATGGGCAAGGATAGTAAAACCTACATGAGCAGATTATAAAGCAACATTTCTAATGACTTCTGATAGACTTTAAGCTACTGTCTTCTACAGGTGCCACCTTTCCTCCACACTACAAAATTCATCAATTTATAGTCCGTTCTGTACAGTGGAGAACATCCCACCATGTCCAGTAAAATGGCCAAGTCTGTGCAAATAACTTGTCAAGTGGTACTTCGCTGTACAGTTGGCTTTTAGCTACTCTGAAGTGGCAATTAGAACTGCATCTGAAATTAGAAGCATGGATGCACAATGGGATTACTCTGTAGAATGGGGAAAAAATCAGACAAGAAAGATTGCATTTGGACCAAAGGTGACAAACTATGAGCTGAGACAAATTCTCTCTGACTGATTTGGGACCAAAGGTCTGGAAGCTCTGGAAAACAGACAGCCAGAGCAGCTCAGTTTTGAGTGCAGATGTCAAACAAGTAGTGATGCTGTTGTTACATTCTTGTAGTAGAAAGTCTACGTGCAGCCCACATAGCCTGAAGCTCCGCTACGAATCAGCCTTTTACTGATTTCAAAAGGAGTCTTCAAAGCATTGAAAGAGCTGAACCTGAATGATTCAAACAAAATCACAAAGGAAACCTCTGGCAGAATGGAAGTTGAATCACTCTATCCTCATGCAATGTCTTCCTCCATGATAATCTTTCTTCTTTAGAGGTAGTTATTAATAATTCTACTGATGAAAATATCTGAAGACAACAAAGATGTATCAGATGCCCTAAAGATTTATTGCCTAAGGACCTGATTCTACAGTGGAATCAACACTGGATACTCTATACGTGCAAAATCGTTCTGAATGTGTTTTTATTGCCAGGATATCAAGTTGCAAGAAAAAAAACACACAGCAGAACTTGTAGACAAAAAATACCTATGTAAGAAATGCTTGATAGAATGTTCCAGAAAGATTATAATTGCCATTCAGTGTACAAATGTCCCCACACTGTGCTGTCCACTAATATGTAGCTCATCATTCGTGTGCATTAATGACAAATCTTTTGAAAGGATGCCCAGTCCTCATGCCAAGTGCTCAAGACTCTACCACAGAGCATCACAGAGTGTCCCAGTGGCCAGTTCTATCCTCAGTTCCACACAAAAGTGTCCACTGTAACTTTGTTTTAGTTAAAAAGCCTACTGCAGTACCAGAGAGCTGCTTTGTTTTATCACCTGTAAGCAAATCTTTCAAAGACACATGGGTCAAGCTCTGTTCTTATAAAGACTTTCTTCAAAGCTCATATACTCTGCAGACTTCTTAGGACTGTAACCAAGCAAAACAGAGCTCCTTTATCCTAATACATACCTGTAGCATCTTATTACCTCTGTGCTTGGCTCCAGAAATTCACCTCACCACTAGATAGCTGGAGCGAAACACTCTGTTGAGGCATCATTGCCTGGGAAATGGATTTGGTATAGATACAAATATTTCAATCACGATGGAGCCCATCCTTGACATGGTAGCTCAAACACTGTCCCGGTAGCTCATTTCCACTCCTGCCTACAGAAGCAGGCATTATTTCCCAAAGAGATCATAGCTGGCCCTCATTTCCTAATGGCTTGTTCTGGCAGGAACCCTTGTACCCAGCCTGAGATAAAAGAGGGAAGCTGATGGAGAAGAAAAACCAGAAAAAGACAGACTGCTCACATAGTGTTTGTGAGGCAGCAAAGTTAATTGCTATGTAATCACCACCCAAGTAAATTGTTTAATGTGGTAAAATGTGACCAGGGTTGTTACTTCTGTTGCAAGCAGTGGCTCATGGTGCCATCTGCAACCCATCAACAGATCACATAGTGAATTTGCTGCAGATGTAAAGCAAGCCCTCGACATTTCCAAGCATGTTGTTAAAAACCCCCATCAAGTGAATGCTAACGTTTCTGTTGTTTCAGATGTCACTGTGGCTATTTACACAGAGCTCAATGGTGCCGCACTTGTTCATGTTGATGAGGGAAGAATATGGTTAGTTAAGAGAAGAGCAGGTTGGCAATGGCTTCTGAGGTTAGAAACAAAAATAAAAAGGGCATAAAAGACACATCAGCGTTCAACCATAATTGGAAATCCAGCTATGCCGTGTGGAGAGGGGAGCGACAAGGGGGGAAAGAATGTGGTCTGTCATGAAAGCAGCTTTCTGGCAATTTACTGTGGGATCAGGAGCAGTTCCTATAAACAGCAGGCAACTGCTGGATCAGCTAGTCGCTCCTTCTGGGTACAATGCGTTTGGTCCCTAAAGCCAGTTGGTAAGCATACCAGGTCACAGTCATAACCACACCAGGCAGCGCTGCTCACTTCTGTAACACTGAGCTACAGCAGCACTGCAAATAGAGTGAAATCCAAGCGCATGGAGATGTGATGCAAACTGCTCATGGATCTGCAACATTAATTGCAGAGATGGCTCCCTGTGCATCAGAGTCTGCTGCTGCCAGCATTGCAGGGACTACCACTACACACAGTATCTTTAGATCTTAACTGTATTAGTGAATTACCTGCAATCTCTGGTTCAAAAGGTCATTGTAAAAAATGTGATAATAACAGTGACGTGTTCAGTCTGTGATTTAAGACACTGACCTATATCCTACTGCAGTACCTCTTGTTCTCAAATCAGATAGCCCTTGTCCCATATAAGTGCTTGGATTTGTTTCTCATGTGTTTAGGTTTTTCTACAGTTTAGAATACATTTTTTAAAACAAGAACATTTTAGAAGCAGCTCAAGAATCCTGGAACCACCAAGTCTCTTTAGATTTGCTCTCTCTGGTGCCTGGGTTGTCTTTGAAAATGTCTACCATGGCTCACAGTAAACCAGACACTCAGCAACTCTCATTCAAAGTAGAAAACTGAGCCCTATAAAAAGCTATTCTTCCTGCTGAAGGGTAGCTAGGATTATTAGCACATACTACTTCATGAGGCAGAAAAGCTTCCTGGCTCCACTGATGTCACACTGAGACTTCTCTCATGTCAGTGCTGCAGCCATGCTCCTTCAATTACTTTGCACAGAGTTGTAGGAAGCACGAAGGAACAAGAAAACAATTTGCAAAGCAGCTTTATTTTGTTTTGGTTGAAACTCAGGTAACAGTAGCACCTTCACTGCACTTTTATTTATCAAATAGGGCTCCTAAGATCCTTGGAGAAATCTACACTCGTGCAATACTTGGAAGTTTCTGAAATACATGTGCTTGAGTCTTAGGCATCCAAACTGAGCAGATACAAGTACAGGATATACACCGTGACCTGACACAGCATACACACCATGGCCTGACACACACACTTTGAAGAGCATCATGTATGAGTGGTTCTAGAAACTTACCCACAGGAGCTATATGGTCTTACAGTGAGACTGGTTTTGACTTAACTGGAGCTAAATTCTTGCTTGAAAGGACTGCACACACAGGGACAAAGAGAAAAGATTTCTTTTAGTTTGGAGAATAAAAAGCAGTTCTGGATTTTCAAGCTGTTTGCTTGCTTTCATGGAACAACTGGTTGGGAGAAAGAACTGGTATGCCTAAAGCTGCATCACTCTTCACCATAAAAGATTTTGCTTTATCAAGACTGAGCAAGAGAATGACTGAGGGGACCTTCTCCCTCTCTACAACTACCTGAAGGAAGGTTGTAGGCAGATGGGGAGCATCTCCAGTTTGCTCTTCTCCCAGGCAACTAGCACCAGAACAAGAGGGTAGGGCTTGAAGCTGCCAGGGGAGGGGTAGGTTGAATGTTAGGAAGCCCTTCCTCAGGGAAAGGGGGATCAGACCCTGGGCAGTGGTGGAGTCCCCATCCCTGGAGGTGTTGAAGGACAGCCTGGCTGTGTCCCTTAGTTCCCTTGTCTGGCTGATGTGGTGATGTCAAGTCCTGGGCTGGGCTGGATGAGCTCAGGGGGCTTTTCCAGCCTCAATAATTCTGTGATTTCTGTGATCAGTCAAAGGTCTCTTCCATTACAGAGGATTTCAGTTTATGCAGCAAGAAAAGAGTGACTCTGAGCACCCTTGTATCATGACAGATCCAGTGTAAAAGCCCAGAATTATTGCTTCCTGTTATGCTTGGTTTTTATCAGTAGCAGGAAATGGGATTCTGTCATAAAATCATAGAAACATGGAATTATTAGGGATTGGAAGGGACCTCAAAAGATCTTCCAGTCCAAAACGAAATGCACATAGTCCAAAACTCCTGTTTTCTGACTGGGACTAAATGCAACTGAAATAAACAAATTCAAGTGAGAATTCCGTCTTATAATTTATTTTCCTTTCAGAAATGTATTGGGTTTGCCTGGGGCATAGATCAATAAATGGTATCAATAAATTAGATAGATAGATAGATAGATAGATAGATAGATAGATAGANATAGATAGACAGATAGATAGATAGACAGACAGTCAGATAGATAAATAAATTTAAAATTAATAAATAAAATGCCATGGCACTACTTGCTTTGAGGAAAAGCAGAGGACCACAGGAATAAAGAATGTTTACGCCATCCTTTTATTCTTTTGTAAGAAACAAGAAAAACAAAACCTTCACAGCTGAAGGCCAGTGTTGCATTCTAGTTCCTCCCAGATATTTTTTCCAGCATTTTTTAAAGTTCACAAATCAAGGCAAGGGCATGTCCTGTGCTCAGTAGGCAAGGCATATAGTTTCACTGCAAGGGGAAAAGGGCAGCAAAGTTGATCTGCAAACCTCTGACTTCAGCCTTAGTAATTTTAGACAGGTGCCCTTTGCTTAGCAATACTTTTTTCTAGAAAGAATGTATCTTGGCACAAAAGAGAGGGAAAAAAAGTGCTTGTAGACATGTGGCCTTTAGAAAGCCAATGGCTTACAAATTAATTTTACTGGAGGCCGTAACAATTACAGGACTCAATACTGCCTTTTGGATATTCACCTGAACCTCACCACAAAGCCCAGTCCTCTGTCAAGGTTCGATTGTGATTTGCGGAAGAAATGCTGGAGATCTTTGTAAGTCCTGTGATCCTCTCACTGCTACAGAGAATCAAGCTGGAGGTCTGGGTGATGGCATTCAGAGCCTTTCAGACTTAAGGGATCCTTATGTGGAAGCTGAGGCTCTGGCTGCCTTTCTTTTCAGTTATCTCTGCTGAAAGCAAGGATGCTGCCAGCAGGAATGAGCACTTGTGCTCTCCAAGAATCCTGAAATGTTTTATTTTAAATTGTTATACATTCAAATTCATTCTTCTAGATGCTGTCCAACTGGCAGCCCCTCTCTGGGAAACCAAATCCTTTCTCAGATATGTGCTAGTTCCAAAAAGATTCCTCTCTTCAAGAAGGACATAGAACTGCTTGACAGAGTCCAGCACAGAGTCACAAAGATGATGGAGGGAGTGGAGCACCTCCCTTATGAGGAAAGGCTGAAAGAGTTGGGTAACAGTGGAACTGAGTGCCTCCTCAGCAAGTTTGCCGATGACACCGAGCTGTGTGCTGTGGTGGACACGCTGGAGGGAAGGGAGGCCATCCAGAGGGACCTGGACTGGCTGCAGAGGTGGGCCAGAGCTAGCCTCATGAGAGTTGATGAGGCTAAGTGCAAGGTCCTGTACCTGGGGCGAGGCAATCCCAGGCACAAAGACAGGCTGGATGGGGAACAGACTGAGAGCAGCCTTGAGGAGAAGGNCCCTCAACAGAGGAAGGATGTTGAGCTGTTGGAACGTGTCCAGAACAGGGCCATGAGGATGAGGGGAGGGCTGGAGCACCTCTCTTACAGGAACATGCTATGAGAGTTGGGGTTGTTCAGCCTGGAGGAGACTCCGGGGAGATCTTTGAGCAGCCTTCCTGTACCTGAAGGGGACTACAAGAAAGCTGGAGAGAGGCTGTTTCCAAGGGCTTGGAGTGGTAGGACCAGGAGGAATGGTTTCAAGCTGGAAGAGGGAAGGTTTAGACTGGAAGTCAGGAGGAAGTTCTTTGCTATGAGGGTGCTGAGACACTGGACCAGGTCGCCCAGGGAGGTTGTGGCTGCCCCCTCCTTGGAAGTGTTCAAGGCCAGATTGGATGGGGCCTTGAGCACCCTGATCCAGTGGGGGTGTCCTTGCCTATGGCAGGGGGGTTGGAACTAGATGATCTTTAGGGTCAGCATCAACCATTGTATGAATATATGTAAGAGGATTTAGACAGAATGAGAGGCCAGGACCTGAAGCTGCCAAGGGAGGGAGGGTTAGGTTGGATGTTAGGAAGCCCTTCCTCATGGAAAGGGTGATCAGACCCTAGAATGGACTGCCCAGGGCAGTGGTGGAGTCCCTGACTGTGGCCCTTAGTGCCCTAGTTTGGCTGTCGTGGTGATGTTAGGTCCTGGGCTGGATGAGCTCAGAGGTGTTTTCTAGCCACAATAATGGTGTAATTCTGTTTCCTTCTCATTAAAACCTTCTAATTATTTTTCCCAGTTGTTTCCCTTACCTTTCTGTGCCTTTTAAATTTCTGGATTCCTGTTACTTTTGTGCTGCTTTGACTACTGAAACCATCTGCTTTTGTGTGTCTTTTTTTCTAGTAAATAGACTCCAAATTTAAATAATGATTAAACAATAATTCACTAAAAGAGATAGTTATGGCATGTTGGCTGCAATGTGAGTTTATTTTCTGTAATAAAAGATGTCAATATTTATCCTTATTTAAAGCACAATTTTCTCATATAATAGAGCCAATATTAAGGGAACTATCTATCTTAGAAATATATAAGGTGTCATTTTTCATTGTCTAGAGATTGCAACGCTGAGAAATATTGTAACTGCCGCTATCTGAGCATAGCTCTTGAGTCAGCTTTGAAAGGGGGACGTGAGATTTTTCCATTCATCATTCTTTTACTGCTACTCAGTTTCAGCCATTAACTTGTAATGCCCAGAAGGCTCATAGCACAGGGAATCTGACTGCTGCTGATGGAAAACCACCAACACAAGGCTGGGCTTTTCAAAGGTCTGTAGCAATTTGCAGAGGGTTTTAAGAACAGAATCCAGAAGGTAAATAATTACTAAAGGTTTGGAAACTTGTGAGATTACTTATAAGTTCTCATGATGAATATTGATAACATTATTACATGATCTTGTAAACAGATGCTTACGCTCAAAGCCTGAGTGCTTTTCATTAGCAACAAAGCCAGCAGTAGCCTTGAATCGAAATTGCAGATCTTAAAAAGTCAGCTTTCAGTGCCCATCTTCACTTTGTTCTAAACTTTGGGTTAATTCTTCCCACAAATTGAAGCCTTACATTTTACAGCTTGGTCATCCAGGGTAGGAAGAGGATGTGGCCATGCAGATGTCACTGCTTCTGTCACTATTCATACATAGGCAGACACCTAATTTTAAATGTCTGTTTCTGAGTGCTTAGCTGGACATTTTTCAAAGGAAAAGAAATCCTTGGACTGAAGAATATAATTTCTCTTCATATATTTAAGCACATTAAATTGTGCATAAAGACTGATGAGTTTGTATAAATAAGTGCTATTATCGTCAGTATCATAGAAAATCATCACCTTTTTCACTCCATGGCTACCATAATAATGGAGATGCCATCAGCTGAGGTAAAATCCAGCTCTAAGGAGTAGTACGAAATATTTAGTTGTTACGAAATGAGAAATAAAGCTGTTGATAACAGCCTTGTAGTTGAGGTCTGTTGCAGGAAAGGATAGAGGCTGTCCATGGAACTGGTCCTCATTTCCCTGTGTGGTACAAAATAGCTTCTACGGACTGATAACCTTCAAATTTGGTGGCTGTGAATTCTGAAAGATGAGCCACGAGACAGGACAAACAAGACCATCCTGGAGATGGCAAAGCCTAGAGAAGAGGGGAGACTTATGAAAACTTATAAAGGACAGGGGTTAAGATGATGGGGCCAGGCATGGAAGACAGACATACTGCTAGAAAAGAGATTGTCATGGCTTCAGAAAACTGTCATAGAGAGCCATTGCCTTGTGGCTAGGCTGAAGGATCATAGGCTTTAAAGAAAATCTGCATTCAATCCCTTCTCTTTTAAAATGAATTGCTAATTTGATTCCAAGGTGAATGTGGTATGAAGAGCTGGTGAGAGAAACTTCACTCTGAAAGCAGGTAATTCTGGAACTGGATAAAGACAGTTTTTCTTCTTCCTCCACATTCCATCTAAGATGCTTATTCAGCAGTTTTTTGGAATGTGATAAATCAATTTTTAATAAAAATAGGTGAAGAAAAGAAGGGCAAAAGAGCTCAGACTGGACCAGGTGACAGAGTGGAAAGACCTCTGATCTGATGCTGCCATTGGAGATTGACCTAAAACCCAGCGCTGTTGGAGACAGCCTGAGGTCACAAGACATTTGAAGTGGAAGGAGATCTGTGAGAGCCATCAGTCGGTTTCATTTCAGCTGCCCCAACCTGATACGTATAATTTTGGTTCTCCTTGATTGCAGTGCACCAGACCCTTTGATAAATATGGATGAAGATTCATCGCGAGCTTACAAGCCTGTCCTACTGGCTGTGTGCTGGCATTGTACAGACTGTCCTGGTTTGGAGTGAGGAAACAGCCTCCTTGGTTTGCAGTGAGGATGGGTCCATGAGGAGGCTCAACCCTTTCATTTGTGGGTGGTGTTAAACAGAGGAAAAACAGCACTGAGTAGGTGGTATCCTGACTCAAAATGAGACAAGGGTTTCCTGATCCCACCTTTTAGGAAGCCAGGGGAACAGAGGTTGTGATTGTTCACAGAAGCAGGCACTAAACCTGAACTCTAACATGTCTGCGTGAGGTAGATTTGCACAGAGTGCTCATCCCCACCCACTCAGGGAGAGTCCAGGGCTCCCTCCCTCCTCCCCTCCCTCCCTCCCACAGCTCCACACTGCACCAGCATCACACTCATTGCCTGGCCTCTCACCATTAATCCAAGCAAGCTCTGGGTAAACATCTTTTGGCATACAGCTCTGCAGACGAGCAAATCTGAGCACATTTGTAAAGTAATTAACTTCCTTACAGATTGCTTAGTTTTGAGTCTGTAATCTAAAACGTGACACAGTACAAATAGCACTGGTTTCTCATTACAGAAATGACCCTGTTTCCATCCACACTGCTGTCATTCTGCTAAGCTGAGCTACAGCAGTTAGAATTTAGAGACATAATCATTCTTCATCCACCCTTCTCAAAGGTGAAGTTCCTGGGCCAGATCCCTGGGTTTAGAGAGACTTGTAGAACTGTGTTCAAAGTGTGAGGGAAAGAGTAAGAATCTCTCTGCTGGCTTCAGAAACAGCAGTCCATTCTTTAGTAGTAGCTAACATAGACCAAGAGTTTATTATCAGGTCTGACTGACAGTTACTGCAGGAACCCAGCAAAGGGAATCTCCAGCTTGGAGGCATCAATAAAAAAATAGCCAGGTAAAGCAAAAGCTTATTAAAAGCCAAATATCACGTGTATCCACCAGCTTCATTGAATGCAAAAGTGATTAATTATCAAGTTGAAACTAATGGAGAATATTGCCATGACAAATTTAAACTACATTTTCAACTGTTCTTCAGTTGCCTTTCATAAGGGTTTCTGTTATAATAGTTATTTAAGAGTCATCTTTCTAGTAAATGGTTGAAGTACAGACCTACTGGGGCCTTTGTGTTTATGTGACAACTGACTAACAAAGAGAAGAAATCCCCTGCATGTGATTTCCTCTGCATCTATTTGTGCCATGCTTGTGCCCAAGGATGCTTATCTGTTTTCACTGAGTCTTGAGTTACCTCCAAGTTAATAAATGTATTTGATTCCCCTTCATACAGTCTTAAAAGAAAGGTTTCTCGTTAAAATCTGCCCCTTGTACTACTCATCAACTTCAAATCCATGCTGAGTCAGTCAGAAAATGATCCTTACTATGAGAAGACAGTGCAACATGGATGATTCGAATTGCATGGGCGTAGCAGAACTGTGTCCTTGAAAATTTGTAAAATTGAGTTTTACACTTCGAGCTGCACTCAGCATGGGGTCATTTTCAGCTAGCGTTGTGTCAGAACTATACTGCTGAGATTGTCATGTTACTAACCACATACATCATTCCAAAGCATTACTTCTCTTGCTTTTGAATTTGGGGAATTCTGATATGGAGTCCAGGCTTCTTGTGTCCTACAGCTGGAGCCAGTGTTGTCTCCCCACTGCATTTCCATTTGCTTTTATTTAAACTCCAGCTAGGAATCCAAAGTCTGAGAAACAATGACTTCTGAAGAATTTCATGGTGATAAGAAGGAGAGTAGGGTGTTGCCAAAGAGATAAATGAAAAAGTTAATAATCCACGTATTAGTTACCCTGTGCTGTGCAGAACAGCCCCACAGGGTCTCAGCCAGTACTGGCAGAGTTCAAGAGAGTAACTTAACATTTCAAAGGGAATGGAACAGTTGTAAAAGCAGAAAAGCTATCAGACATTATTACTGGATATAGGATACCCAGAAAAGTATAGATTAAATCAAAAAGCACCTTGAAAAATCAACTAGAGCATTGTCACCAATTACAGCAGGCCAGATGTTCAGCCAGACAGGCATGAAAACTGCAGCACACAGATTTGCAGAATATTACCAAGGGTGTATTGTATCAAAGCCCTTCTGTGTAAAAACACTAGTAATCACTAAAAGTAGTGCTAAATGAAAGAAGAGTCACCATGTATATCCTAAGGTTTAAGCAACCACCTTCTGTATTTACTGACACAAAGTGAGAGCAAGGGGTTCCAGTGAGAAAATTGCCACCTTTTCTGGACTAGAATCAGCCACACCACAAGTGTCATCACTTTCACCTGAGAGGAAGAGATAAAAAGGGCAGGGGGGAAAATGGCTTTGGTTTATATACAGTGTCACCTATCATTTCACGTCACTTAGTTCTGATTAAAATCTCCTGTGAACCAATAGCACTGAAGGATCTGGAGAAAAATAGTGGCAAAACCTCACCCCACACCTCTGGAGATGTTCAGCCTGCAGTATTAATTGATCTTGTCTGAACTCTGAAATAATTAATGATAGATAATGAAGAGAATAAACTATAGAGTTGTCATCCCTCTCAGTCATTCCTGCCAGATATCCTGTGCCAGTTAACCGGTGTTGAACACACGTACTTAGCTGTGATAAGAGTCCTTTTTGAAATATACTGATTACAGCCTCTAAGAGCTAAATCTCAGTGCCTGGCACTGTAATTAACTCAAGAATTATTAATTTATCAAGACTCCTGAAACAAGCGTGTCTAATTGCCCTTCTTTATTAATGCATTCAAGAATGTTTAACATTTTACTGCCATTTAAACAAGAGTTCCAATAAGATACAGGATCAATCGATGGTCCTGTTAAGCGTCAGCTGGTATTTTTACAATGGTTCCACAGAACTCCTTGTTACACATTAAACACCGTGCAGCCATCATAAGGTTTGTGGTTCTCTCAGGAAAGGTGCTTTGCAATGATACACTGCCACGATTTTAATGAGCATCTCCCCTGAGACATTCCTTCCTTAAGAAATGGCTAAACACTCTTCGTTTTGGGCTTGCCCTGAAGAGAATGAAGGGACAGGACTCCCATTAGTGTGCTTGTGCTATAAAAGCCATATGCTTTCCCACAGCTCCAGTGTTACAAATGCATCTCACTGTGCTGCTTTGCTTTGGTTCTTGAGTTGAGCTGATCACACAGTCAGCATTCAGGGGTTTGGGTCGTTTGAGGGGTTTTCCTTAGGAGTTCAGCAGTTATAACCAAACTGGGATTCATGTCCATCCTCACACCTTGCTACTCACTCATGAGGTTCCTCACCTCTGGAAGTGTGACACAGTCCACAGCTGAGTGAAAGCTGGCCCTGAAAAGCCTTAAGCAGAAGTGATAATTCCCATTCGATGGATAAAGCAAGACTTCCTATCTCACTTGCACTGACCCAGCCTTGGTTTGGAGCTACAATAACAGTTCAAAAGCTCAAACAGCGCTGACCGCAATGCTTTTTTTATCAAGGCACCCTGTCAGCTTGAAACCAAAGGTTTCTAGAGGTGGACTGGTTTTCATCCAGCTTTCATTAGGATGCTTTCTTTTGAAGCCTGACACTTGATGAATATACAGTGATAATTAGTTGGCTACAGTGTCAATTAAAACAGCGGCCTCTGATGTGAACAATCCAGCACAAACACTCCACGCTGGTTTACAGTGCCACTCACTATGACACCTTCCAAGTAATAAGACTGAATGATGCATGATGATTTAGCAATCAAAACCAGTTTCTTACTTAAATATTGCCCAATAAACTCACATTTTTACTTACTGAAAGAATTGCTGTGAAGTTGATGTGTTACATGCATTAAGCCAGCTGAAGTATTTTCATTTCCTTTGTGAACATGTCACATAAATTTCCATAAGAGCTGAACACAATAAACTGGGAAATTACTTTGCTAACTCAGCCATGGTGGGTAGTGTGTTCAAAAACCACTAGGAGCTACCATTCTGACTGTTATAATCCTCTGTGGTTTTATCTAATGAAAGATTAATTTATAACACTGGGAGATCCCAACCTTCTCTTCTCCTTTGTCATTCTAGATGCCCAGAAGCCTCTCTTCGCAGTGAAACAGCATAGACAGATTAGCAGACAGCAAGGGAGGTTAAGTCTTAGGAGGTTCTTACTCTTTAAAACAACTGTTGCAATAACTCCACAGTTACACGATGTACAATGTACAATCATGTGGTTGAACTTTGTGTCTCCAGTTCTCTCTGGTGCCCCTCTAGCAATAATGCCAGTTTGAGAAGAGAAATAGGCTCTTTCTCAGAAGGGTTTGCAGCCTTCAGGACCCTGAGGCAACTCTGGCCCTCAGAGAGGAGGTCCATCCCACAGGCTCTGTGCAGAACACACAGGAGACATTCAGGTCAGTGCTGAATCAGTGCAGTCACACTCAAACCATCCTTTCCATGCTGATGTACTTTTCTTGATGGGCTAATTTGCTCCAGTAGATGTTATGCTAAACCCATGATATCAACACAGGAACCAGCTCACACAGAGCCAGCACAGCACTGGGCCATATAAATAGACTCAAGAAAAGCAGAATACTTGTTTGTTTGTTTGTTTTTGGTGATCCAGGAGCATAAAGCCAAAGAGTTCTATCTTCACACCAATGAGCCAGTGCAAAGCTTTGTATTCATGGAATCTCTCCTACAATGATTCTGCTACCATTTGAAAAGAAAGCCTATATAATTGCTAAAAACAAACTGCTTAGCTGGGAGAGAATGATTTGTAATGTGTTAAAAGCCATTAAAGAATACTTAGCGATCCCATTAGCATCTAATTATGACATGCTGACCACTGGAAGGGATTGATTGCCTAAAATACAGTTTGCTTTTTGTAGCTATCTCAGCCAGTCTAAGGAAGGATTTTATCCCTCACTATTAAAGGTGCTCCTCACATCTCTCATACCCACCCCTGTCAACTTCTCAGCTTCATAAATGAAGTAACAGTAGTTCCCTGAGGTTTTCACAGAATCACAGGATGTTAGAGATTGGAAGGGACCTCGAAAGATCTGGTCCAATCCCCCTGCCACAGCCGGATCACCTAGATCCAGTCACACAGGAACATGTCCAGATGGGTTTTAAATGTCTCCAGAGAAGGAGACTGCACAACCCCACTGGGCAGCCTGTTCCAGTGCTCTGTCACCCTCACCATGAAGAAGTTCTCATATTTATGTAGAACCTCCTCTGTTCCAGCTGACACCCGTTGCCCCTTGTCCTGTCATTGGATGACACCAAGCAGAGCCTGGCTCCCTCCTCCTGACACCTGTCCTTTCCGTATTGATCAACATTAATGAGGTCACACCTCAGGCTCCTTTTCTCCAAGCAAAAGAGACTCAGCTCCCTCAGCCTTTCCTCATCAGGGAAATGCTCCACTCCCTTCATCATCTTTGAGACTTGGTGCTGGATTCTCTCAAACAGTTCTGTGTCCTTCTGGAACTGGGGAGTCCAGAACTGGAGAAAATATTCCAGATGTGGTCTCCTCAGGGCAGAGTAGAGGGTAAGGGGAACCTCTCTCAATCTCCTATCCACTCTTCTTCTAATCCACCCTAGGATGCTATAGGACCTCTTGGCCACAAGAGCACATTGCTGGCTCAGAGTCATCCTGCTGTTCATTAGGACTCCCAGGTCCCTTTCTCCTCCACTGCTCTCCAGCAGGTCAGTCCCTAACCTGTCCTTGTCCCTGGGGTTGTTCTTGCCCAGATGCCAGACCCTACACTGCCCTTGTTGAATGTCATTCAGTTCCTCCCTGCCCAACTCTCCAGCCTGGTTAGGTCCTGCTAAATACGACCCCATGCGACTCAGTGTAGTGATCCTGCTGTGGCAGGGGGATTGGTCTGGATGATCTTTCAAGGTCCCTTGTGATCCCAAATGATTCTGTGATTCCATGAATGGCAGCCTAGCCCTGTGGGGTGTTTTTTCTCAGGAATGAACAGAAGTGCTGGATGCAAATCATCATGCTTCCGTTAAGTGGCTCTTTCCCTGGTTTTGAACAATTGTAGAGCAGTTGGTTATTTTTGTTTGGATTTCTCTTTGTTTGTTTTGATACTAATAAGGAAAAAGGATGAATGTTCATAGCTGATAGCACTGAACAGGGTTTTAGACTATGTGAGTTCAGTTCCTTCAAGGTCATTTCTGGGTCTCTAGAACTCAGATTTAATCCTTCAAATTTCCACTGACAAATAGTGGATATTAATTTCTTTGTCTGTCTAGTCTGCTTGGATGAGCACTCTATAAGATCTTGAATTCTTCACTAGCAAAGGCAGCTTCTGCATGGAGCCTGGAGGTTCCAATATAGCACACATCGTTATTAACACAAATTCCTTTTTCCCCCCCTAGAAAGGAAAAAGCCCTTTAATTTAAAATAATCATTGCCCTTTCAGCTTCTGCAAACATCTTTACTGACAACTAAAACATCTGAAAATTAGACCTCATAACGACTAGTTATGGCAGGGAGATTTAAATGCAACCACCAGTGAGCAGGGGATGGAGTGCAATGTGGTTTTGTCCCTATCTCTGCCACTGGTTACTCTTCCAGTGTCTTTTGGCTTCACTACCTTTAAAATAAAGGCAGCATCATCTACCTTCCCCATTAATTACTTTAATCCACAGGCATTTCAGTGCCTTTCTTTAAAGGGTAGCTTCCGCCAGCTAGCTGTGCTTTCAAAGCTAACATAAGCACTCAGGTTGTCAACAGATTGAAAGGACGGAGTCTGCTGTGTAGAAGCCAACACTGCCTGGCAAACTGCTAGCAGTGACCAACAGAAGAAAGAGGTTTGCATTCTGTCTACTAACTCGTGGCATTATCAGCCTATTTCAAGCTGTTACAAGTCTGAATCCTGCTAAAACAGAAAGAAGTGTTGGGGGTTTAGGGTAGAGATATTTCTGCTTTCAGGTGCTTCAGCTTCTTTTGATACTCACAAGTCTTTTCCAACCTAAACGGTTCATTGATTCTACACAAATTATTTCCTACTACTTTGTGAATCCCTAAGCATCTCCTCTGCCTCTAGCTTGGTTGTAGATTCAAACCGATAGGACTGAAGCAAGCCCAGTGTTTTGACTTCAACACAACCGACTGCACTCCGCCACTTAAAGAGCAAAACAGCAGAGAGCTGATGTGCTGTCTCTCAGGCAGAAACACTTACTCTGAGCCCATGAAAGGCAGCAGCTTCTGCTTGCTCTTTCCAGATCCTCGTGATGTGAAATCGCTTCCTCTTATGATACCACAAACTGAATGGTCCCAGATAGAGCAAACCTCAGGATTACAGGGAGTGTATCCAACCCCACCCACTTGTTCTTTACAAGGACATGTTGTACTTGGTTTATGGCTGCCTGGCTCAAACACAGCATTTTGAGGTCAGAAGATCACTTGCTGCTTGTACAGAGAGATCTTATGCATGTGTATGATGATGACTCCTTGTCTGGGTATCTGATGGAATAAGAGGAAACGCTGATCCCAATGGCACAAGTACTGTCTCACAGGAGTTGGAATGTTCCTGAATCCGAAAGGACTGAAAATATTCTGCAAGCTTCCCAATATCAGCGCAGTAAGTGCCAGCCGCTGCATGCATTCCGAGTATTCTAGAGTGAGGAGCAGCTCACACCAATGCCGGGGCACGGGTTAATAACCATGTGAATATATCACTATCAAAAGAAAGACCATGATGAGCAAAACCTGAGCAGTCACTGCAACCTAGTGGAAGCTATGGAAAAGCAACAAGTCAGTAAACATCTTGGAGTAAAGTCAACCTTCCTAAAAAGGCTGAAAGTCAGTTCATTTCTGATGTTATCTCTTTATAAGATTCGGCCTCCAAAGTGTTTGATAAACAAGGGCACTAATGACAGCTGGAAGATCCACCACAGCGAAGAGGGAGTGAGTTATGCACTTTGAGGAGCCCTAAGGCATCTGATGTCCCCAACGGCGCAATCAGGTATGGTGAAGAACCTTCAGCAAACCATGACCTTCAGTGTAGCCAGTGATGTGTGAAATGACAGTAACTCTTCAGTGTGAGGTGCTCTGTGCAATGGCAAAGCATGTCTTCCTAGACAGACTTATCATCAAAACAGCCACAGGAGGGTTAAGGAGAAAGCAATTACCATCCTGTTTTTAGGCAAAAAAGAGATGGTGGCTTGCTTAGAGCCAATGAGGAAATCTTTAGTTCATAGACCAGTCTCATTTAGTCCATCAGTCAGCAGATCATGCTCCCAACCACCCCCTCTCTGTGTGCACAAACACCTGAGAGTAGGGTGCACCCTCTGGCAAAGGAGTACAGCCTCATCCAACTACTTCTCTTAATGCTGGAGTTATGGGGACTATGGGGTTACCAGAGTGTGCTCAAGACAGGGCCCCCTTCTGGGTCATCCAAATTTTGTCAGAGAGAAACTGTGTCAGGAAGGCAACCAAGATCAAGGAAACATAAATATTGCTTTGAGTCTGCCTGGACTCCCTCCAGGAACTGAGTTAACTACTGCTGGCTGAACACAAGAATTTCATTCTTCTCCTCCCTATTCTCCTCAAGCAGGGAAGGTCCCATGCTGCTTTCAGGACACTCCACATAACTGTGCGCTGCCAGAAGTCAGAACGTCCTGACTCCAGCCATGATGTAGGCTCCCTCCCATAAAACAGCATCATTTCTGTGTGGTTAACATGGACACAGAAGTGCTCTGCTCCCAGAGCCAAAGAAACACAACAAGCCCATTAATTATTTCCATTCTTTCCAAAATTTCACAGAGAAATAAATAGTCATGGAAGCTCATGCCAGAACCTGGACCTCACACGGTAGAAGACACTGGGTTTCTTGGGAGCCCATTCCCTCAGGACTCTCAAGTCCTTCGCTGAACATAACAATACTCCGCACACATGATGGAAGTTGATAGACCGCATGTCCTCACTGCATGATTGTGAGGTCCTTCTTTTCCTCATCACATTACAACTTAAGATCTTTGCTCTTCAATTCTACATTACCTCCCCTGCTAGATGTATTTTTACAGCTTCGCTTATACCAGTAAGGGTTTGTCCCAAAGCAGCCTCTTCTCCCCAAGCTCCCTTGCTGTGAATAAGACCTTCTGTCTAAGGCAGCAATCACTGAAGAGCCTCAAGAGTTCTCATTCCTTGTTCTCCCCCTGTTTGGATGCACTGATTATCCTCTTGTTGGATCAATAGCCCATCTGCTTTTAGGAGTTTTCTAGCGATCTGATGCTAAATTAAAACAGAGACAATCAATCCTCAGTTAATTTCCCCAACCAAACAATTTATATCTCTCTTCTGATCCGTGGTCATGTGAGTTATATAACACTGACGTACTGCGAGGCCTCCCCACACAGAGTAAGCCCTTTTATACTGCTGAATTACCCTCTTTATTAGTAACTCTCAAATGTGACAAACCAGGAGATTTATTTTATAACGCTGCACAGTCCTTGCTTGAACTTGTTCAAACGCCCAGCTATTGTAACAGACGAAATCTCTAATTAACAGTGGGTTTTGCTCTGGTTTTTTTAATGGACTTTGGGGATACATTTCAGACTTAGATTAAGATTATTGCAAAACAGATTTCTCCTTAATTATTTCAAATGGAGTGTTATGCTAATGGTAAACAATTAGCTCTTTCCTGACTGAAAATTAATGTTCTATAAATAATTACAAAACCAAGCTGCTATGCGAGTCCCAAAAGGAGCTGCCAGGCTTGGTGGTTAACCCACAAGAAAGAGACACGTCTCTTTCTCATGGTCTCACACTTTGTGGAAATTAAGCGCGCCCTGTGGTGGCTGTTAGAGGTTTTCTGCCTTGAGTGGAAAAAAAAACGCCGAAGCATCACATATACAAACGGAAGAGAGTATTTTTGAAGGCAAAAGTGTGTGGCCTGATGGTTTGCCAATCCTCAGATCACTCTTCAAATCAACGCTCAATAAAATATTAGCATCCCTCCCAGTAGAGGTGTCTGCTGTGTGATGCCTTGTGCTCCGTTTTGCACAGTGACAACTGAGAACCTGGAAACTGAGCTATCTCAGTGAATCCCAAAGCTTAGTTGGGTATCAGACCATTATACATTGTGTCCTAGATCATGTCATGCTTTCATGAAGCTCCTGGGAGTAAAGATTTTGTTCTTAATGACTTCAAAGCCATACTTGTCTTCTCTGAGGAGCCTGAGCTCTGTCCATTCCCTTACAGGTCCCCTCTGCCGTCACTGGAAAGAAACAGACACTTCCCATGCATAAACCAGTAAAAGCTGGGATCTCTAAATTCACAGAGTAAAGCATTTCTCTCTAGCAAAACTGAACTTCATGTTGACAGGGGAAGCAAATCCTCATCTCTGGGCATCAGCGACGCCTAAATAACTCAAGAGGACAAAAATCAGTGCCTTCTTCTTACAGCAGTCCATCACGGTGCTGAACTACCTGTTCCAAACCTATTCCAAACCTATTCCTCTGCACGCAGGCCTTGTGGTGGGGTGCACAAGTGCTGGACACGGTCAGGAGCCACTTGTCCCACACCTTGCCTTCTTTGAAGATGCAGCCCTCAACAGGCACAGCTTTTTTTGTTTGCTGGTGGAAGCTGCCAGGAGAGAGGGAGTCCTGGGGCCTGAGTACGTCAGCACTTAGTAGTGCTTCTGGGGGTTTCTCTCCATCCTGTCACACTGTGTCTGGGAAGCCTCAACACTGTCACCAGCTCAACACACACAGTGATGCTGTGAGACCAGGAGTCTCTCACCTTTTGTCCCTAGGCAGCTACCTTCTTGGCCAATGTCTTAAACCTTGTGCTCTGCCTTACTCAGCACACCAGAGCCACAGAAACTCTTTAACATTTCAACACACGCTCGTCTTGGCTTCTTCATCATTTCTGATTTGCGTGGTGCCTGCTCAAACCCTGTGATGATCCTCTCCATCTTTTCTGCTGATGCCTCATTAGGGATGCTACCAGAGATACCCCAGAGCAGATGTGACATGCTGTTCCATGACATCTCCCTTCTCCATTCAGCCTCCAAGTTCTCCTTGAGATGGACAGTGTGTCTCATCAGCTCATCTTCTCCTACAAAGCAGCATGCTGAAGGGCCCAGAGACCACTTTTAAAGTGCTGATGAATCCTGATGCCCAAGAAGTGTCCAAGCCCCAACAACCCAGTTCTTGTAGCCCCTCCTCTGCATTGTAGGAGAGGAGCATTCATGTAGAGCTCGATGAGCGTGTACGTTTTTCTGACGTTCCTCCCAGACTGGTGCTGTTGCTGAGGTCTTCCTCTAAGCTTGACTTCTCAGGTGAGATGGAGATAAATTCTGTCTGCTCTGTAAGTAAAATAAGATTTCAATTTGCTGTCAGAACTTTAATTAAAACACTTATAGATCAACTTTACTGTGGCAAATTGTCTGCGCCACTATTACTATAGGAAGATGAATGTTAGCTGTGAAAACAGACAAAGTACACTCCCCTAGACTAATGTGTAATTTCATAGCCATTGATTTTTGACTTGGAAAATTCTCCCACATGCTTCTGGGAATTGGAACTTGTTACAGGTGACCTGGCAGCAGGACTAGCAATTTTTTAAACCTTTAGTGAATGTGGAAGAAGAATTGTTTTGCCCATTCACATTTCTCCGAGACAGGCATGACCTACGAGCACCTACCTCCCAAGTTCTGAAACCGAGACTGATTCTGGGATAACTACAGTTAATAGGTGACATGTAACCTAGAGATCTCCACAGGGTATTGATAGGCAACCATCATGCCCTGTTATAAGACTGAACAGCTGATCTGCAGTCCGTCTGAATATCAGCTCTTTTTCTGTAACGGTGAGAATTCAGCTCATGTACCAGGACAAATCTAATTAGTGGAACAAATCTGCTTGTGCCAGTGAGATACTTTAAGGGATCACAAGATGTACATGTTACTGACGTGACAGCAGGTGTTGGATTTAATGTGTAACAGGCTATTTGCAGTGGTCACATAACTCAACGGCAATTGTACTATTAAAATGACCAGTTTAACCCAGATCAATGTTGTGATGCTTCTGGTGAAATCTGAACATTTAAAATCAGCCAGTGCAGCATCTAAGCACCTTGCAGTCCCTATGACATCTTGGTCAGATCTCTTCCTTGAAGCAGCTACTCAGCTGTAGTCATCTCTTAGTCCAGCCCTGCAGGAGGTTGACTGTCTCAGCATTTCCTTAAACCCAGAGACTGGAGTAGGAATGAAGAGTGGTAGGCTATGCACAAAGGCTCTGATTTACAGGCACACACATCCCGCTTTCCAGCAGTTGCTGGATGTCTAGCAGGCTTGTTCAACTCCACAGAAGAATTCAGGGGCAGAACATCAGGTTCAACTGAGACCATGTACCACCCTTTACCCAGCATCTGAGATCTGGGTAAGGACATACTTATACATGCTCTGTTGAGCAGTAACTTTAAGATTGCTAGGGAAAGCCTCTCACCAGAGACAGCAAACACGGAGACTTTTCTAACCATAAGCAGATTCACTTGGGGTTGCTCGTTGCTTTATATCCACACCACACTTCTGCACCACAATGATGGGAGCGTCCAAAAGTGCTGGCAATTAGGATGCATTTGCTGGCAGTCCCTGTGGTGGTCCAGTTGTAGCACATTAATCACAACAGGAATGGTAGTTCAGCGTGTTCACGTTATGAACAGTGGCAGAAGATGAGAGCCACCAGCTAGACCAAATAACAAACACACAGATGAGGTTAAAGACAGAGGTCAGGGAGAGGACCAAGACAGCTCAGGGGCAGCTGGACCTTGGTCCAGTGCCTGCAAAGGCAGCTGCCCAATGCTCCAACCAGCTCATACCACAAGCCCTCATGCCACAATGAGATAATTGTACCCTAACCACATCTACTCTAAGGCCTGACCTAGAACATCTGGCCCTTGTGTAACTGCATTTATCTAAGGTCTGAGTTAAATCCATTGAGAGAGAGAAAGATCACACCAACAGAGCTGTGATCAAGCCAATCCCAGCTAGCTATAGGAAAGTGGGATGACAGCCTGGTAGGGATGCAGCAATATCCAGCATTATCTGGGATTCACATCCAATTAAAGCAACTGTGTACACACTAGACATGCAATTGCACCAACCTCATCCTCTGGCTTTATTTACATATTTTACATCAGCAGCATTTTCCTTCTGCCACAGAGTTGTCAAAGATCTCCTACTCATCAGTGCAAAAGTGAGGACTTAATTCCAGCTGCTGCATGCATGGCCTCAGGGCATTGATGAGCAGAAATGCAGCACGGTTTGATTAACCGAGTTCCTGTCTGCATTGTCAGCTGAGCCCCCTTCTTGTGCAAACACAGTCCAGCTGCTTCTCGTGTCGTTATGCATTTAGATTTGCCTCTATTATACCATAAATGAGAAATCAAGAGTAAACAAGAAGGTGAGGGGTTTATTAAGCTCCTTTACTGTGACTACTGCTTCTACTGGCATTTCCTTTGACCTTTGACCTTCCTTGATGCAAAGGCTCTGGTCTCCTTGCAGCTAAGCTGCGGCTTTCTCTGAAGTACATGGGCTGCAACATGATACCTGCGGATACGGTACCTAGGGTAATTAAGATGTTTGTTGACATTGGTTCTGCCCCCACCAGAGTGTGGCTATACCCATAGGAAACCAGTGTTTGCTTGCTGAGGAAGTGCCAAACATGGGTGTATAAAATCACCAAGCTCCATGCTTCTTCATTACTAACTGAATAAAGTCAGTGTGTTTGATGACAAACACATGGAGATGCCATTTGTGCTGCAGGAAACAAGCATTTATACGTTGGTTATACTAGGAGGACAGCGCTTGCCTTGCTTTCAACAATCAACGCTAGAGGCACCACAGAATTGCTCAGTCTTGAGGCCAGATGAAATACATTTGCCCAAAAGGCAATGTCTCCTAGGAGAGACCGTACTGCAGCCTAAACTCTGCTAAGGCTATGAGTACCAGGGAGCTAGCCTAGCCTGGTGTCTGACATTTACTTACAATTCAGTGAGATTAATCTTCCATTTATATTATGAGATTATTAACATCTTCAGTACCGAGATACTTTTACATCATTTCAGTAAGTGATTTCATACCTTCACACATGAACTGATCCTTCATGAAGCAGATGATGTCAGCACTTTCAGCATCTCCTGGTTCTCCATCTTGCAGTCCAAACATCCTCAGCGTGTCACTGTCTCAGTTCTGTGGATACAGAACATTATGAATGCTCTTGACCTCTTCTGATCTTGCTCTTCTTCTATCTCACTCTATGCTGTGTTAGTCCTGACAGCTGTCAGACTGTTTTTCCTAGAGGGCTTTGATAAACAGGAGATCACTGGGAAACTGTCATGGATATAGGCTGTCAGGAATGGGGCAAAGAGGATGCTCCTCAGACATTCCCTATCTCTGATCTCAAGAATTGACTAAATCACCAAGAAGAGGAGCCTGAGCGATGACCTCATTCATGTTTACAAATATGTGAGGGGTGGGTGTCAGGAGGATGGAGCCAGGCTCTTCTCAAGGGCATCTGGGGATAGGACAAGGGGCACAGGGTGCCAGCTGGAACAGAGGAGGTTCCCTATCAATATCAGCAGGAACTTCTTCCCAGGGAGGGTACCGGAGCACTGGAACAGGCTGCCCAGGGGGGTTGTGGAGTCTCCTTCTCTGGAGACATTCCAGACCCACCTGGATGTGTCCCTGGGCCACTTGGTCTGAGTGATCCTGCTGTGGCAGGGGGATTGGACTGGATGATCTTTAGAGGTCCCTTCCAATCCCTAATGACTCTATGATTCTATGATCCTTCCAGCCTGGTATGTTTGTTCAGTGGAGCATGGAGATTCCTATCCATTCCTAACGGGATACTGTGGGGCTCAAAAATAAAGTATCTACAGGTGTCAGATGTGATAGAAGCAGTGAAAATTTATAACTCTGCCAGAATGACTCAAGAAATTCAGGTCCTTCCTTTGAGGCACAGAACTAGAAGGAATTATTGCAGTTTTTCTAATTGTACCTGGAAGCAAGGATTACTGCAGGGAAGTCAGGCAGATCGAAATCTTCCCCAGTATTGGATGTGGCAGCTCCAGAGGCACTGGATGCTGACAGTACGCTTTGGAAGAAGTGTGAGGACTACAGGAAGCTGCTAAAACAAGACTGCAGAGAACAAACAGTTTAGGAAATGGATTAGTTAGCTCATTATTTGTAGTGCAACTGATAACAAGGCCAGGGCATGGTTATTGTGGCAATGGGCTTGACTGTGCAAAATACAGTTGATAGGTGCTTGTTGAGTCAAAACCCTGCTTTTCAAAGTAGAAGTTCAGTAAAACTAAAGGGAACCCAATGAAGAACGCACAGCACGGTGCAAAGACAGACTGCACGGGTCAGCAAACGGCTTGGACAGAACTTACTGCAGAAGTGTGGCATCAATCACAACAAAAGGAAAGCAGTCCACTGCCAGAAGGACGGGGCCATGTGAAGAACACACACAGCTTGAAGTCATTGGATTTATTTCTTCTGAGCATTCTGTCAGGCAGCACTCCAGTAAGTTCCTTGTAGTTGTTTACCTCTGATCTAGATTTCCTTTATCCTTAGTGGAGAGGAACAGGCACTTCTGGGGATTCATTTATCTCACAGTGAAGTAGACACCTAACACAGATCTCTGGGATAATGTTCTGAAAATGACTGTTTCTCTCCATCAGCTATGAGGAAAGCCATGGGTGACCAGCTCATATTCATGTGCTGAATATGACAGCAGGACATCTAAACCAGCACAAGACTGAGCCAGCTCTTCTGGGAAGCTGACTAGCCCATCAAATGCACCAATTCTGGAGTGAAGAGTTCCATAACCACCACTGCATCTAAACATTGCAAAGCTCCTGCTGTTTCATCATGAAATACAAGTGTTGCCCAGCCATGTTTATGGGGAACACTGGCATGTGCTGGTTTAAGCCAAGCTTCCCTGAAAGGAGAAATAAAGGCCACTACCACTGCAATTGGGTACATGAGCCCATTCCAACCATGGGCACATGAAACACATAAGTGGACCAGGAGATTTCCAATGAGAAATGTGTCCTGTGAGAAAAGCTGACAGAAAATGCAGCAAAAAAAGGCACCAGATCAATCCAGAGAAGAGTATGAAATAAAATAAAGAGGGAGAAAATTCTTACGCAGAAAGAAGGGAACTTGTCAGAGGAGATAGTGTATGAGGTAAGTACTACTCAACCCATTGATTTTAGGCATCTGTTTTGGGAAACCTGATTCCTCCAAAGGAATCCTAACCTTTACCTCTACAGATGTTCCTGGGCTGCATCCAGCTGTACCTGCAGGCTGGCAGCTGGGTGCAAGCTGCCAGACAGGTACCTTGAGTGAAGTGTTGCACGCATCTGCAGCATCTCTTTCTGTTCCCACCAAGGAGTGATGATCTCAGCTCCCCTTCATATAAGAAGACTATTATGAGGAGAAATCTGGCACATCCCTGGGTCTTCCTGCTTGAGAACAAGCAGTGAGATCCTGACTTCTGCATCATTCCTACAGTTAAGGACAGTCTCCTGTACCATTG
This sequence comes from Upupa epops, assembly GCA_013397515.1. NCBI lineage: Eukaryota > Metazoa > Chordata > Aves > Bucerotiformes > Upupidae > Upupa > Upupa epops. The sequence continues at coordinate 156,555 of VZRI01006727.1, forward strand.
AAGGTGATGACACTCTAACAAAGGTGGCATTCCCTTGAAAAAGCATCTTGGCAGGAAAAGGAGAAGCAGTGTAGGAAAAAGACCGAAAAGAAAGGAATCCCTTTTCTTGGTCTCACCTAAGTGGGAGGATGAGATTTACATGCTGAACATTCTAATTTTAAATAATGTGACCAAAACAGAGTCACCTCACAAGACTGTTATTAGCATTACACATTACTCAGCATTTGGGGGGTTTTCTGATCAGTCCTTGAAACCTGGATAATCCAACCCACTGAGAAGGGTATCTGTCAGCAGACACCTTTCCTGACCATTGTATGAGAAGCCCTGGAGATCAGTCACTTGGCATTATGGCAGGGCTATCTCCCTCCAATAATGCTGCACACGTGGAAGATGGACACACAGAATTTGCTGACCCAAAAGACTGTGAACACCAGAGTCTCTTATTCACTCTGATGGATGCTTTAACCTTTTAATAAGGGCCCATTATGTATGTAATATCTCCCAAGCAGATATGGGTTGCTCAAATCTAGGTGTCTGATGCTGTTTGAGATGCCTTTGTGAATCTGAAATAGATAGATGTGTTCACAGTGCTATATGCAACATGTAAACTGCAGGAAACTCACTCCCCTCTCCAGCAGCTGAAGGTCAGATGGGACATGGTAGAGCACCTAAAATACCACCAAACCCCATACATATGCTGAAGACTGAAGTGGAATAGAGGTAACTCGAAACCTGTGCTAAGGAAGATCCTTCTCCATCAGCAAAGATGACTCCCCGTATTTTCAGGGGAAGCCTTTCCTTGGGACTTCATCTGGAAACATGCCAATGGAGATTTCCTGAGATTTCCACTCTGAGGCCACTCCTGTCCATTTTGGTTAATTATTCCCTGAAAGCTGAAGGCTTGTTAGTGGACAGACACAGGTACCTCCCTTGGACTGTTGAACAGTGAGCCAAAGGAAGCCCTGAAGAAGCCCTCTCTCTCCTTCAGCTACAGCAGTTTCAGTGGTAAAATCTCTCAATCTGACTGCTGAATTAAGTAAATAAAACCAGATGAATGAGTCAAGAGTTGTTTAGTCTAAGGTGAGAATGCCATTTACAAGAGAATTTGTCTCCTTTTCTACTCCAGAATGAAGTCAGGAGCATTTGTAGGGTCCTAGGAAAATGTAGCCTGTTCTTAACATGGACTTGCACAAGTACATCCACCTATAAGGAATCAATAGCTACCAGTTGGTTAATGTGACTGAGTGAAGGTCAAACAGGCTGTGTTGATAGGTGTGATTAATTGTGGAGGGTCAGCTCAAGCAGATCCTGCAACTGGGTGAAGGTGGTACTAATGCAAATTGGTCCAGTGGGAATAAACATCATTAATTCTATACGACATGTCAGATAAACAGCCTACGCAGAGGTATGCATTTACAGAGCATCAAAAGACTACCTTGTGTAGAGTTTATCCTGAGATAGCAATAAAAGTAATCAATTTGGATTTAAGCATGCTCCTAGAGAGATGATGATCCAATTGAGATGAATGGTTAAACTATGCACCTGCTGGCTTCCTCGAATCATCACAACCCTATCACTCAGGAGTAACTGGCCCCGTAAAAAGCAACGTCTGTACTGTACACTTGGCCGACAGTGAAATGTCAACGTTTCAGAAAAGTATTAGTGCCAGGTGGGAAGTGAAATGTCAAGGTTTCAGAAAAGTATTAGTGCCAGGTGGGACCAACAGTAAAAAGAAACACTGAGTCATCCACGGGGCTGAATGTCCCATCCACAGAACCCCAGAGCACTTTCCACATGGAGGTACTGGGCCGTTACATTTCCTAGGAATGCCAGTGCACCTAGAACTATCCTGTCTACCCACTCTTCTAACTACTGAGTCTCCAGCTTAGACTCTCTTGTCAGCTGTCGGTGAGAGTGACTGAACTTGTTACCAGACCCCTGGATGAGGAGTCACCTACCATGTTTGCAGAAGAAAACTCAACACTTTCATGCAAAGCCTTTTTCCCTAATGCAGAAATAGCATCTCCTAGTCAGACCAACACAAGTTCTGGGAAAGACAGTCTTAATGCCTCTCCCTCTGGTCCTTCTTCCATGGCTGTGACGGTTAAGTACACACTAATTAATAAAATATAATAGTTTCCCATGAGTACTAGTGTAGTCTAGCATAGTGTGCTCTTAATAATGTAATTAGTGTCATTCTGGTGGGGGTCTTTGCTTGGAAAAAGTAATAACTTGAGACTTAACACTGGTGCCTTTCACAAAACTACATGCCTCTTGTTTTACCTACAGAGTGAGCCTGCTTGTTGGAGTCCTAACAAATACCTGAAATACAGACCCAGTCTTCCATAGCTGTCCACGTGATAATTAAAACAAATTCGCAGCTAAAAAAAATCAAGACCTCTAATCGAGACCTTTGTACTTCCAAAGCCCAGATGCCATGAGCTGCTGAGACTTTAAAGAAGCAGCTAACTTTTACATCTGCAACGTGTCAACAGGAGCACTCTGGTTTGTCACTGTGGCCTCCAGGCCATCACATTCCATAGATCTGTACTCAAACCTTCATCAGCCTGAACGTGGATATTTTTCAGGTGGAAGGTAATGTTAAGGTAGCACTTGCTAGCACAGATTTTGATTCCTTTGTTTTCATTAACTGTTCTCTATCTAGATTACATGAAGCATAGGAAATAACTCTCTGTAATAAAAGATCGTTGTCTCAGCTGCTTGAAACTGGTGACACTTGCCCTAACCCAGCAAATGAGCCATGAAGAGAAGCCACAGTGTAGAGCACTGATAGATGCATTAACCCGAGAACTTGTTGCCATCTAGGAACATAGGTAGCACCCTCCTTTGGTACCATTAACATCAAGGAAAGAAGCAAATACAGTTGGTTGTGGTCACTCCGTATAGACTGGAATTTATTTATACTTGTTCTATGCTGAGAGATGATGACTGAGAAATGACAATTAGTGTTTCACTTACTCTAGGAAAACGCCGCAGTGCTGGACAGGACAGTGAATGCAGATTCTTGACTGGATCTCCTTATCTCCCTCACAATACCAAAAATGAAAGAAGAGCCAGTTCCTTTCTGAAACCTCAGAAAGGAGGTTTATAATGAAAAGTATACAGGAGAAATTGTATTTACCCAATTCTCAGTTGGAAACTACTGCATTTACTGTCTTTCTCTATTTTCCAAAGGGCTGAGCTCACATATTTTATTATTTACTTGGACAACAGTGGCTGGAAATTGATTTCTGAAAGCGTTTGAGGAGAAAATAAGGAGGAAGTCTCCCTGGCCATGTCAAAGGCTCTTCTGTTCCTTGCACAAAGAGGAAGTCTGAAATATTCTGAATACCAAGAAATAGATAAAATTAAAAGGTTACCTCAGCTGACCAGAGGCACAAGAATGAGATTCCTCTTCCCTAATTCTGGCATTATACAAGTTTCTGTCCAGTCTCTTTTTGTGGACAACTGAGGGAGCACAACACTCCTAACCAATGTGTGTGACCCCTTTAGGAAGAGCCTTAGATTCCCTGAACTCTACTGACAGCTCTCCACTGATTGCAAAGGCACTCCAGGTGACCAGCTCAGATACAGAGGCCTGTGCTGCACACAACCACGTTAAGCAGATAATTTTCACCCCTGGAAGACCACACACTCCCTTGAGGCCCTTTGCTTCTGGGAAGGAGAGGGATGTTTAAGACCTAGGCCACTAAAATGTCCTCACTTTGTAGGACTTAAAATATCTACATCTTCTGGGAGGTAACATAATGAGAGGCAACAGAGAAGTCAGAGAGGTAGCCACTGGTGACTTGGTTACAGTGCTGTGTGCAAGTGCTGACCATCCTTTGAAGGCCAGATTGGATGGGACCTTGAGCACCCTGGTCTAGTGGGGGGTGTCCCTACTCATGGCAGGAGAGCTGGAACTACATGATCTTTCAGGTCCCTTCCAACCTGAACCATTCGATGAATCTATGAATCTGTGAATCTGAATGCTTAACAGGATAGGAACTGGTCAGAAAGGGGAGCTGGGGTTTGGAAATGGGGATGTGTAGCTGGAGGCATTAAAGAAGGAGTCCTAGGACTGGATTATGGTTGAAAAACTGGGAAGAAAGCATTTGAGCAGGAGACAGGAGCTGAAAAGAGGGGAAGGAACTAGAGACAGGACTTTAGGAAAAGCCAGGGAATGGGCTGCCTATAGAGTAATTGGGAACCCTGATTCCTTGCCTGCAGTTCTTCTCACTGGCAAAATGGATGGATGAATAAATAAATGTTAGATGTTCAGTTTTATTTTCACTTCCCCACAGGTCAAACACCTAAGCAGAACCCTATAGCACTCCTGGAGGAGATGCTCCTGGAGATGCAGAGCACCCACACAGCGGTGGACAGCCAGCACTTTCCAGCTGCACTGGGTAAACCAGCTCCTGCCAGTTCCCATTTCCTCTCCGGAGAAATCTCCCTACGAAACTCTCACCAGTCCCTCCCTCCCTTTCTTTCCCATTATCATTGCTGGGATTCGCTTTTTGTGTCTGGTTGATGCAAAACTACAAACTGAAGTTGTGCTGCCAATTAACGGCTGCCAGAGCCGGCAAAACCCGCTCGGCTGTTGGCAACCCAAAACTGGGGAGAGTTTGCCATCTAGAGGGAGAGAGACACGGTGGGGAGCAGCGCTCAGCCCGGGGACAGAGAGCTCAGTTACTACCAGCTGGGCAGCACAAGGACAGGCTTAGACCAAATAAGGAAGAGGGGTAGTGGTTTCTTTCCGAGTCTGGGAGGAATAGTTGTTTTTTTATCAAACTTGTGCAAGCTGAGATAGCCAGGCAGTTTAATTAAGCTCAGCAAATTAATAGCATTCACATTTAGCAGAGGAAAAACCCTGTCAGAGACTGGGCTTTCGGGTCTGGTCTATTCCATCCTGCATGCAGGCAGGGCTGGGATGATAACCAGCAGTGGGTAAAGCTCTTTTCACGATGCAACTGGGTGCTTATTGCCAGTTTCTGATGAAGCCCAAACCTTCATCACAGGACAGTGGAAATCTCCCATTTTTAAAAACAGATTACAAAGACAATTCCTTCCTTCCAGACTTACTTGTCACCTATCTGTTTCCTTCATAATTGATGTGAAAATGTCCTTTCAGGGTCTGTTTTTCTCCTGGGAAGACTATTGGGATTTTTTCCCTGTCTTTTGTTTCCTTTTCCCTGTAGTGATACTTGGCTCCACTTGGAAATATTCCTGCTTCCTGGAAGAGGAATGACTTAATGACCTGCAAAGCTGCTTTCCACTCACAATTCCTGCCATTCCCTGAAGCCCAGACAGATCTGGGATCAGTCCCTGCTCCATACAGCATGGGCCCATATTGAACAGAGGTCATGGGCTTCCACATCTTGGGGATGGTGGTTCCATTAGGCTGCAAGGCAGCAGGGGGGCACTGAATTGTGGAACAAATCCCTGCAATGTTTGTGAATGATGGCAAAGGCAAGCACGAGGCAGAGAGCTCCAAGAAGCTCACTGCCCATTTGAGTCCATATCTGGCACTTGGACACCAGTGCATTGGGAAAGCAGGTCTGCACACTAGCTGGAAATCAATTCTGCACACAGGTTCCAGCTGGTCTCCAACTTGGAGGTTTAATTTTATCATTCTGTGAACTTGTCTGTGCTTTCCCTGTGTCTCCTCATTCTCCACAGGCTTACAGGCCTGAGCAGCACTAACAAAGCCATTTGGTGGCTCAGCCTGTCACTCTACACGCCATCCCAGGCTCTGATCACACGAGATCACACAGGCAGTGCAGCTAAAGACCTCAGAGCACAGCCCTCATGTGATTTTAGGAGGTGGCTATGCTGCAGGAGAGGTTCTTTTGCTGGATGAGGTGTTTGACTGCTGTTATGAATTATATTGCTGGTGTCTCTGATGAAGTAAGCTGAACTTAGAGGTCCCCTTTCTCACTGGAGAAATGTAAATTGCGCCTCCATTTGTCCTTCAGTTTCAAATAACACAGTGAACTGACTTCTGAAGTGCATCCAAGGCCTCCTCCCACTTATAAAACATGTCCAGGGACAACTAAAGGAGATAACAATATAGCTATTTAGATCTTTTCCACCCGTTCCTTTTGAGCTGGGGTCCATGAGTGAATTCAGGCAGTTCATCAAGCTACTGATTGTCAGCTAAGCCACGGTAATGGGCAGTGCATGACAGTGCATGTGCTCTCAGCATAATGCAGCTGCAGAGTAAATTGTGCTGGCCTAGATCCTAATGAAAATGAAATCCTCTGCAGACACCATTTAAGCTAACACACTTCTCACTGGGTCCAGCTTACGGCATGCACATGGTCAGTTAGAAGGCTTCATGTGATGGGCATTTTCAGTAACTCAGTTATTTCCTGTCATGTGCTCTGACCTGGGAATTTATCTGTTTGGAATAGTGAGGTAAGAGGGGATTAAACTGGCTGAAACTGGTCTGCTTAAAGGGCTCATACAGCTTGAGTTATCAATGTGTAACCTCAACTAGAGATGTGGCAATTGAATTTGTCTCTCTAAAAATACACACATAGTCAAACAGAAATTACGACCCTGGTGTAGAAAGCTTGGGTGAGCTCCTTTCACCCGTGTGACACAGAGGGTCAGCCCAGATAGCCGCAATGAACTCTTCTTGACATTAAAACCTATAAAACTATGAATCCCTGTGGTTCGGTATGGTTTAATTCACTGCCCCTGCCAACACTCCCTTCCCATCCTCTTGGCATCTGGCCCACTGAGGCTACAAGTCTGTAGAAAAGCTGTGTGCCCTGAGTCTAGGACAAACAGGGGGAAAACCTAACTGCTCAGCAGAACAAAGCTTAAACACACCAGCCTCCACTCCCTGATGCATTGGTATGTGGAACATTAAAGGCATTTGAACCACAATCCCCGCTCAAATCAGTCCATGCATCCCCTCTGTACAGCGAGCAGCATTCCCGTTTCTTGCTGTGTGGGTGATTTTCTTGGCAGCAGCATACTGAAACTCCCTAAACCCAAACTCAGGTGGTGATGTCTATCCCATCCATCCAATCCACCCTTGCTCTGATGAATTCCCTGTGTTCAGTTCAAAGTTGCAGCATCAGGACAGCTTATGTAAGAGACATAAGTTCAAAGTTATGATTTGTCACAGGAATACTCGGTGGGAAGGAGCTTTTTTAAAAACTTAGACCAGAGGCCAGGTGAAAAAGAATCCCTATCACAACATCATCACAGTGTGTCAGGGATTGGAAAGGAACCTCAACAATCATTCAGTCCAACACCCTGGCCAGAGCAGGATCACCTATGTTAGGTCACATGGGGCTGTGTTAAAGCTGGTTTTGAATGTTGCCGGAGTAGGAGACTCCACAACCTCTCTGGGCAGCCTGGGTCAGGGCCCTGTCACCCTCTCAGTGGAAAAGTTTTTCCTTATTTTCATGTGGAACCTGTTCTGCTCTGGCTTGTACCCATTGCCCCTTGTCCTATCATTGGACAGCACTGAGCAGAGCCTGACTCCTTCCTACTGTCCCTTTCTATATTTACAAACACCTATGTCTTGGATGTAAAGGCACTTTGTTATTGCTATTAACATTAAACTTTGCTGGGGCTATGAAGTGAACTCCGCTCCTGAGCCTCAGCTGTATTTTGCAATTTTACCATCCAGCCTGCTGTTAAAGTGAAACTTCTAGAATACACACTTTCTGTTCAGCTTTTGCAACTTCCTGCACGAATGAAATATCCCCTAACCCTGACCAGAAAACCCTTCCACATCTCTTTCAGAAATTTGCTTCAGCAAATGTAACATCCTCACCAGGAGGAAGCACACGCTATAAAACATGCTGCAGCCTTCCTTTCTGTCTGGCTTGCTTCAGAGTTCATTCATAAAAAAAAAAAAAAAGGGAAAGAAAGAGAGAGTGAACAAAAGTGACAGTTGATTCAGAAAGTTGTAAAATGTAAACACTCGTCCGCAGATGATGCACGGATGGTTGGTGTTGCGTATCTTTGGGGACAACATACGCCTGGCTTTCACACTTGTCAAATCCTAACAGCCATTGTTATCAGCACACAAAAGCTTCCAAATTCCTACCTGCCACTGAAATTCTTAGAAAATGAGAAACCATAACAGACTGGGAAAAAAAAATAACTGTGATCCTTCCTATCCTGCCCCCAGCCTGGGTCCCCAGCGCTTGCTGCAAGCACAGCCCTTGCTCAGCAGAGCCATTGCTATTGACACCCTCTAGACTTGTTCCTTTAGGTGCTGGAACGGCCAAGCAAAGCCTTTTGTTTTCTAAAGGCTGCAGACACCTTGGTGACTTCTTAGTTATGGCCAACATGAAAACACTCTTTATATGACTGAATTATTACTTACTCTAATCATTTGTGTTGCCACTGGGTAGTTAAAGGAGGACAACCTTTCTTTTCAGCCCTGCTCAGGACCAGTGAAGTTAAGGTTAGCCAACCACACAGTCAGGACAAGTGTGACAGCTTTCCACCTTCCTGGGATAGGAAGAAGGTCACTTTCTGGTCGATTTTAAGGCTCTATGAGACCTTGGCTGGGACACACATGAGACAGGAGCAATACTCTTCCCACCTTGCTGGATCACATTAAGTGGGACTGAGGCAGTGAGGTGGCCTTAACAGTTTTTGTTCTCCAAACTTTTCTTCCCTTTCCAGTTCCACCTCAATGACCAGAGATCCAGTCATCTCCCAAGAAATCGTTCCTGACTGCATCCTCAGCCCCATTCTCCAGCAGAAAGTGGGATTTCCATTGTGCTGGGGCTCTGGGAGCGCAGAGGTCTCCAGCCTGTCTTGTTGGTGTTAACTCTCCAGATACTTTCTCCCACTGCTCTCCAGTTATATCCAGTCTGTGGGTGCTGGTGGCGACTCTCCAGATCTGTTCTCCTGCTACTCCCTGGCTATATCCGTCCCCAGCATGGGTGGCCTGGCAGCTCCGAATAGAAAGGCATGCTTGGCACAAGGGACACGAGCGGGAGCAGCGGCTGCCCCCATTAGCTGGTGCAAAGGTTTCCCATAGCCTGCTGGCCTCTGGAGCTGCCTTTGAACAGGCTGCGTGTCAGCAGGCGGCAGGAATTCAGGGAATGTTACACTGCAGGGCAGTCCACTTTGGAGGATTAAGGCACATGACTCTCAAACAAGAGCGATAGCTGCTGTGAAGGCCAAACCCCACAGAGCAGTTTCTACCCCACAAGCGAGAGTCTGACCAGTGTGAGGAAGCGGGACTTGTCTGCGTGACTCTTAAAGCTTCCTACTGTTCATTGAGAAAAATGAGAGTATGGTTGGTATCTGATAGATTATCTCTCCTGAGGCAGAAGAGTGGTTTAGGAGAAGGGTAGGGACAGGCAAGGTATTTCTTCAATGAATTTAGTTTCCCACTGTGTGTAAAGGTTACTTCCCTCTGTCACCTCGTTGGATTCTGTAGAAAGCTCCCCACTCTGAATGAAAAGCAGAAACTGCCTTTCTGAATGAAACCACTTCTTTGCTGTGTTTGAGCAGCCAGGATCCCCACCCCACCACATGCTCTGCTGCAGCTCAGCTCAGCCCTGGAATGCCTGTGTTGCTGTCAATGGCTGTTGTGACAGGAGACCCGGGAGCCCTTTGTGTATTTTGGTATTAAAATGTTTGCTGTGCCCCCTGGGCTTTGCACTGTGTGCTGCATTGGAAACAGGGCCACTGGCAGATGCTGGGCTGCGCCTGCTCTCCAGACTGAGGGGGGGAAACATACAGCCCTCTCTCTCTATTTTGATAAAATCCTCCAGCGTGCTGGGGTGGGAGCATGTGAAGCATACCTTGAGTGCTCCTTCTTACCCCCAGGAATTCAAGGGACCCCTAGAGCCAGTCCCAAGCTCACTCTTCCTCACATGTCACCTGGCATTAGTACCAAGGGCTTTCCAGCAGGGAGGAAACTCTTCCTCTCTCACCTGATATAGATCCCCTATTATTGATGGTGATCGTTTCTGTAAGCACACAGGACATGCTGCAGACCAGCAGCAGGTAATGGCATGAGTTTGAAAAGCTCTCCCAGGGTCCAGAGATGACCATGAAGAAAGAAACTCAATCAACCATAGAATCACAGAATGATTTAAGTTGGAAAAGACTTCCAAGGTCACTGAGTCCAACCATTAACTTAACTGTACCGAGCCCACCCTGCTAACCTTTTCAACTGCAAAGCATTTGGGAGGGTCGATTGAGGTTTCTGTGTTCTTGCTTAGAGATCTCAGTTTGACAGAGCATTTCCAACAAAACCCACCCTGAGAGAAATGTTCCCACTTGGCATTTGAGGGCTACACCTGTACTGGCAGCAGGATGAGTAGAGGCCAGGCAGAAGGAGCAATCCCTGGCTCTGTTGTGTCAAGGAGGAAAAGCACCAAGATACCCATGAAATATTAAAGGCCTGACCCTGCCCCACATTCACCAGCTGCAAAGGAATCCTTCTCTATTTATCCATCTATTTATCTGTATTTAACCTGGGAAGGAACTTCTTCCCAGGGAGGGTACCGGAGCACTGGAACAGGCTGCCCCGGGAGGTTGTGGAGTCTCCTTCTCTGCAGATGTTCCAGACCTGCCTGGATGTGTTCCTGTGGGACTTGGTCTGGGTGATCCTGCTGTGGCAGAGGGATTGGACTGGATGATCTTTCGAGGTCCCTTCTGATCCCTAAGGATTCTATGATTCTATGATCCCTGTGCAAACAGAAGCCAGTTCACTCTCCAAATACACCTTGCAGATTCTATTACAAACACTTGTGGGATAAACAATTGGTTATAATTAAAGCCATATACCACAGGGATAGGGTCCATCTTCCTCTCTTTCCAAACACTCAGGTCCACAGCAGAGTACCATCTGAAGGAAAGGCACCGGAAGCTTGACGTAGTTGGCCTTATCTTTGCTGTGCAGGACTGGGTAACTTCACTTTTGTAAGCTAACACCCAGGTCTTATTCTTCCTTGAGAATCTATGTCCGTACAGTTTGACAGATAAGCTGCTGCGTTTGCAGGTGATAATTTGCTCACCAAGTGTGACAATGCACATTCGTGTCTTAAATTCCACCCACAGATTATTAAAATACTGGTTTTGTGCCCCATCAGTCTGAATGCCCAACGTCCCAGCTTGCTGTTCTGTACCTTATCTCCTGCCAGATTAGAGTGGGTACATTAAGATTTAAGGAACAGAGTAGAGCAGGTTATGCAGTGACCCTCATTAGCTAATAACAGCCTTCCTGAGGTTGTATTTAATAGCTGTCACAATGTTTATCCTCTCCAAGTTATTGAAGCCTTTTTCAAAAAGCCCTCCTTTGTGTTTTTGGCATTTACAGCATCTTGAGGCAGGGAGTTCCCCTGCTCAGTGCTGCACCCTGTGAAAATAATATTTTCTTTTCTTTGTTTGAAATTTAAGACCATGGTTTGGCAGTTCAGGCAGTGAAAGAAGAAGCAGCAGTGGGAACTCACTGGAGGAGGTACTGGCCCTGATTAAACCATACTGTTCAAGAGGGCGCAGAGGTGCAACGCTGGGCTGGAAGTTAGGTGGCTCAGTGACTGGCACCATGGAACTGCTGCTTCTAGTTGCTTAGGTAGCTTGATGTAGAGCTTTGTGCTCATACATCTCCATAAACCAGCACTGCAACCAGGAGAAGTCCTCCTGTTCTTCTCACTGCTACCCACAACTTCTGCTCTGGTGCCACCATGCCTTGGGGCCAGTGGCTGTAGAACAAATCAAATCGGTTGAAATGGCATTTTGTTGGTGTTTCCTGGATGGTTTCAGACCAGTTTACTTCCAAGTCCCAGATGACTACAGAGCTAAGCAAAACTTGCTCCTATTGATGGCTATGCCAAGGTCAGGAAAAGGCAGAGCTGGTTTTTTTAGCGGCATCCATGACTGCAGCTAGCTGACATCAGGCTTGGAAACACAGCTCTGGACTCATGGGCACCGTCCTCGTGGTGGTGTGCCCTTTGACCACAGAGCAGCTTAACTCACAACCTCTTGGATCACCCCACTGAGACAAATACACCAGTGCTGCCAGCAGCGTGTTGGACGCTGTCCTGACAGACACCCGCGCCAAGTAGAGGCTCCCGCTGCTTCTCTCCCAATGGCCCTCTATCTGAAAGAGCTTTTGCTCAGATCTTCATGACTGCGTTTTGAGCAGTTAATATACTTATTAGGAAGTAACTGCTCTTCATTGGCACTGAATGAACCTCTTTGCCTGGCTGAGACTTGGGAATGTAACATGTCATTTGCAAAGCTGTCCCGAGAGAGCACAGGCAGATTACAAAAATATGTCTTGTATTCAGTCCATTTAAATGAGTAAGATGACAGCAGCAGGATTACACGCTGAATTTACATGCCAAATGGTCACACTTAGGAACCTGACAAATTGCTTTGGAAAATGAAATAGTATTACCTGAGAGCAGGGGCAGTGCCAAGTGCTCACGGTTAGGAGAAACAGAGGAGGAGAAGGAAAACTACATCACTGAGATAACCTTATCTACTTCAAATAAATTGCGTAGCTTTAAGAATGGTGGTTTACAGGTATATGGGGCACAGTGCCTCTGCTGCAGGTGAGCCAACTCCCAGCTTTCAGATACCCAAAGCAAACAGGTACAGTCATTCCTACTTCAATTTTGTCCATTGACCTGGATTTAGGTTTCATAAGCAGGGGGATCTGTTTGCTCAGTTGTTCCCTTAAAAACAACCCTCTCTTTATGGTTGAAATGTGTGATCCAGCCCATGCACAAATAAAACAACATCCCACCTATTGCTTCACGTGGCTGAAATACACCCTCACGCTCTGGGTGCACAGCCCACGCCGGGCCTGCAGTAATTCAATCTACACCTTCTTTCGGGATGAAATATGCCATGTGATGTTATCAGCCTGGAATAACACCAGTGACACCGTGTATCTAATCTCCACACATTTCTTGTCGGAAAACAAAACCTAGCAACTGCCCATCCCCAGTTAGGAAAACAGGCACCGAATAGCAGGGGATCCGGAGCCACCACCACCGTCCTGACATTTGTTTCCAAGAAAAATGGTTGCAAGTTAAAAGCAAAGGTTAACAAAGTCAGACGCTTGACTTTGCTAAGATTTTGGTCCTGGGCCTTTGTCCTTTTTCACAAAAAGTCCAACTCTGATCTCATTCATAGGAATTTGCACCCATGTAGCTTCCCCAGCTTGGTTTGAATTGCCCCAGTTATTATGGAAATGAGAACAGGGTCAGGATAAGGGAAAAGACCGATGGTTCAAACAAAGGGCTGGTGAAATGTCAAAGCTCTGCCCTGGTTTTTCAATGTAGGTTAACTGCAGGGCGGAAAGGCTTCCCCAATTCCTCCAGCCGGCGGTGGAACTTTCTGAGCGATGCTGTTGCGTTCAGAAAGCCGAACAAATGAAAATGAAGATATTTATTTACGAAGCACCTCCAAGAGCTGACGTGATTGACAGTGTTGTACAGAAAGGTGCCAACTCATGAATCAACTGAGTTTCCTCGCTACACTCAAGTTCAGAGTCTGGAGAAAAGCGCCAAGGGAGGTTGGAGCTTGCTGGGGCAACAGCTCCCTCTAATGATGTTGGAAGTCAGTCTCAAGGAAAGAGAGATCCTTGCTTCAGTTTACCGATCGTGTCAGAAGATCCAAGAGCAACAGCTCTCTTCCCAGTAATCTGGCACCCAGATGGAGCTGGCATCTCCCTGTGCTTGTCATTCTTTACTGACAAGCAGCAATAAACAGTATTTTAACAGGAGGAACAGATTAGGGCTTGAACTGCTGTAATCACACACAGGCTTTTTTTTTTCACTGAATCCCTCGCAGCTCAAGCTGACTCTTTCAGTTGTTGATGGAAGCAACCCCTTTACCTACACAGAGAAAATTAACATTGTGTAGCAATACAGAGCCATGCTGCCTGTGCAGTGAAAGACAAGGCAAGTGCTACTGGGTTTCTCTTAAGAGGTGGAGACTGCATAGGTCTGAGAGGAGCCTTTCTGACCAGGCTGTGCTGGCTTTTGACCCAGCCGCCTGCCACTGTTCCATCCTGTTTTCCTTCCACTGAGCTCTGCCTGCCTGGTGGAACGCTTTCATGTCTGATCTTGCCTGTACTAAAATCAGAAAGAGTTTTTCAGGTGGTCACAGGGAGACTAGGGCTAACAACAGTGCTTGATTCACAAGCCCCACATAACCTACCACAAAGCTCACTGGTTTCTAGTCATTGCTTCATGAATGTCTTTGCGTGGGTTACAAGGATTGTTTTTAAAAATCTTTTGAACTCTGCCCTCTGGAGCTGTCAAGGTTCACGACCGGACAACACTGGTTGCTTTCAAAGTTAGTGAGTTCCTTATGGTGACCAGTAATCACTTAGGTGATGTGAGATCAGGGTGCACACCTGTAGGAGCTCGGTTAAGATGACTAAGTCAAGAGACTATTCTCCTTATCTTTTGTCCTCAGTCATCCAGTCAACAGCCACTGCACTCTGTAGTCTGATGCTGAAAGCAACCTGAGCTTCTTTTGGACTGCACTGCTGTAGGGTACGTAGGGCCTTTAACTCAAGACCAAAGTGGAAGGCAAATGCTGCAGCTCTGATCTGGCAGAGCATCACATTCACTCACATCCTTTGAGCACTGGCATGTCACACCCCAAGTGCAGTGGAGACCACCCTCTACTCCCAGCTATGGCTTATTCTGTAGTCTGCCCGAAACAACAAGCTTTCCCACCTGCTTTGCTTCCTGAGCAATTGCTGCCTGCCATGAAGAATTATTAAATTAAAAGAAATGAAAAGTGGTCTCGTGAAGAGCCCATGTCCTCTGCCTTGGGCCAAACCAACTAATAGTCTCGTCTGTCTAGAAACTGCAGGAATGGACTTTAATTAGAATCAGTAAATTGAACGCAGAGGAATTAAGAGCATGGGCAGCGATAAACGCTTGTTGCTAAGAGGTGTAGGAACTTCTTCCAATTTAAGTGCCTTTTTTTTACTTAATTTGCTGTGTGAATGATTTTTCCATCTTTGCAAAAATATGATTAACGATTAAAAGCACAAATCATCCTTCCCAACTGTAGATAGGTCTAAAGCGATATTTGAGCATCTGTAGGAAGTCACTGGCCCATTTTTCTAAAGGATTTCGTGCCAGGAAACTGCAGTGTGAAATGTCCAGGTTTTTAAGTGTCTAAACAGGATGTCCAAGTATTTCAGCTAGTTAATGAAATCAGCATTAAAGTGCTATAGCACCAGCTTGATTCACCTGCTTTCCAGCTTTATGTCGCCTGCTAGGGCTTGCCTCTGGAAACTGGCATCAGCCTTATATAGATCAGTGCTTGGTACTGCAGACTGCAAAGGAGGGAAGGGGGTTTTGACAAATTGTGCAGCAAAACCTGGAAAATGCAAGGTCAGGCTACGTGGAAGTGGTCCTTTCTGCTTTTCACATCAGTGCATCCTAGCAAATGTGCTCACATGCCTCGTGCAGCACAGCTGATGGCATGTTTACCTTGTATGCTGTCCAGGAAATAGGACGCAGCTGTGGTGAGCATCAATGCAGAGAAGACTCCTGTGGGGAAGGCAGAAGAGTCAACAACCTATGGCTGTCCCTAACAAATGGCAGGACTCTCAGCAGGCACAGCTATAGGGGCAAGAGGAAAGTGAGAACAAACAGTGAGAAGAGAATGTAAATACCAAGCAGTAGAAGTGTAAAGGCAAACTGGTTTCCACAAGCTGTGTTTTGACTGGAGTTCGAGAGGCAAGGCAACGTGTACCTTGAAGCAATCACATTATCACACAGAGCATCCAAACACACAACCCACAACTATTGCAGTTATTCTGAATCATTCAGCTCAGAAATTCAGCTCCCTGTTTTACAGGAGAAGGTTTGTGCGGAGGTGGCAGTTGTGCAAGGCTTGTCACCATTACTGATGGCATTTGCTTTATCCCATTGGACATACTTCATATTGGGCAGTTTTGCATCCACTGTGGAGCTGCAGTGCACCAATACTACCCTTGCCTTGTTGAGAGCACAGTGTGCGTGAGCCTCCCTTCTTCTCTCTTAACTGGAGGGAGCACACAGTGAATCTCATAATGCACTTTGTTCACTGACTCTAACCAGCAGGGTCCTGCACACTGCCTAGCACTGGTACTAACTTTTCAGTTCCAGAGGAGAAAGTATGACACGATGTGCATCTTCTTGAAAGATCTGTGTGTTTTTCCTGCCTTGTGTTGGGTGGTTTTCTGTGAGGACACCACCTTCCCAAAGTGTCCTGTGGGCTAGATTTGAGTTTAGTCCACCCAAGAGACTGCCTGAGATGGAGCCAGCAATAGCTGTGCACATCAGCAGCTTCATAGGGATTTACCCTATGAGCAGGCCCATACACCTGTGCTATAAGCAGAGCAATAAGCCACCACCTAGAAGGGGAAGCCACATGACCATGGGCACAGCATCAGACCATCCCAGACGAGGGAGGAAAGCAGGCCAGCACAGCACTTGGGATGGCAGATGCTCACAAAAAGGAGAGCCACAAGATATGAAAATGCAAGGTGTCAGGTTTTACTGTCCAAAATAAAGGCTGTTGGGACAAGGAGTGGAGGTGATTTCCTTTTGCTGGGGTGCAATAACCAATAACCACAGGGGTCAGCACTGCTGACTGTTTGCTGTCACTGAAGTGAGAGTGATGCCCTTGACAGGCTGTGGAGCTGGGTCTGCTGTAGTAACAAACCTTCTCGTGTTTGTGAATGCTTTTAACAGCCTAGCCCAGCAATGCCAAATCACTTGTCCAGCATTACTGTAGACAAAATAAAATAGGTCTAGCAAGATAAGCATATCCTGGAAAGCTGGGATTTTCCAGCAGAGAGGGCCAAGTCTCTGTTGGTGGCAATTGGCACTGTTGCGCTCAACTCCACGGACAGGTGCCAAATAGCCATAGCAGAGATTTTGGCCGGGTGCAGCAGTCATAATAAATTACACTGTGAAGCCTTTTGTGCACTTCACTTAAAGTACTACAGCCTAGCCAGCCCCTCCGAAGCACTCCACAAGTATGGGATTCTGCTTATCAGCACAATGAGCCAGCAAAAGTCCATCAGGAAGGTTCACCAGCACCCTCAGTAGTGTGAAAACAGCAACCATTTCACTCGCAGTGAGGAAAAGCCCCAACCACCTTTCCAGAAGGCTCCCATCAGTCCAGCTCCATCAAGCCCAGGGGAAGGAACCACAGTAGTTGGACCAGACACCATGGGGAGGAAGGTTGGCAAAATGACTGCGACCACAACTGAGGACAATAGAATTATGAGTGGCTTTTGTTCTTCTGGCTGCAAACTCCAAGGGTTCCCAGACAGTCATCCTCATCCTCTTCCAGCCTCCTGGGAAATTGGTGTTTGCAGAGACACAATAATGACTGTGATTCACAAGCAGGTCCAGGGCTGTGAGACCTTTGAGAAGCAGCAGCGCTTACTGTGGTGTGTGGCATGGGGACTGATGTGTTGAAGTAGTCACGCTGCTTTGCTCACTCATTGTTAGAGTGGCCTCCTCCTGATCTGGCGTCACTCAGATGTCTCCTATGCCCACACCCTGACTAAGCTAAATGGCTTCTTGCACTAAACTCTCTGGAGCTGGACTTTATAAAATCATCAGATTCCCACAGATGTTTGGCTTGGGAGTCCTGGGCTGGCCTGTCCCAGTGTTAAATAAACAGGTTAAATCAACAGGTTAAACAGACATGCAGGGCAGCGTGAATATTGCCCCAGCCTGGCTGTAGCCGTCAGCTGCTGCTGGCGCTGCCTGGGAGTCTGAGAAGTGGGTAGGGAGGCAGCAGGAGTTAGGCTGGTCAGTGTTTGACCATTTGTTGTTCTCCCTGCTAGATAGAACCTAAACTGGATGGTGCTGAAGAGCACACAAATGAGGTGAAGATGAGCCCTCAGGTGGTTGAAGCTTGAAGGCCTTCCAGTAGTTTGTTCCTCAAAAACCCGTATTCAGCATCCTGAGGACAAGCAATAGCTGAGTGTTTCTCAGAACTCATGTGTGCCTGGTGACATCCTCAGCTGCCTACCTGCTTTCAGCCAGCAGCCAGTGGAGGCTGAGCCTCCATGCAGGAAAATCCCAGTGTGATTTTCTTTAATTAATCTCTGCAGGAAGCCAAAGGCCATTTCAGCCCCTGAAACGAGATCATTAGCTGGCAACCCAAACTTCACAGAAAGAGGCATCACGACAGTCAGTAATGAAAACAAGAATCAAAAACAAAACACTGTGAGCATTTTTATTGCCACTGGAGCCACCGGCCTCCACAGAGCGTACGCAGAGCTGTCAGCAGTGCTTCTCCTCATTTGGGACCCAGTCAAAACAAAGCTCCAAGTCAAATTTCTTGCCTGACCATCACATCAAGTTTCAGTTTCATTCTCAGTCATGGTCTGCCACGGATTACATTATGAAATTCATTAGGGAAAAGAAGATGGTGCTGAGTGGTGCCATTGCAGAATGGCCAGCAGCAACCAGAGAAAAGCTGCCCTTTAGAGGCTGGTGTAATCCCACCAGGAAAGGCTGAGGGAGCTGGGTCTCTTGAGCTTGAAGAAGAAGAGGCTGAGGGGGGACCTCATTCATGTCTATAAATATGGGAGGGGTGGGTGTCAGGAGGATGGAGTCAGGCTCTTCTCAAGGTCGTCTAGTGATAGGACAAGGGACACTGGGTGCCAGCTGGAACAGAGGAGGTTCCATATCAATATCAGCAGGAACTTCTTCCCAGGGAGGGTACTGGAGCATTGGAACAGGCTGCCCAGGGGGGTTGTGGAGTCTCCTTCTCTGAAGACGCTCAAGACTCTCCTGGATCTGTTCCTGTGCGACTTGGTCTGGATGATCCTGCTGTGGCATTGGGATTGGACTAGATGATCCCTTCCGATCCCTAATGATTCTATGATTCTACAAGTATAGCCAAGCAGGGACATGAGATGCTCTGACAGGTCACAGGGTGACTTGTTAAAAAGGAAGGTTAGATATTTTGTGTGTCATAGTGAGGGAAAACATACCCAAAAGCCACAAGGAAATGAAAAAGAGGAGAGACAACTCCATGGAAAAGGTTTTCCTGAGGTAGCTATAAGGGAAGAACTCAGTGGCTTCTTTTATTGGTATTAATGATTTTCATTAGGAAGCATGTCATCTCTCACCACCCAGTTCACCTCGCTGCCATGAAGTGGTTCATTTCTTGTTCTCACAGGAGTGGTGACGTTAGAGCAATGATAGAAATAAACGGATAGAATGTGTGTTCAGGTTTGTTCAGAAAGCTTTAGATGGAAGACCTTCACCACGGACTATCTCACATGTTAGCAGCAACGTGAACAAGAAAACAGATAGAAAGATCTCAAAGGAAGCCTCGTTCCACTCCGCAGAGTGGTTGTGATTGAGCACAGGTAGCTTTCCCAAGGCGATGGCTTTCTTTGTGGCACTGTTTTGAACAGTTTCCCACAGACTGCAGCCACCATGCCGGAAAGTTTGAAACTGTAGGATGGGGACTCTGAACTGGCAGCACAAAGGGGCACAAAGCCTGCGCTGGTCCTGAGCGCCTTGGATAAGAGCACAGTGCAATTCTCACAAACCACAACTGACAAGGTGCACTGGGAGATTGGAGGGAACTTGTTTCTTCTGTTAGTAACCACAGGAGTTTCTTGTGGTTGCTAGTTCTGAGAATAGGAAGCTGGACAAGCCGTAGGTGCGGGAGATTCTCGCTGCCTCTGGGGTTACCCACCCAGCCAGAGCTCAACTGATTAGGAGAGTATCGGAGTTACATAATGACATTTTGGGCTGTTTTACTGTAAAGATGTGGGGGGCCTCTTTGAGGCAAAGGATGGGGGTTGCGGATAGCAAAGCCACAAGAAATCGAACGTAAGTGGGAGAACAATTGAACAAATAAATGTAATATATAGTGCACAACCAACCAACACAGTTATTTGTACAAGTACAGCGCAGCGAGGCAGTGCCTGAAACCTGTGGGATCTGTCAGTGCATTTAGACTGGGAGTTCTGCTTTTCAGATGCCTGTGAAATCGCTTGGGAACCATCCCTATTGTAGGATGTTCTTAGGATGACAGTTTGAGATGTTTTGTTCTCTGGTCTCCATCAGCTACCAAGAGTGTGTGGTTATTAGCCCAGTCGTAGCTATCTGTGCTCTGCATGCCTGCGTTTACTCGCAGGGATAACATTTCCAATGTCCCCATGTGTGTTCAAGAACACAACATCATATTCACAACTTTCCACAATACTTCAGTGGGTACTAATGGATTATTCCAGTGCTTTGTCATTAGAGGAGGCATCAGCCACCTCTAAATCCTTTTCAGATGGGTGCCCTGTGCAGGATGCACACATCAAAAGCCACCAAATTCAAGTTTTATGAGGCCAACATGTGTCATGAGGCATTTCCACCTCTCACAGTTGAGTTACTGCACATCATTTTCACAGCAAGGCTGTGATAGAGCTCAGATGGTTTTGCAGACACAGTCATTTTCTGTGAGGAAGAACCACAAGCAGCTGACCAGAAAAATGACCGTGAGAGATGAAACCACCTGAAAACAGGTCAGAGGAGAGTCAGTCTTCAGACCAGTTCCTGCCTCCTGAGAACAAAATCAGCAGTAGTTTTAGCAGCAGAGGTTTCTTTTTATTTAAGTGGGGATTTATTTTGAAAACAACTTGATTTCCAAACGAACACAGGCTCCATACAAGCAGGGGATAACTTCTCCACTGTGTTTCTTTCCTGTTAGGTTTTTTTATCCATAATGAAATGTAAGTTTCCTCCTACATAGAGATGTGTATGGATTTCAGACGGCAACATGCCTCAGGCACTATCAACTCATATCGACACGGGGGGAAACCATCTTTGTCTCAATGGATGTGGGGAAAATAAGAGCAAAGCTGCAACTGTTTGGATGTTTTCTGCCTTAATGCCTCGAGAGACAAACCATTTCTCCTCTCAGCTCTCCAGCTATTGAAGAGATTTCCCTGACACATTCTACAATGATTTATTGTAGGTCAGAGGGCAATTGCAAGAGAGAAAGATCAATCATACAGGAAGAGATAAGTTTTTCCCTTGATCTTTTTTTTCTTCTCCTATTTTTGCTTTTAGTGAACAGCTTCACTTGTAGGACTTTATCAATTATTTCAGGATTGTGATTTCTTTAGTGAGGTAGGTTCCTGCCTCTGTTTCAAACATTCAGCCATTGCACTGGTGCAGACTGTTCAGCTGAGATGTTGGTGGAAAGAAGGTATTTTTACTGACTGCAAAAGCTCTGTGAGTGAAGAGAAAAACAGAAATGAGGCTGTAGCATTTTGAAACACAGCACAGCGGTGTTCTCACAGTGCCGCACACTTTGATCCCATACATGCCACACCAGTGCATAGAATCATAGGTTCATGGAAACACAGAGCCACAGAATCATAGAAACACAGAGCCATAGAATCATGGAAACAGAGAACCATAAAATCATAGAAAGACAGAACCATAGAATCATAGAAACACAAAGCCATAGAATCTTAGAATCATAGAATCATAGAATCATAGAATCATAGAATCATAGAATCATAGAATCATAGAATCATAGTAGGGGTTGCAAGGGACCTCTGGAGATCATCTAGTCCGTCTGTTTCATCTTGATTGTTATCACAGCCAGGCCCAAGGTCTGCAGAAATGTTCAGACATTTCCATGAGGAGCTATGAGATGGGGTTTTTTTAGCTCTGCACATTAGACATAGAAATCATTTAAGTGCAATAGACTGAGTAAAGTGCAATAGACTGAGCAAAGACATTACATTCACATACAAATTCACTGCATTCACTACTCAAATGTTTCCATTCTCCCTACTATTAATGAAGAATATTGTCCTTTCACTCCTCAGGGAATTAGTCATGCCGATCCTATCGCCTGTCAGAAGAATAGCATGGCTGATGCCTCTCACCATATCCAAAACTTCCTTACCTGGTACTTCACACTTATCATGCTAGCACACTGCAAGAGTGAAGACATAGGGAGCACAACGGTTTTGCATTCATTGCACTAACCACAACATTTGGGATTGCTTTTATTAGCCAGATATTATCTGCATCGCCGTAGTATCTACATGTCCCAGCACGAACACAACTGTAGATGAGCTCTGCAAGAGCCAGAACCTCTTCCAAACTGTTTTGAAGTCAAGTCCACAGAAGATCTGTGGCATAAGAGCTGCTGTAGTAGCTGGTAAGTGATTCAGCTACAGTTGTGACCTGCAAGCAGTAGGAGCCACACCGGATTGTGTGACTGGTTCTAGCAGTCATCCAAGTCTGACTACTGGTGTTGCTCCTGGCTGTGGTTCTTCTCCCTCTTTCCACACATCAGACAGCTGATGCTATACTCTTCCTGGCAAAGTCCAGGAGATAAAGTGGAGGGCGTGCAAAGCAAGGTCTGGATACTCTGGTCTGGATGCACTTACTCAGACAAGGGTGAATGGTGAACTTTATTATGTCTGAGAACCAAGAGGAATGAGCTTCAGCACGAACCTGGAGCCAGCCTCAAACTCACCTCCCAGACCCATAGAGAAGCCTCTTCACCTTTGGCCCATACAACACTCAGGCTAAGCAAGCCAGAAAGAAGTCCATCCCTTTCATCCAGATCAATGCATAGGCCTGAGTGTGTTTAATGCACCAAAATCTCCTTTTTAGGTGCAGTGGCATAAAAGTTGCCACTATTTTTGCCCTAGATAACGTCTGGCACATAGCTCTCAGTTTGGGCAACATGCAACATGGAATGAAATCACTTCCTCACCAAAGGTAAAAGCAACTCATAGAATCCACTTTGGCAAACTGGGCAGCTTCTACAGAGCCCAAAGTGCCTCTTGAATGCAAAAGTTGCTTATATCAGGTGCATATAGACATGAGCACATCTCCACAAACTCAGGGGACAGCTGGACAACACCATGTATGTGATCTTTAGGGTTGTTCCAGCTGGCACCCAGTGCCCCTTGTCCTATCACCAGATGACCTTGAGAAGAGCCTGGCTCCATCCTCCTGACACCCACCCCTCACATATTTATAGACATGAATGAGGTCCCCCCTCAGCCTCCTCTACTCCAAGCTCAAGAGACCCAGCTCCCTCAGCCTTTCTTCATCAGGGAGTTCTTCTACTTCCTTCTGCATCTTCGTTGCCCTACGCTGACACATACACACACACACACCCCCAGCAGTTGTGTGTTCTTGTAGAACTGAGGGGCCCAGAACTGCACACAATACTCCAGATACACTTACTAGTGCAGAGTAGAGAGGGAGAAGAACCTCCCTTGGTCAGCTAACCACCGCCCTTCTGATCCCCCCAGGATGCTCTTTGTCGTCTTGGCCACCAGAGCACATTGCTGGCTCAGAGTCATCCTGCTGTCCACTAGGACCCCCAGGCCCCTTTCTCCTACACTGCTCTCTAACAGGTCAGCCCCCAACCTATCCTGGTACCTGGGGTTGTTCCTTACACATTCCTTTCTGCCCAATTGGACAAGATTTATGTCTCTCAAGGTGGAGTGACAGTATAACTCGCTTGGATAGATCCCCGACTGGGAGTCAGATCTCACCCTGAACTTCTGCATTGACGTGTAACAGATTGTCACAGAGATGCACTGCCTGGCAGCTCAGATCCAGATACCGACACTGCAAACACCTGAATGTAGAACACATGGAATCCTCCATTACAAGCTTCTCTCATTCAAGTCTTGGCAAACCATGACAACGCAGAGAACAGCAACCTAAGAAAGGAAGGCCATATGAACACTCATTTCCCTCCTGTCCCTCCCTAAATATCAAGAATTATATCTTACTAAAGGCTAGGGAAGATTGAACCAGCAATCATTACTGCTCTTTGTATTTCTTGTACAAGATGGAAAAGGCATCTCATTAATTGCTGTTGTAAAACATCCACCACTCAGCTTGCAGCCACTGCTCTTGGTGTCTTATTTTGTTCATGATAAATCATAATAGCCTTCCAGGAATGTTTCTTATTACTAGATTTGTTTTTTTGTCTGCCGGAAAACAGCTGAGTAAATAATTTATCCTCTCAGAATTTCAGTAATGAAATAAATTATTCAACATCAACTGGTACAGGAATTACTTTTTCCATGTTCTTCAGTTCTCTTCCGAAAGCTAGCTCCCTCCTAAAGCCTCCTGAGTCAGTTACATGATTTACCAGCCATCCAGCTTCACTGGCGTTGCTCTAGCACTTGAACCTTTGAACCCTGTTTTCCCCAGACTATTTATATAGCAGTAACAGGTTTGTGACCGATTAGTCAACCCTATTTGTAGAATGAAGTTGTTTCTCTCTGCTCCTGTTTTTTGCGGCGTGTGAAGAAAAGCACCTGAGTCGTTTGCTCAACCTGGGCATGTGGGCCACCCTAGCACGAGTCGCCACATTCAGCTACATCCCCCACCATCAGGGTGGAACTCAGCTGCCAATGAAGTCTGAAGCCCAAACTTTTACCCCAGATATCCCTGAACCCAGTGGAAGTTAAACAGATCACGCTGCAGACAAACTAAACTGTTAGATTCCAGCTATGGTTGAAGGCCACATCCCACATCTGTGGAGATGCAGTATTTAACCACAGTTATCCGGGTGGGGTTTATTTCTTCCTGCTATCCAGACACCACATCAATCATGCATTAACAGCAGGTGCAGCAAAACTGGGTTAAAGTTTGTCCACTCCATCCGTGGTCATAATCTCCTGAAGATGCTGGTGCTGCCTCCATCCATGATCATAATCTCCTGAAGATGCTGGTGCTGCAGCTCTTCCATTGCGCAGTGTTTGGGATGCAGAAAGAATCTGGCGACACACCTGTGGTGATAACAGCTGTTTCCCTTCTCGGATGATTAGTGACGTGAAAAATAAGGGAAAATTTGTAAAGACAGCATTGTAGCGTGTTTCCCCTTTATCATAGAACCGCATCAGGTAGCCTGTGCTCAAACCTCATGGCCAATGGCAAGCGAGGAGAGCAAGGAGCCAGGCTAGTCACATAGTCCAAGAGGAACCCCTACTGATCACTGCAGGGATTGCAGTGGCTACTGAGGCATAATCGGGGAGCTTTTTCACCCAGCCAGGCAGAGAAATAGAGACAGAAATAGAGAAGACTTTAAAGTAATTGAAGAATGAAAAATGGAAACGGATTCAGTCAAATATGGCTTTAACTTCAGCTGGTTTGCAGAGGGTATTTCAACAACTGAGAAGGCTGAAAATGGTTTTGTCCAAGTGCATTGCTTTATATGATGAGAAGACACGTATGCATTCATGGTGCAGCTTCATTTACCATCACTAGCTACCCAAAGTAAGCATCACTTTTCAGATGCACACGATGCATTGAAATATTGGCATGAACTTGTATATAATGATTTTATTTCCTTGTCGCTTGTTCTGTCTTTCCCTTTCCACCCTCCTCCTCCAAAAGGAGGTTCAACTGTGTTTGCATTTCTAGCTCCCAAGAACAAAAGTTGCCCAAGATGATGAATTAAATTGTTGTCACAGAGGAGAAGGTGGTTTGGGTTCCATTTCACCAGGCACAGCTTCCCCATAGGGCCATACACAGACTGACTTTTACCTGAGGAACCTACCTGTCCAGTCCACAGATCCTGCAGCCACTGAGCAAAGCAGGTGGATGGACTGGAACCAGTGGATGTTCCTCTGTCTCCTCCACTTCTCACATGGTCTTCATTGCTGCACAGCTTTACAATCGAGATGCATTGTCTTGCATGTGAACTTACTTACTTACAACCCGTTCTGTCTAAAATTGATTGTTTGAACAAATCAACTCATGGTGTAAATCATACCGCTGTCTGCTGCCTAAAGGAGTATTGATGCAGTGTAAAGTTTAGAAACAGACAGCAGGAGACTGTAGTGATAAGAGCCAGGGGATCTTTTATAAACACAGTCAGAGTTTATTCTACGTCTGGCACAACAGTTTCATCAGCTTTAGAGTATTGGTGCCAGTCAGTGCATAAATAATACAGTGTCCAGTTCTGGGCCCCTCAGTTCCAGAAGGACACAGAGCTGCTGGAGGGTGTCCAGAGTAGAGCAATGAAGAGGATGAAAGAAGTAGAGCAGCTCCCTGATGAGGAAAGGCTGAGGGAGCTGGGTCTCTTGAGCTTGGAGAAGAGGAGGCTAAAGGGTGACCTCATTCATGTCTATAAATATGTGAGGGGTGGGTGTCAGGAGGATGGAGCCAGGCTCTTCTCAAGGTCATCTGGTGATAGGACAAGGGGCACTGGGTGCCAGCTGCAACAGAGGAGGTTCCCTATCAATATCAGAAGGAACTTCTTCCCAGTGAGGGTACTGGAGCACTGGAACAGGCTGCCCAGGGGGATTGTAGAGTCTCCTTCTGTGGAGACATTTGAGACCTGTTTGAATCTGTTCCTGTGTGACTTGGTCTGGGTGATCCTGCTGTGGCAGGGGGATTGGACTGGATGATCTTTTAAAGTCCCTTCTGATCCCAAATTTTTCTATGATTCTCCTGCTAAATAACCAAAGCTGGTAACAACAGATGAGGAGAAGGTATTCTGCAACTTCTTGCCTTATTCTTCACTTATCACTTCTCACATCTCCCAAGCTGATGGACTGTAAGGGAAGGTTATGTTCATGACCACCTGAGGAACCTGAGGTCAATGGGAACTGATAAGGTGCATTCCAGAGTCCTGAGGGGATTGTCTGAGGTGTTTGCCAAGCTACTCTCCATGATATTTGAAAAGTCTAAGCAGCCATATGAAGTTCCTGGTGAGAAGAAATATTGCACCCGTTTTTAGGAGGGGTAGAAAGATGGACCCTGGGAACTACTGATCTGTCAACTTCACCTCTGTGCCTCACAGGATCATGAAACAAATCTTCCCCCAATCTATGCTAAGGCACATGTCATCATGGTTTAGGTGGGAAGGGACCTTAAAGACCATTTAGTTTGAACCCTTCTGCCATGTACAAGGACATGTCCCACCTGGAGAACAAGGAGTTGACTCAAGACAGGCAGCATGGCTTCAGTCAAGTCATGCCTGACCAACCCAGTGGTGCTGTATGATGCAATGACTGCATTGGTGGACAGAGGAAGAGACATCATCTATCTGATCTTCTATAAAGCCTCTGACACATCCCCCTTGAAATTTCACTGGTGAATTTTCTATAACAATACCCTGTAGTGCTACTGCTCACGTATCACAGCCCCACACGATGCTGAAAGCTGTGGTCCCTTTCTGATCTGGCTTTGTAATCCATTAGAAGTAATCAGCTTACCTTCTCCAGCTCAGTGTCACACATCTATAAAGCAGATATTTGTCTACTTTAACTTCAACTATTCCCGGGGACAGAATTTCCATGTTTCACCCCACCTGAATCCCAGTCAAGTGTGGCTTCCTAAACCTGCATCCTCCAGCCTCTTGGGCCATCACTGGAGAGGAAGAGCAGCCTGTTTCCCACTCACTACTACCCAACCATGACAGTCAAAGTAGTAACTCCCTTTTGTTGATGCTACAGCTACAGAGAGACATCTGCTAGAGGTGTCTGCCAGATCTAGCAGAGGTTAAGGCCAGTAAAGAAAAGGTAAAAAACAGGACAGTGAAAAATGTAATTTTCATTTCAGAGGGCATCTGCCCTAGGCAAGAACATGCTTCACTGAGGCACAGCAAAGTGCTGAAGACAAGGGGATGAGCTGCACAGACTCGGGGCTCACCTCATGGAGATGATGAAGGAAGTAGAGCACCTCCCTTATGGAGAAAGGCTGAGGCAGCTGGGTCACTTGAGCTTGGAGAAGAGGAGGCTGAGGGGTGACCTCATTAATGTCTATAAATATGTGAGGGGTGGGTGTCAGGAGGATGGAGCCAGGCTCTTCTCAAGGTCCTCTGGTGCTAGGACAAGAGGCACTGGGTGCCAGTTGGAACAGAGGAGGTTCCATATCAATATCAGAAGGAACTTCTTCCCAGGGAGGGCACCGGAGCACTGGAACAGGCTGCCCAGGGAGGTGGTGAAGTCTCCTTCTCTGGAGACGTTCCAGACCCGCCTGGATGTGTTCCTGTGCGACTTGGTCTGGGTGATCCTGCTGTGGCAGGGGGATTGAACTGGATGATCTTTTGAGGTCCCTTCCAATCCCTAATGATTCTATGATCCTATGCTTCATATGGCCAGAGTGTAGTGGGAAGTAAAAGTGCCACTGTCACCAATAAACTGCTTTTCTTTGCCCCTTGCCAGTACTGAACTACAAAAAATCAACGCTGGAAAGAACAGGATGGCTCTGGCCACTCAGCTGTGTCAGCAAGCTGCTGCTGGTTCTGTGAAGATACAGATCCAGCTAGACAGAGAGCAAAGTGGACATGTTTTGACGAGAAAAACAGCAAACTGCCTCAGAAAGTCAACTCCAGGATGAGCACATTGGCCTGGGAGGGGGAGGTCTCCTGAGATGTGCATACTCACATTACCACTAACAACCACAGACCAGCTGTTCTTTGTTCTCATTGAAGGCTGAAGGAAGAATGTTTATGGAGAGATGTAACTAATGTACAACTCCAGCTGTTTGAAAGGAAACTTGGAGTGGCCCTGCTTATCTTCAAAAGTTGCTCCTTATGAAACAGCTGAACCTGAACATCTTTACTCACCAGAGAGCTGGTGGGTAGTGCGTTTGGAGTTAGTCAAACAAATGTGAATTAAGGTCACCTTAACTCTCTTAACAGCTTCTGTCCTGGCCTTTAGCTACACTTGACAAATTCATTTCCATTTCATATTTTTTTTAGGCTTAGAATCATCTCCTTATCTCCTGGTATCTTGTGGTCGGTGTGGGGATAGGAAGAGCTCATTAGTTTCAGTGGGTGAAATGCCTTTGAATCACGGCGTTCTTCATCCTATTACTTCCAATTTAGAAATGCCCAGTGATCTGGATTTATCCTAATGCATGCAAGCTGTGACCCTTGCTCACTTACTCGTATATGATCAACAGCTTTGGTGTCCAGCCAGCTCCAAACATGTGAGTTTTTCTCATGACCCGCTACCTATTTACAGTATAAGAAATGTTACGCAGGCATTAGATCTCAAAATGAGACTGAACTCTCACAACCCTTCACACTGACAATGTGTCCTCCCTTAACCCTGCTCACAGCTATTTGCTTGAAAGCATTTCCTTCTCTCCTCCTCCTCCCTGCGCAGAGCAAAGAAAGACAGCTCTACACACACCCACTACAATGCTGAAAGTGAACAGCCAGCTCACAGAGGCCTCTAACAGCAGAGAAACCTTCTGGTAGCAACAGATTTTCATTTTCTTTAGAGAGTTCTGGGGCCCAACTGGCAGTCCGTTGCGTTGCAACTCTCCGTGACACCAGAGACAGCGGTAACTAGAAAAGAGTCGAATCATAGAATCATCAGGGATCGGAAGGAACCTGGAAAGATCATCCAGTCCAATCCACCTGCAGGATCACCAAGACCAAGTCCATGTGGGTTTCAAACATCTCCAGAAAAGGAGACTCCACAACCCGCCAGAGCAGCCCCCTCCAGTGCCCAGTCACTCTCCCTGGGAAGAAGTTACAGAGTCGGTCAGGGTTGGAAGGGACCACAGGATCATCCAGTTCCAACCCCCCTGCCATGGGCAGGGACACCGCACCCTAGAGCAGNAGTCCTGTCGTTACCTGAGAGTCTAAGAAGCCCCTCCCCAGCTTTTTTGTAGCCCCTTTCAGGTGCTGGAGGCCACAATAAGGTCACCTTGGAGCCTGGAAAGAGAAGAGGGGGGGAAAGAATGAAAAAGATGGAACTGAGAAAGTCAAAATAGCCCTGAGTTCCTCAATGCACAACAGCGATGGGTTCAAACTAGGGGGTTGTCTCTCAGAAACACAGAAAGGGTGGATAAAAGCATCTTTTTCGTCAGAGAATCACAAACCTCATTTGATAACAGTCACGTCAGTGAAGAGCACAGTAGCGATGAGATTGCCATCAAGGCGTTGTGAAAAAACTTTGTTCTAGAAAGAATGAAACTTTTCAGAGAGGTCTTGTGACATCTGACAAGACATCATATGAGAGCTCAAAAAAGAGGGAAACAAGAGGCTTTTGAGGACTTGAGAACAGAGCAGTGACTGTTGAAGGAACAGTTGTACGGAGGGTTTATGGAATCCTTAACTTGAGGTAAACCCAAGAACAAGATTCTAACTTCAGTTTGCAAAAAGCAGTCAGGCCAGAGGTGGAGAATAACCCTTACAGACTGAAGAGTCTAAAGGAGACTGAGTCTTGTTCAGAGGACTGTGACAGTCAAAGGAGAAACTGGAAGAAAGTCCAAAGCTCAGAAAGGAAAGAGGAAAGCCACACTAAATTTGAAAGAAGGGGCATGAAGAACTGCCCAAGAACAGTGGAAGAAAACACAACCCAGGTGTCCATCTAGCTACTGTACTCTTAACAAGCAAAGTAATGTTCCAGCAGCCTGCTGGAAAGGCAGAATTTACCCAAGTGGGTGTAAAGTACCTTTCCCCTGCAATTCCAGTGATACTGAATGGAGCAGAGTTGTACATTACACACCAGCACATCCCTCAGTAATTTCAGACTGGGTGCACAGCCTGCTGCCATACCTGACTTACGGCACACGAGCAGGAAGACAGTCAGTGCTCAGCCCTTACAGGGGGCAAAGCACTCCTGAAGGGGTGACATGCAAGCGTAATGGGACAGTCGCCAGTTTGGAGAGGTGGAACTGCCCAGAGCCTTGCTGGGAAGTGTACTAATTAAAAAGGTACCTTTACTTTCAGTAAAACTTCTTTCTATTCTTTTGTTTTAATTAAGAAAACCCAGCTTGGCAAACTAGGACAGAGAGAGAAAGGTTTGCACGCAGTCATCTCCTGGCCATAGACTCTGCTCAGGGTGTCCATGTTCCAGCCAGCATGAGCCCCTTGCTGCATGACAACAACCCCTGCCCAGTCCCCTCTGCATCCTAGGGAGGTTTTGTCACTTATTTCTGAAGCCTAATCAAACTAATCACAGTCTCAGCACATGCTGCAAACTCCCAGAGTCCAGTTTCATCCTCAATAATGCCACAGCCTCTGTATTCATGATGGGCTGCTTGATCCTAATGGGAAGGAAAAAGAAAGGGTCTGAAGGTGGGAGTGGATCATGAGCCCATCTGTGAAAAACAAAACACACGTTCCTGTCATGGGCATCTAAGCTAGATCAAACACAGTCTTTACAAGATGGGGTTTGCATTCACTGTGGGAGAAGGTGCACCTGACACACAGCTAACTGCCTCTGGGAGAGCGCAGACCAGGAGAAGACTGCAGGGGAACAGGAAAAGAGAGATAGGGAGAAGTAGATTAAAATACAGAACGTACAAAAGGAAACTCAGAATATCCATGATGGGAAGACATGCCATAAATAAAACATGCAGAGCAACAGGCTCTGAGTCACGCTCTGAAAAATCCCTACCATGATGGTTGAACAGAAGCAACACAGAATGATAACCCTAAACATTGTAAATCTGATCCAAGACTGATATTAATTTGTGTAGCTGGAGGGGAAAACCTACCTAGATTGTTACCCTTTCTATCCATAAGCAGCATTATTAGAGAACACGCCCACAGACACAGGCACACATGTAGAATCTCCGTGAGCCACAGCATACCATCTGCGGCAATAATGGGTCACAGACCGCAATTGCCATGACTCTGTTTTGCAAAAACATTCAAGTTAAAAATAGCAGTATTTCAGCTCTGGGATAGCTACAGTTTATTCTGCTAGTAAAAACATACTGCTAAAAGAGCACTTAAAAGAGATGGAGAGTCAGATCTGGAATGGTGTATGATGTTGCTGAATGTCAGAGCAGTGTCCTCTCAACAGGGCTGCCACCTGCAGCAGGTTGTTCTCAGTGTTGTTGCTAAACACTGGGGCTTGTTAGCAAAAGCGAAGCAGAACATTTACCATCCTCATGGATAATGTGAATTTAACAGAGCTGCAGGACACCAGACATCACAGGACAAGAGCCTCTCTCCCATGAGGTGATTTCCTAACAGAAGACAGACCCACAGCTCTGTAACAAAAGGAAGAAGGAAGAAAAGGGTTGAGCCTGAGCTCTTGACATCAAAATCAGAAGCAAGAGAAGCAAGGGATAGTGCAAGGGAAGACAGAAGGCTGAGTGGAGGTAAAACTCATGAGATGCTTCAGATGTGACAGGACAGAGGTGGTCAGCTCAGAGACTGGTTGAGACATGGTGATGTCTCATCAGAAGTCACTAGTTTACTTTTGAGTGGGGATGAGTTGTTAGAGTAATTGGCTTGTTAGGGAGCCTGAGATAAAGTATGACATAATCCCTCCCAGCATGTTTGAGTTGAAAGCAGCTGTTGAGAGGCTCAGCACTGATGTCAGTGGCTTGACCAGCACACAAAGATCCCCTGTCCTTACTTCCAAGTTGTTTCCTAAAATGCCTTTCTGCTGATCTCTTTCTGCATTCATGAATCAGTACAGTTCTACACTCCCCAGATTCTCACTAGTTCTGTCCTAAAACACTTCCCTCCATGGTCCAAGCCTCTCCTTTTTCAAATCTCCTTATTCTTCTCTTCTCCACAAACATCTGGATACTTACCGGCCACATGTGCCATTTCATTTGAGACAGCAGGGAAAGAAGATGGAGAGCTGCTGTGGATGACCCTGTTAACAGGCTCAGCAGGACTTGACACTGTGATTTGAAACTGTTGGGTCCAGCTGATACCAAGTCCAGATTCCTACATGATGTTACATATCCTCTTTCTGAATTTTTGGATGTATTGGAAATACAACCTAAGTGTGCACTGTGTACCCACTTGAAGGTGGAAGAGAATATTTAGGTTACAAAGGCAGTACGTTCATGCTGAGGTGAAGGTCACATACCCGCGCTTGGTTGGCACGGGTTTGTACAGAAAATATCTTCTTCGGAGTTGCCATAGTGTTTGGTTGCAACCATCACAGAAAAGCTCCTGGTAAAGTGTCGCTGCACTTGAAGGATGGGTTCTGTGGGTCTGGAAAGTCCGATGAGTTTCACACCGACCATGGTGAGCTGCCCAGTGTTCAGTGACAGCTGTCCATGGGAGTCCCAGGAGGTGCAGGGGTCTAAGATCACATCACGCAAAGTGATGTTATAAAGAAAGCTCAAGTTGGGGCTGCCTGCACAGCTTTCTGATCTCTCTCCCCTTGTTTGGGAGTACTTTCAAAGCTTGCAAGAAGAGACTGTTTCTGGAGTATTGTGTCCAGTTCTGGGTGCTTCTGGAGTATTGTGTCCAGTTCTGGGTGCCTCAGTTCCAGAAGGACACAGAGCTGCTGGAGGGTGTCCAGCGTAGAGCAACAAAGATGATGAAGGAAGTGGAGCAGCTCCCTGATGAGGAAAGGCTGAGGTAGCTGGGTCTCTTGAGCTTGGAGAAGAGGAGGCTGAGGGGGGACCTCATTCATGTCTCTAAATATGTGAGGGGTGGGTGTCAGGAGGATGGAGCCAGGCTCTTCTCAAGGTCATCTGGCGATAGGACAAGGGGCACTGGGTGCCAGCTGGAACAGAGGAGGTTCTCTATCAATACCAGCAGGAACTTCTTCTCAGTGAGGGTACCGGAGCACTGGAACAGGCTGCCCAGAGAGGCTGTGGAGTCTCCTTCTGTGGAGACGTTCCAGACCTGCCTGGATGTGTTCCTGTGCCACTGGGTCTGGGTGATCCTGCTGTGGCAGGGGGATTGGACTGGATGATCTTTCGAGGTCCCTTCCGTTCCCTAATGATTCTATGATTCTATGAAGGCTTTATCAGATATTGTAAGGGACATTCCTGAATGGCTGTGCCTGAGCTCACAGGTCTCATTTGTCAAAGCTGATGGTCAGTAACTGTTTTTTTTGTCCCACTAGAGTCCCAGAGGCTGAGATTCAGCTAACAGCAGAGGAGCAGGCAAGACTTCTATGCGATGCAAAGAAACTGCTCCTGGCTGCTGAGTGTTACACAGCAGCTGCTGCAGGGGGGCTGTGGGGGGAACATCAGGTCTGTTGAAAGGAAGGATATTTCCCCTGCAAATGGAAGGTGAAAGAGAGGAACAGGTATAAAGTGCTCAGCCTCTCCAGCTTCTGCCAGGAAGGAAAATCACAGAGAGGAACGCGTAGTATTGCTAGTGGTTACCTAGGGATTTAAGAAATTCACCTTAAGAGAAATATTTAAATTATGTGATTGAAACTGGATTAAGACACTTTATTCACCTGTAACACTGACTATACTCCACTTGACCACATCAGGCAAGTAACTTCAGCTTTGGCCAGGCTGTAGATCACCTGAAATGCCAAGAACACCAGGGATAAATTACACAGTCACACGGGATCACTGAATAGCAGTTTAGCAAACAGAGGAACCCTTCTAGTCTGAATGGGGATTAAGATGAGCAAGAAAGCTTTGTGGACACAGAACGAGGGAGAAGCAGACATCTGATAGGATGAAACATCAGCTGAGAGAGAGCTAAGACTATTAAACACAGGCTTACAGTGGAGTGAAGATGAATAAAGGTCTATGTGCACGTGTCTACCACCGGTCTTCAGTGCTTTGCTATTTATTTCCACCTGTGATAAGGTGGGGGGTGAAATACCAAGGCAGTAATAGCATTCAGCCCCTTGGAAAGGGTGTAGGGAGAGGAGTGGAAATGATGGCCAGAAACCAGGGTGTGGTGGGAGATGCATTGACCAGCTTCCAACGCTAGAAATAGCTTTTTTCTCTGTATTTAATAACTTCCCAGAGGGACACACCACGCTCATTTCTCATCCTGGCAAACCACCCTTGAATGTTATGATATTATTGTCTATCAAAAAGCTATTTTGCATCATTTATTATTTATTCACTGAGGCCTCCAGAGCACTCGAGTTGCATCAGAAAAAAATAACAACCCAGTCCCAAGAAGTTTATGAGCTAGGACATTTGCTATAACTAAACTTGCGTCAGATTTACTTAACAGATCTCTAAGTTGACTTAAATGGTGGAAACCTTCCTGCAGATGATGTAAACTGAGATTAGATGTCACTTGCAGAACGTCAGTATCCACAACGACCGACTGGAATCGGCTAAACTGACGGGAGACTTTCAAGTGTCAGGTTTTTATGACGCGGGTTGTGTATCGGGGATGTAGAAGTGAATTGCAAACAGAACTTTACAAAGGCATCGTTTGAAAGGAAAAGAAAGATGAGTTTTGAAAGAAGTGACCCTTTATGTCTAAAACACTTCTTGTAAAACATTAACCAGCTTTTACCCCCTCGTTCTGCCGCCTGACTTTAAGCTCACTTGCAGCTGCCTAGTGTTTTATAAGGTGTTAATAAATCTACCCATACTATTTTTAAATAATTTGTCAGAGAAATGCTTTCTCATTCATGCCACAAAGATGGAATCTGTCTGGGAAGTGCTTGGCTGCTCTACAGATGGGCACTGTAAAAACCCCCTTGATAAAGATAGCTGATTGTGCTGTAACCAGAAATAGTTTCTGCCTGTGTTAAGGACACACACCGAGTGGAAAGTCTGACAGCACAGAGGTGTTTAGCACCTGTGCTTGGTGCTAATCACAGCCAAACCAGAAGTGGCTCGCAGCCTGACAACCGCTCTGCCCCTTTCTCCTCTTCATCATGTGCAAACTTGGGTGTAGCTGTAATTTCTGTGGGCAAGGTGGATGGGGTAGACAGCTCCCACAAAACCCCTTCAGGCCCTCAATCTATCGCTTTACCCTGAGAAGCTGAACTTGCTGAAAAGAGATAGGAGCAGAGAAAGAGAGAAAGAGCATGGGTGAGCAGTCAAAAAAGCAGAGCATAGGGGAAGGCTGACTGCAGAAGCAAGATAGGGGCATAATGTAGTAAGATAACAATCAGGATGGCTAGAATTGTGTTCACCTGCTTGAGAAGAGTGAATGGGAACTACAGACTAACCTCAAAAGCCACGCCTGCTCACTGCAATGACCCAGAGAAGTTCATCACAGCTACCTCAGCTTTCCCAAGTGGTCTGAATGCTTTAGTAGGTCTCCTTCTGCATGCTGTTTAAGTTGAGGAATTGGAGTCAAAGGCCTTTACACCTCATCATGCTCAAAATGATAGTGGGGGGAAGAAATACTTTAGTACCCAGTCCTGGGTCCAATGTACCTGCATTTAGTCAAGCCTTGTTCTGCCTCTTGAGACAGGGACTGGCATTCCTAATAGGAGACTGCAGCAGCAGTTTAAAGCACTCCTCTTCCCATTAGATGAGTAAGTGCTTAGATGAAAATGATACCATTAGGAAACCACCATTATCAGATGGAACACTGTCAAGGTAGAATTTAACATTTAAAAGGGGCAATAAATGCATAATGTGGCTGTGCTGTGCCCAGAAAGTCCTCCCAGACGTGTTCTTGGCTTCATGTCTCATAGTGTCTCTGCCAACGCTTCTATCTATGACACGAGACAGCCACTGTGTTGAGCCCAGACATAGCTGATGGACCAGAGACTCCCCACCACCTAGCCCAGAGCTTCCAGCTCAAAGCCACAGCCACTGTGCTGCACAGTCTCATTCACTGTTCCTGCTCTTCTTGGGGTCCTGTGAACCTTCCATTCCTATTGATGGATTCAAATACAACCTTTCATCTTGCTGCAAATGCCACCTGAGACTGAGGAGAGCGGGTTCAGGATGCACAACTGGTTGTGAGCCACAGCTCTTTGCTCTCCTATGAGCGAAAGCAGGAGAAAGGCAGTGACTGATGGAGCAGCACCATAGCCAGGCATGAAAGGGACAGAATCCTGCATGTGTTCATAGCTGTATTTCATCTACTTACCTTAAAAAGCTTCCTTCGTCCTGCTTACAGCCATGGAGGTGGGTATGACTCTCAGTCCCGGGGTTACTGAGGGGCTGGTGAAGGCTCTGGTGCACTCATGGATTGAGCTCACATTTACATGAGACTAGGAGATGGCTCCCCTGACACTGACGACTCCCTACTGAACAAGGACCATGGCAACTACCGTGGGTATCCAAGAGACATACAGCAATGACTACACACATGAGCAACTCCCTTGGGCTCACACTATCTGTCTCTGCTTTTACGTACTCAGGCCCTGATCTTGCTTCCATTAAGAAAGATGGAAACACTCCAAGTGCTTTCGGTGGGAGCAAACGCGTGCCTCTATACACTCCAGCCTCCCGGGGTGTCTATGTTGTAGGCTGCACTCGAGCTACGTGCCTCTATGTATTTCCTATGCAGTTTTCATTTTTATAAACCTCTGGAGTTTGCAGCTTTGTCAGCAGTGACAATGACGAGTTCTGTTCCAACAGCTGTGTTCCCAGGGAAAGTTCTTATTTTAAAGAAATGTCAGTTCCCAAAGAAGTAACTGTTCTGCTGGAAAATTCTTCACTGCTTCAGTCTTTTGAGCTACTTTTAAAACCTCAGCGAACTTTTAGGTGTCCTGCACACCCAGGAAATGCCGAATCAAAATAGCTGCTACTGTAGACTTTATACACTTGTCTACACCATCTTCTGCACAAGAACCCCCTGCAGCTACAGCCTGGGGGATGAGTGGCTGGAGAGCAGCCTGGCAGAGAGGGACCTGGCAGGGCTGGCTGACGACCAGCTGAACAGGAGCCAGAAGGGTGCCCAGGTGGCACAAAAGGCCAATGGCATCCTGGCTTGGATCAGCACTAGTGTGGCCAGCAGCACTAGGGATGTAATTCTTCCCCTGGACTGGGCACTGATGAGGCCTCCTCTCAAGTACTGGGGGCAGTTCTGGGCCACTTCCTTCAAGAAAGAGATTGAGGGGCTGGAGAGGGACTAGAGGAACAACGAGGCTGGGGAAGGGACTGTAAGGAAAGTCTGATGAGGAAAGACTAAGGGAGCTGGGGGTGTTTAGCCTGGAGGACACTCAGGGGGGACCTTCTCCTTCTCTACAACTTCCTATAGACAGGTAAGGACAGGGCTCTTCCCCCTAGCAATTAGCACCAGGATGAGAGGGCAGGGCCTGAAACTGCACCAGGGGAGGGGTAGGTTGCATGTTAGGAAGCCCTTCCTCATGGAAAGGGTGATCAGCTCCTGGAATGGACTGCCCAAGGCAGTGGGGGAGTCCCCATCCCTGGAGGTGCTGAAGGACAGCCTGGCTGTGGCCCTTAGTGTCCTGATCTGGCTGATGTGGTGATGTTAGGTCCTGGGTTGGATGAGCTCAGAGGGCTTTTCCAGCCTCAATAATTCTGTGATTCTGCGATCTGCAAAGATTAAACCATACCGTGTGGGTCACCATTCCATCTGCAGAGGGATGACAAACTGTCCCTGGTCAGTCCTTTCTCACCCTACATGGATGGTTGCAGTAGAGGCTTCCAGTTCCTTTTCTGGCTGCCTTTTGGGTCAGACATTAGCAAGCTGTGGGAGGCACTCTACACATTCCAGCTC
Source organism: Upupa epops (assembly GCA_013397515.1). NCBI lineage: Eukaryota > Metazoa > Chordata > Aves > Bucerotiformes > Upupidae > Upupa > Upupa epops. The sequence continues at coordinate 194,862 of VZRI01006727.1, forward strand.
TGTTCATGTCCTCAGCACAAAGGCCAAACACATATAAGTAGCCTGAGAAGGACAATGGGGAATTCAAAAGATTTTTCTAGATCTGCATGCATTCTTGATTTTGACTTCTTCTAATCACGCTCTGCACCCCTCCTTGTATTTCCCAGCCTTTGGATGCTAACATGCAGCACATGTTCTCCTTTTACCTCTTCCCTAATTCTTGCTGGCATCACGTGCATGGCAAAGGAGAAGCAAAACACTTTGAGAGAAAATACTTGCTTGCAAAATAAATTTGAGTTTGTATTTGTACATAAAACAGTCAAAACCTCAATACCCTTTCTGAGGTAGATAAGCCTGTAGGAAAGATATTGATCATGGTCATTGAAGCTCTGAAGCAATGGCCACGCTTTAATGCAGCTTACCTAATCAAAACGAAGTAGAATGTGCTAAGGTGTGCTTGGAGTCCCAAACTAATTGTGTGTCTCACGTACAGAGAACCAATCAACTCCCATGACCGTGGTGGGGTCTTAAAAAAGCGAGTAAAACATTCTTCAGATAAATTGCCCTGCTTGTAATTGAAAAGTTCTTGGAAAATATTATTTAGCTACTGTTTCAGTTTCTCTTGCTGCTCTGCAAAATGCTGGTCCACATGAGTCAATAAAGCTGTCCAGACACCTTTGAGAGGGAGGAGCAGGAGCACAGGGCAGAGCAACATGTGCTAGGCAAGCATTTGCAATTCTCACCCATCAGAAGAAGAATGTGGAGACACATGTGTGCAAAGCTCGGGTAAAGAAAGTCTTAGGAGACCACAAATCTGGGGGTAAAAGCAACAAAAAAAGACCAATAACCACCACCACAACTACAACTGGAGCATTGTGTTCAGTTCTGGGCCCCTCAGTTCAGGAAGGATGTCAAGGTGCTGGAACGGATCCAGAGAAGATCAGCTAGAATGGTTAAAGGGCTGGAAGGTCAGCCCTATGAGGAGAGGCTGATGGAGCTGGGTCTGTTTAGCCTGGAGAAGAGAAGGCTCAGGGATGACCTTATCACTGTCTGTAACTGCCTAAAAGGGGGTTATGGTCAGGCGGGGGCGAGTCTTTTCTCCCTGGACACTGGAGACAGGACAAGGGGTCACAGCCTTAAGCTCCTTAGGGGGAGTTTTAGACTTAAGAATAGGTTTTTCACTGAAAGAGTGATTGGATTTTGGAACGGGCTGCCCATGGAGGTGATTGGGTCACTGTCCCTGGAGGCGTTTAAGGTTAGGCTGGATGAAGTGCTGAGTGGCATGAGCTAGATGTCAGATGTTTAGGTTTACTTGGTTGGTTTTAGGTTGGACTGGATGATCTTTAAGGTCTTTTCCAGCCTCATCATTACTGCGAGACTGTGATAAAACCAGGGAGGAATAATTCAAGGTAGCTTTGCAGTTCTTTTTCTCAACGCCTATGAGCATACAGCATTGAAGTCAACACCGGTGGTTGCAAGGTTTTGCAGTCTCCTATGATGGCAGCTGATACAGACCAGGTCTGTGATGTTTTCAGCAGGGAATAACGTCCCAGGAGTATAACATCCCAGGAGTTGCAGGTGCTCTATTGCTTCCCAGAATTTGGCTGAAACATTACAGCATGCTTTTGCATCAATTCCAGAGGGCCATGCTGGTAGAAATATAAAGGAAGCATCCAATGCACAGGCACCTTCTTCCCCAGGACTGGAGAAGTGTCCTGCAGAATCCCAATGGGATTGACATCAGAGCTCTCTGTAGGAGGTACAGGCAGGAAGGAGAATTAGCATCACCCCCTCCCACCATGCCCTCTTGACTTTGCCGATATTTCTTCATGCCAAGCCAGGAGGGGAGTTGGTGGTGGTGGTGAAGGGGCAGGAGAGGGGGGGTCTTTTCAGGGGAGCTCTTAATTCAGTTAACGATTGCAGGAAGTGGTTTGTCAGTTTAGGGGGAGTCTCTGCTCAAAGCCAGTGCCCTTCTCAGAAATTAACTTGCAGTTCTCTAAAGATAGATTGCGCAAAACACCAGAGGGCCCTCGGGAACCTGCCACCACAATTCCCCAGGCAAGGAGCTCCAAAAAAGCAGTGAACTGGCCCCTCTGTGTGCAGCTGCTCTGTGGACTAAACCACCGCTCCATGGAGCGGCTCTCTCTTACGCAAGGTCTCAGGTTTCATATCCGCAGTGACCAAATTTTGTTAAAAATATGACAGCTGCTTCTGTCATTTTCCTCCCGTGTAATTTTAACTCTAACTTCAAGCTGCACACGCAGCGTCTGCCTTCCAGTGATGGCAGCGGAGGTTTGCACGGAGCGAAGGACTCCCAAGAAGTTGTCAGTATTGACACCAAAGGGTCAGGTCCCCTTGGCATAAAGGAGTTTGCAAACTGCAGTGAATAGCTGGCATGCCAGGGGATGTTCAGGGCAGGTGGCACAGGACTCGGTTGGGTATAACTGCAACCAACCAGGAAATGGAGGAACAACTCCCAGGTTGCCTTCAGCAACAGCAAGAATCTGACCACCGTAACCATATCGGGATGTCTCACCCACATTCCCGGGATCCGTACAATAATCCCTTTCACTAGAGTCTCCAACATGCCCACTGAGAGCATTGTATTCACTCCTAAAGTATCACTGCAGTTAATCCATCTGAATGACAACACCACGCTGGTGTAAATTTAGATGATGTGCACTGATGTCAGCAGATGGACAAGAGTTCAGCATCCTTGCAAACAGAGAGGAGAATTTTGGCAGTGTTATCAACACAATGATTCTCTGGTTAATTTATACTCCTTTTGGAGTTGAGGAAGGAGTTCCTTACTCTGAGGGTGCTGAGGCACTGGAACAGGTTGCCCAGAGAAGATGTGGATGCCCCATGCCTGGAAGTGTTCAAGGCCAGGTTGAAATTGGTTCTGGGCACCCTATTCTAGTGACAGGTGTCCCTGCCTAGGGGAGGGTTTTGAAACTACATGTCCTCTGAGGTCCATTCCAACCTAAGCCATTCTGTGAGAAGACATCTTATAGTAGAATCATAAAATCATGGAATCATTGGGGATCGGAAGGGACCTTGAAAGATCACCTAGTCCAATCCCCCTGCAACAGCAGGATCACCCAGACCAAGTCGCACAGGAACACAGCCAGGTGGGTCTGGAACATCTTCAGAGAAGGAGACTCCACAACCCCCCTGGGCAGCCTGTGCCAGTGCTCCGGTACCCTCCCTGGGAAGAAGTTCCTTCT